>JASDQU010736512.1:102142-119429 GCA_032191745.1 Picea mariana
AAGCTCATCCTTCGGATGAGTCCCTCGGAGTATTTTTAACGAACCCTATGAAGGAGTGGCTCGGTCCCATCATGGGTCTATCAATGTTTGTTTAACGAGTCCAGAGATAGAAAGCTCGAAGGTTTTTCAAGATTATAGAGTTTGGAAAAACACTCAAAAGAGAAATCTCTCAGTTCCTTTTTCGTACAATAGTCCAACGAGACCGAAAAAGGGTTAAACTATCGCTCGAAGGATGCGTAACTTCAAATACTTTAACGAGAGTGAAAATAGCAAGATCGCTCGGCAATCTTTTCTTGTTTCGAGAGTCTGAAAAGAGCTTAAAGAAAACTCCAGGGGGGTTCCTTTTTCGTGTAACCACAGTGAGCCTGGAAAAGAAATAAAACAACGCTCGATCACGTTCTTATGTTTTTCGCAAGCACAAGAATGGATAAAAAGCGCTTGAGGTTTTAAGTCAAAACCATAGAAAACAAACAAATTCACACCACACCGTAAAAGTTTTATCCATAATCATCTGTATTTGTTACTTGCAGGTCATTTTACTCATTTCCATATTAGTAATTAGGGTTAAATAATGAATAATCATAAAAAATCCACTTTAGACATAGTAAAAAGTAAATAAAATAAATTCATAACACATTTTACCATATCATTTTACCCTTTTACCATTTGAGTGCAAAAAACCTCCATTTTACCTTCTACTTTCAGTGTTGATTTTTGGGAGCTTCGGGCGATCATTCCATGAGTCGTCTGGATCATATTGGTAAGTTCTCCATTCTCTAGCTTTTCATGGTTCAAATTTGTGTTTCCATTGGTTAAAAGTCAAGTTTTAAGTCCATTTTTCAAACCCTATGCGTGTAGAAGGATTCTCGCAGGCTGCCCATACGGGGCCTGTGAGAATGCTTCATTCTCGCAGGTGGGCCTAAGGCAGCATGCGAGAAGTTAGCATTGTGTGCCATAGGCCACCTGCAAACAACGCAAAGTTTAAAATTTCATGTAACGTTTAGCCAAAAGAAAGAATTTTTCCCATGTTTAAGAGTATTAACCATCTTCATATGTTTCCCATGCAGGTTTATAGCCATCATCATGGTGCTCAAATGGAGAGAACGGGAACACGAGGATGATAATGCAAACGCTGAAAATCACCCTCCGACCATTGCTGCCTTAAGAGATTGCGGTCTCTTAAAGTATTTCCGCATCCCGAGCATGAGAGCCCAAGTTCGATTGCTGGAATACTTAATCCGGATGTGGGATCTGGACCAACGGGTTTTTAATGTCGGAGCTCACACATTGACTATCGACATTGAGGACATCTATTTCTTAACTGGGTTATCCAGGCGAGGGTCCTATGTCAGTTTGACTGGTAGCCGAAGGGGTGGTTTAAAAATGAGTGAGTATTGTAGGCAATACTGCGTGCCTGAGGCTGAACGATAAAAAGGGAAAGTGGCTATTTGGGGAGTGACTGATATAACTCTTCGTACCATTCTCTTTACTATTGCTCGGATGGCAGGAAGTGTTGCCCCACATATGGCTCTGCAGAGCTATTTTCAGTATGCCATCGAGTGCACTAAGCCCCGGGTCTTCAACTGGGCTGACGCAGTTTTACACAGTCTCAAAAAAAAACTGACCAAATGCAGGCGTGGAGATCTAAAACAGTTCGGATATGGATCATTGTTGGTGTTCTTCTTCTTTGAGAGGGTTCCTGTGTTTAGGCTTCAGGTTGAGTGGCACTTTCCGGGTCCCAAGGATCCACGGATGTTACGATGGTGTCAACTCATGGCTAGACATGTGGCAGGACCGATCGTCAGGTATGACAATACCTTCTTCGACTGGCTTCAAGGCCAGGTGCTGATGGTAGAAGATTATGCATACGATGGCTTGGATTTCCGCGATGATCCTGACCTTGCACTTCCTGAAGATGCACAGTGGGGAGACATCGGTAAGAAGTACACAAATTTTTTAAGTTTTTAAATGTTTTTAGATTTTTAACCATATTTAAATGTTTTTGTTTTTATAGTTTTACCCAAAGACTAACACCAAATTTTTGTTGATAACACAGACGTCGGTGCATATAGACCTACTGGTAGTTCTCTTGTCCAGCGTCGAGGAGAGGCAGCAGTAGTAGTTCCACAGTATGCCGAGGACTATCTGACAGTGGATCAGAACTTAGAGGGTCTGATGGCAGATGTTCCAGATATGCCTCTGGAGGAGATTCCACGATGCGATCAGCGTCACACTGTGGGAGTCTCTGCCTCTATGGGTCGCTTGCTCCGCAGAGTTGCTAGGAAATTAGTGTGCTATCGTGAACATCATTAGTGATGTCATTTTGTAGAGGCCATGGGCTTCAATTTTGATATTTTGTTCTTTGGACAACCATTTTTTAAAAACAAACTTTGATCGCTATATATATATACATGGTTTCTACCGGCTTACTTTACATTTGTGTACAATTTAATGTGTTTGATTTATAAGTGATTTAAATGCCTGTCTAATACATAATTAGCTAAAGCATCTGTCAATGTATTAAGACATCTAGGAATGTGTTGATATTCAATACAATCAAAATGTTGTTCCAAGAGGTGAATCTGCAAACATACCCTTAATAAAGTAGGACTTCGAATAGAGTAAACATTACTTAACTATAGTACTACTAGCTGCGAGTCAAGTCGCACAACCAAGTGACGAATCTTGAGAGAGATAGCATCAACCAATAACTCAATAACGGCGTTATACTCTGCAATGTTGTTGGTTGCTCGGCCAAGACATACACCTCGTAAAGATATAAGCTCGTTTGTTGGAGCATAGATTGCCCAGGCAGCAGAAACTAGGTTCCGAGTACTATGGCTAGCACCGTTGGAGAAGCCAATATAAGGTAGCGAATACTTCGACATCTGGCAATCAAACACAACGTCACGTAAGGGCAGAAACCAAATAATGTCAAACATAAAACTAAAAATAACACGCACACTCAGTATGATACATAAAATACAAGTACTCAATGCACAAATAACTTATGCATAGTACTTCTTTAAGTACAACCCATTTCTGGGTTCACTCAAAGGTACACCATCATAATCAACTAACTCATACGCTCCTTTCTCTAAAACTTTGCTAACAATGTAAGGCCCACGCCACATTGGTTTGAATTTCCCAGCTCCTAAGATGTCTTTATCTTGTTCATACAGAAGAACAAGATCTCCTTCAGAGAAGACACGAGGTTTGACATGCTTGTCATACTGTGCCTTAACACGTTTTTTCTAGGCTTCTATTACAAGAGTAGCGTCACGACGAGTCTCGTCTAATCGCATCAAATACAACAGACGTTCCTCTTCGGTAGAAGTATTAGGTAAGAGCTCTACAGCTAGCTTCAAAGACGGTATCTCACATTCTATTGGCAGAATGGCTTCTATGCCATAAACTAATCGAAAAGGCGTAAATCCCGTAGCAGATTTAACAGATGTCCGATACGCCCACAATGTCGAAAACAACATCGTGTGCCAGCTAGTTTTATGGATGCCTATCATCCATCGAATCATAGTTATAAGAACCTTATTGATGGCTTCGACCTAGCCATTAGCCTGTGGATAATAGGGTGTTGAGCTATCATGATGAAGGCCCAACTTTTCTGTGAGTTCAGACATCATATGATTTCTAAAATGACTACCGTGATCGGTAATGATAGCCTGAGGAACACCAAAACAAGTGATGACATGGTTGAAAAGAAAAAGCATTGCAGTCTTCCCAGTATTGTCGAATGTTGGCATCACCTCAGCCCACTTAGTAAAATAATCAACAGCTACAATAATATAACCATGCCCCCCGACCGAGTGAGGGTGACATGTCATGAAATCAATGCCCCATTTAGCGAAAGGACCTACTGAGACTACAAGGTGAAGGGGAGCAGGATGTGACTGAATCTTCTGATTATAGGTCTGGCAGGCATGACACTTCTGAACAGCAGTAATACAATCCTTGAATAAAGAAGGCCAAAATTATCCTGCATGTAAGATTTTCTGGGCAGTAGCATACCCAGACATATGACCACCACATGCTCCTGAATGGCAGTCATTCAAAGCCTTCTCAGCTTCTTCAAAGGTCAAACAACACCGAAAGACAGAGTCAATGCCTCGACGGTAAATAGTATCGTCGAGGATAATATAGTGACGTGCTTGATAACGAATGCAACGTTGTTCGGCACTAGACAATGCAGGCCGAAAAGTTTGATTTTGGAGATATATGATGATATCTCTGTACCAAATATCGTCGGTACTGATAAGGAAAAGTGATTCGTCAGGTAACGAATTGACTGCTACTTTTTCCGTGGCAGTGTGGGGAAAGTCACAAATTAACTCAGCAAAAACTAGGGATTTCTTCGACGTGGCGCGATCGAATTCCAAATCGAACTCCTGGAGAATAACAATCCACTTGGAGTATTTTCCCCCCAGCAATTGACGTGTCAATATATGTTGCATGGGGTTACAATGTGAAATCACAGTAGTTTTCCTGGAGAGAATGTAATGACGGAAACGTTGAACTGCTTGAACAGCAGCCAAGGCCAGCTTTTCAACATGTTGGTATTTAATTTCTGTGGAAGTTAAACTTTGACTCAGGTAATATATAACATGCTCATCGTGGGCATCATCCTCTTGAATGAGAACCATGCCGATAGTATACTTGAATGCAGCTAGATAAAGAAAGTAATCCCTACTATAATCAGGAGGAAAAAGAAGTGGAGCTTTCGTGAGGGATAATTTCAATGCTTCAAAAGCAGCGTTAGCGGCCTTATCCTAGACAAACTCGGAACCTTTCTTTAGAAGACGTGTAAAACCTCGAGTAATCTCAGCGTAATTCGGGATGAAGCGACGAAGAAAGTTTGCTTTCCCCTGCAAACTTTGTAACTGGCGCAAAGAAGAAGGAGGAGGGAGATTAAGAATTGCCTCGACCTTGATAGGATCTACCCGGATCCCATGGCGTGAAACAATGAAACCAAGGAGACGGTCGGATTCTACGCAAAAGACACATTTGTGAGGATTCAATCGAATGCGATAGAATCGACAATGAACAAAAATTGCTCAGAGATGATTAGGGTGATCGACTCGACGTAAAGAGTGAGCCAACAAATCGTCCAAATAAGGTTGAACGATATGTTTGATATCATGAAATGCGTAAGACATAGCTCGTTGGAATGTAGCACCTGCGTTCTTCAGACCGAAAGGGAGTTTCCTGTAGGCGAAAGTACCCCAAGGACAAATAAAAGCCATTTTATGTTGGTCCTCAGGAGCAATATTGATTTGATTATCGCCGGAAAATCCATCCATGAGGGAAAAGATTTCACTGCCGGCACAGTCATCGACGATTTGGTCAATGAAAGGGGTTGGAAAATTGTCCTTTGGACAAGCTTTGTTGATATCTCGATAATCAACACAAACGCATATACTACCACCCTTTTTATCAATCGGTACTGGGTTAGAAACCCATTCTGTCAATGCCACGGGATAAATAAAACCGGCTTTAAGAAGTTTTTCAACTTCGAGTTTGATGGCTGCCGCTTTACGTGGATGGACAGGACAGAGGCGCTGCCGGACTGGTTTAGCTCCAGGGTATGTCTTAATTTCATGAAAAATGATAGCAGGGTCAATACCCGGCATCTCTTCATAACTCCAGGAAAAGATATCACGAAATTCTTTAAACAAGGAAGTATAAGTGACAATTTCTTCGGGAGAACACGAAGCTCCAATATGAACGTTCTCGACTATTCCAGGTTTCACTGAAATATCTATGGGTATCGTGGGTGAAATGCTACTAAGGTTCCCTTCCTCAAACACATCACGTGTAGATTGGGGAACCGTGGAAATAACAACAACGGTCGATGGAGTCGAAATCCGCTGATAATTTTCAAGAGTCTGTTGTTACAGAAACAATATGGAACGATGATGCCCATCATCCCAAGGGGTGTCTTCCATGATGGACATTATCATCTCGTCAGTGGGAAAGACGACACGGAAAGGATCTGGAGATAACTCGTCAAAAGAACTAGTAAGGGTTGCCGATTGAATAGCTTGGTAAGCGGACTCAACCGGACTTAACGGCATGACGTCGTCGAAACGAACATGATCTCCAGGATCAGGGACTATCCAAGGGTCGGCAGACATTGGAAGTTCATGAGGTATAGTAGAAATCATATTAATAGATGCAACAGACGGGCGTGGAATATCAGGTGGTGGTGGTATGGGGAAAGTACCCATTAACGAGGAATCTTTTAAAAGACTGACTCCAACATTCTCATAACCATGTGGGGTTTTAGCTATGAACGGCACGTTTCCAGTGTGAGTATCAGTATTAAAGAAGGCAAGTTGATCAACCGTAACCACTTTTCCTTGGTGAGGAAATCGCACGACACGGAACAGGTTTGACACAACAGCATGCATAGAATCGACCCAGCTACGTCCAAGTAAAAGATTATAATCTAGGGGAGTATCGAAAACTTCCACTTCAACTTGGACGGTCTTACTTTCGAGAGTGACAGGCAACATCGGAAGAACGCCGTAAGGCTTAAAACCAGAGTCGTTGAAGGATCTCAAAGTGTTTTGTGATTCGCTTAAAGGGGGAGAGTCAATGGCTTTCCAACAAGTAAAAGACATGACACACGTAGAGGCCCCCTCATCAATAACAGTCCGAAAAATACTCTTGTCGGCAACAACAACTTGTATTTGAAACGCAAGCTGTGGGGGTAACCTTGGAATATGGTCTTCCAAGTCAAAGACTATCAAATTCATGTCCGTGGGATCAATTCCACCTATCGCTTTCAACAGAACCCTTCGCTGTGCAGGACAAGATTGAAGGACTTCAAGGGCAGACATCGCTGAAGGTGCTTGGGCCAGATATTCTACAATGTTGTAGTTCTGGGCCGCACGTGCATGAGGATTGAATGCCGATTTCTTAACGACACCTTTTGGGGGTGGTCGTATAACTGTATCAAGGTTCAGTCGTTCGAGATGAAGAGGACCGTTTGTAGGTGGATTCGGTGGAGAGGGTTGTACTAGATCAGGAGGTAAGTCGTCAACCTTCTCCTTAGAAGGAGTATAGTCTTTAGCTCTAGTGGTAAGTGAAACATTGTCTTTCTTGGAATCACCGGTGCACATCAAAACATAAGAGTTTGTGGACGTAGAGGGTTGGTCATGGATGACCAACGAAGCCTGTTGTTGAGACAGGAAGGGTTGAGACAAGACTGTTGGCGTAGAGGGTTTTGGCGTTCTTTGAAGGAACTTGTTAACCTTGGCACGTCTCGGAAAATCCTTGGTGTAGTGATCGTCACCACAGATAAGGCAAGGGTAGCGTGGTTTGCGCTTATCCCAGTCTTCAACAGGAGGGGATTTGGTTTTCTCGTTCAAATTATTGTTTTTACTCTCCTTATTCTTGCCTCTCCCTTTCTTGGATTTGTTCTTACCAGTCGGTGCAGAATGAACAGCGTTCACTTCAGAGGTTTTACCGGCGGGAGGAGCAGGAAATGGAGCACTTTGAACATTAGAAGTATTGGATTTTGGAGTTGTAGTTGAAACGGAATGTGAGTGGGTATGAGTGGTCCCAATCACACCATCAGCTGCATGTGAAGCAACTGGAGCAGTAGAAGTGCTGGAAGTACCAGGACGAGGTAAATTAGGTAGTAAGGTGTAAAGTGTTCCCATTTGCAAATAAACGAGATCAAGATACTGAGCGCAACTTATAGCCTGCTCTTCTATAACAACACCACCCATAGCAATGTATTTACCAATTTCGTTCATGAAAGATTTCGTGAACCATTCTACCAATAACTGATCGGGGAGTTCAAGCTTGATGAGACGTCGTCTCCTTCTCCACTCATGTATATGGTCTGAGATGTGATTACCTTTCGTTTGTTTAAAAGAGGTCAAGATCTCAGTCCCAGTATCATAACGAATCGGTAACTGGTAGTGTGTGAGAAAAGCCATAGCTAAGGTGTTGAAATCAGAAAAGAAACCTCGTGGCAACTCAATGTACCACTTCGCAGCCGAACCGGTAAGGGTTTGTTGAAAAAGACGCAGCCGAATGGAGTCATCCATCAATGAGTTGGACGAACACCATAAATGAAAAGTCATGACATGATTGTTGGGGTCCTATCCCACCTTACCATCGAATTTCGGAATATTCGATGGGAGTTTAGCAAGAATAGCAGGCCATTGGGGAGAGTGACGAATAGGATCGTTTAAAATTCTAGTCAAATCTAGCAAATCCAAGGTAGCAAGAAAAGGGAACTGTCGGTTAACTTGCGGGTACTGATGGCTTTGGGGTGGAAGCCTCGTTGGAAGACCAGTAGGAGCATAAGCAGACTGTCCGTAGAGGGAAGCTTTGGGTTGGTTCGGTGGTGGCTGGATAGGGTAGTAGCCCCAAGGATTGTAACCGTGAGTTTGGGCAGGGACCTGAGGTTGAGAAGTCTGACCTGAACCCCAAATAGGATTAGTCACACCTGGATATGGTTGGCCTACAGGAGGGACTATTGCTTGCCCCCCAGCAAGAGGTATGTTTTGTAAAAGCTGTTGCCAATACTGGGCCAACGCGGGAGGTATGTTTTGTCCAAAAGGGGAGGTTGGTCCCCCTACCGTAGGTATAGTTCCACCCGGGAGTTGTGTACCAACCGCAGGTTGTGTGGTAACTGTGATATGTCCTGGAAAAGGAAAAGGAACCGTACTACCCTGTCCACCAACAGGAATATGCAAGTTGGGTGCAACAGTTGGGATAGTGTTACTAGTATTAGGATTTCTAGTAGGAAACTGAGGGAGTGTCGGGATGAAACCGGGAATAGGATGCCCAGGAAACTGAGGACCACTTGGAGAGACAGCTGGGGTTTATGGAGGTGTTGGATGGGAAACATTCAACAAAGGATTCAATGCATGGTAACCAGGAGGTAAATTCGGGTTAACCTCAAGAGTTCGCTGGGTATTGATAGGGGGAAGAGTAGTCGCAGGAATCTCGATTTGGACACTCGAAGTAATAGCGAGATGGGCCATCTTGGGAGGGAGAACAAAATGATAAGTGGTAGTCTCTGGTGCAGTTTCTGGTTCAGGAGACACAAGAGGGTTGATTTCGTAGACAGGGGTTGACTCAGTACCAAACAAGACTCATCGAAAATCACCCGACCAAAAAGGATCTTGGACTACTACACCGTGAGAAGGCCCAGCAGTTGATTCAGAAGATGTAACAATGGTTTCTTCAGTAGGATTTAATCGTCCAACAGGTCGTTCACCACGACGAATGCGATAGTCCTCTATAGTATGGGTAATTCGAAAATCGGCAAGAGGATTAGTGGGTGTTTCTTTTGGAGGTGGTGTAAAAACTTCTGGGACATCACTTACGTCCACGTGTGGTAAAGTGACAAGGGGGATTTCACCCGAACGAGGAGAGTCCTCAGGGGTACCCTCAGGTGTTGCTGTATGCAAAGGTTGTGAAGCTTTCGGATGTTCCAGGGACAAACCTTGCATCCTACATGAACGTTGTGGAGGAGCAATTGTAAACAAGTAACAAAATCCCCAACAAAAATCCTATGGTCAACTTCGAGAAACAATCAGCACACACTAATAAACAAAATCTAGAAGCAATCACCAAGCAAACAATACCTTCTAATATCGAAGCCACTAGTTGGTGATGAAATCCAACGTCGCAACAATGAGACGAGAAGGGGCGGGGCTAAGGTGGAAAAGTTACGTTGACGACCTGCTTNACAGACTTACGCCCTGGTGCAAGCTCCCACACATAATCGTGGGTATACCCTCCAAGGAGCCCGAGTGAGTTTGATCAACGTTGATTCCAGGTACCGTGAAGACTTTCCCCTCCATAGTCACCTTGGGTAAGAACCTAGAGAGATAGGCAACTAAGGTCACCACAAACAACAGTACAGCCTGGGGGAACAATCGTCAGTTCGATCCACACGCAAGGGCAGGGTATCAAGCCCGAAACCAACTCAAAGGCTTCCACTCATAATTGTGGGTATACCTCGAAGTGATCCCCATAATACGTGCAATCTCTACACCGATGTCAACAAAGCAGGGTTAGTAACTCTGCCAACACCAATGTGACCTAGTGCTTGACCCTTGTGTTAGAAGGTCTTCCCAGGACAATATGCTGCCAATGGAATTTTACACTCCCTAACTCAAGATGCTATTGTGTGTTTTTGAGATTTTGGAGAGTGTGTCTCTCTTCCTACTCCAAAGCACTAGCCTAGCTAAATGTTGGTGTAAAAGAGCCCTAGAAAAGAGCTACTAGATCAATTTTAATATTACGTAATGTTTTTAAAGGCTGTTGTTTACTCAAAGGTAACGGAAGTGAAACTCGTGATGTATGACTCTGACCCAAATAATGCAAGGATAATGATGAAATATAATCCTTTTCATTCCATGAATCCTATTTATGGGAGAGAGAGAAAAGTTTCTGAATCAAACTCAATACTACAATGCAAATGCAATGCTCAATTTTCATTCATATGTCAATGCAAACAACCATTTATCAATGAGCTATTTCTATATGTCTTTTTCAAAAATTCAATAAACTCTAAAACTTGATTTTCAATGTTTTTGAAAAGCAAAAACAAAATCTTGAAAGAAAACTTGTTGTTCACTTTCCAAGAAGAACTCTGATTAATGAGAAAAGAAAATCAAATCATCAATAATCAAACAATGACAACCCAACCAAAACTTTCAACGAAAGTAAAAACAAAAACAAACCAAGGAGTTCCTCAATGCAAAAGAAAAATGTCCTTTCGAACCAACAAGCAAACAAGAAACACCAAACACTCAACTCTCAACCAATCACTGGTTCCCAGCCAGTCAGACACACTCAACTCCAGAAGTCAGAGAGAAAGAAAATGCCAACAAGAGCCAAGAAATGAAAGTCAAGCTACAAAGGCAAAAAAAAAAACCTAGAAACCCTAGATCAGTTCAAGCAAGCAAATTAAAGCAAGAGATATATAAGTCAATGTTCCAGTAAGCCAAAAAGGTGTAAATCAACAGATCTGAGCAGTTGACAAAGTCACAACTTGAATTCAAAAATTTCAAAAAATATGTTCGCAGGCAAGTAGTAGAACACAGTGCGAGAAGATAGTATTCTCGCAGGCTACCTTGATGCAAGGTGCGAACAGTTCGCACTGGAATATATATGCAGAGTGCGAACTTTCCTGGTTCTCGCAGGCTGTCAATGGACACAGTGCGAGAATCCCTGAAGATAATGAAAATTTTGAAAAAGCAATCAAAATTCAAACTGGTTTATAGATCCAGAAGGTCTCTCAGGGTATCTTGAGGACTCAAACACTGACACAATAGGAGAAAAAGGAAAATAGAGCAAATGGCCATAGAAAATTCAAAAACCATAAAGAAAAAGGGATGGGTTCCCTAGCGAAGTTGCCAATTTTGTTTCAGGATAAATCCGTGNCTCAGGGTATCTTGAGGACTCAAACACTGACACAATAGGAGAAAAAGGAAAATAGAGCAAATGGCCATAGAAAATTCAAAAACCATAAAGAAAAAGGGATGGGTTCCCTAGCGAAGTCGCCAATTTTGTTTCAGGATAAATCCGTGAGTGCAGACACAAATCGATCTCCCTAGATCCACCTGGATCTAGAACAAAACATGACAGAATAATACACTTTCCCTAGATCTAGCCTATTGAATGAACTAAGAGGTAAGGATTATGGACATACCTTATGAACGCTTTCCTTAGGTCTCTGTTGTTCCAAGATTTGCTCCAATGCTCTTGCACCGTTCAGATCACAACAGTACAAACCAATTGAAGTAAAGGCAGATTAATATATTCAATAGCTAGTCTATACATATGATCAAGGAGTTATGTAATAAAGTGACATCATCTTTATGGGAAAGGGACATATTACTGTATTGAATTAATTGAAAGTGAAACTTACAACCTGATCCTTGATGTCATAGGTCTCTTTTCGATGGATCCTAGCTCTGACACACACACTTTCTCATGCATGAAGAAAATCAACCACTTGTGATGACCTTGCTGTTGTCTCTAGCTGTTGTAGCATCAGTCCTCCATATAGTCTTGCACTAATTCTCCAATCAATCTCTTTCTAGTTTGCTTCTAACCTTTTCCATGAGCAATCTCCTCAATATATAGGAGAAGATAGATTAGTTACTTGGATAGAAAATAATCCCAAGATATCTGGAATGCCAGTTCTTGAACAACCATTCGAAAGCCAACTCATCCTTCTAGAAGATTCCCTTCTAGAAGGTTTGAGATATTTATCTTTTTCCTCTTTAAAAACATGTTCACACCCTGCAATGAGGTACAGTGCGAACTTATCGCACTCCAGCTGATTGCAGCCTGTGAGAATCAAGCATTCTCGCAGGCAAGTATATAGGCAGCTTGTGAACTCTCTTTAAAATGTGATTTCTGGAAGCAGACAAGTGTAACTTATCTCAGGAAAATGTTCTTAGTGAAGAGCTTGATTTTCCATCATCATGACATTATCATGACATCATCTCGATGACCAAAATTGAGGATAACAAAAAGAAACATCGAATCATTTACCAACAAATTTGAAAATATAGTAAAAATGGGATTTACTTGAACATGGGATGATAAAGGGAAGCTTATATCCTTTGAAAGTTATAGGAATAATATATTCATGATTAGAGAAAGTGAAGAAAAGTTCCAACGAATGGTTGACACTTTGAGAGGGAAACATATATGATTTTAGGGGATAAATTTAGCCAATGGGGTAATTTTCCATGGTTTTTCCCAAAAAACATTCGCCAATTTCCACTTTTTCTAAAAATGATTCGTCCAGATTTCATAAAATAAAATTATTTTACCTTAAAAATCACCAAACTTTTATAGAAACTATATAAAATCCTTAGAAATTTGAATATTTTTACAAAAATATCACCAAACATTTCACATTTTTCATATTAAGAACTAGTAAGATTAGCCTATGTTTCTACATTTTAATATAAATTTTCATCCTTAAAATTATCCTTGGAGGGTAGACTATTGTGGATTTACTCATAGATGATTTCTATCTACTCTGGAAAATCAAAAACTTATTTTCAAGCCCTCCTACATATGAGAAATACATTGAGTTAGAAATCACATATAGGCAATTGAAGTCATTCGACTATCCATCAAGCGAGACTTGGAAGCTTCTCATCCAGTTGTTAACTGGATGAGTCATCAAGATGGTTAAAGAAAATTAGGGATTTGAATAGATATCTTCCAAATCTTTCTATTTTTCAGAGTCAAATGTTTCTTTGTATAAAATCAAATAACCACATGTGGTTACTATATAATTTGTACAAAATTCTACAAAAAACTCGATGAAAAGGATATTTTTTTCCTCGGGAAAATACCATATCTTTAATAAAATTTAGCAGGCTCTGAGTTTTCTATGTCTCAGCTCATGTGATTCCTATTCTTGATTATATCTTCGTGTCCGTAATTTCTTCTTGAATGTATATGATTCTATAATTGTGATAATTTAGTACAACCACTACTATTACAACCGCAAAGGAATTGT
This sequence comes from Picea mariana, assembly GCA_032191745.1. NCBI lineage: Eukaryota > Viridiplantae > Streptophyta > Pinopsida > Pinales > Pinaceae > Picea > Picea mariana. The sequence continues at coordinate 115,680 of JASDQU010736512.1, forward strand.
TAAAGCTACAAATTTCTCATATATGTCGTGAGGATTGAAAAACACCCATGCTTAGATCATTATACCTTGTGAATAGAAACTAATTGTTCCTTTCTATTCATTTTATATTTTTAGTTCAGATACATACTCTATAAAAGTTTCTTCTATTTGAAGGGTAAAATAATATTTATCAAAAGATACATTATTTTGCATTTAGTTTTGTTATTCTTAATTCTTCTTTCATTCATAAAATATTTAATTATATGAAACATAGAAATTTTTCCCTCAAATCCTAATCTCTAAGCATTAAATATTAGTAGTTCAAACCGAAAGTAAATCAAAAAAACATTTTTTTTTAGGAAAGATAAACATAATCATATCAATCAAAGTAAAATGGATAACTTGGCATAGTTTCCTATCCAGAAACATCTCAAGGGTTACAACATTATTTTGGCATCATTGTCGGGGGATGAATTGAAGAAATCTTAATTTTCCTGGGTAGAATGACATGAAAACCTACTTCTTGTTTATGAACAAGAGTCAGCAAGCCTAAAATATTTCACTTGGAGACTCCACATTTTCAACCTTGGCATTAAGAAGGAAAAACACTAGGGCTAACCCAGACCCAAAGAAGACTGCACCAGTAGCAGACCCAAAAAAACTATTGTCTAAGAGAAATCCTAGGAAAAGACCTACAACACCTTCTACTATACCTTTTGTTGCTAAACCATTGTCTTCCATAGATATAAATCAAAAGGAAAATATTATATTTCTTTATAATATTCTTGAAAATATATTCCTACAATTTCCCCTAAACTTTCTCTTCCATTATCCCCTAAAGAGTGTCTCCCAAGTTCTTTAAAACTTCCCTTATCAATATCTGAAACTGATTCTCTTGAGATTTTTCTTGAACATTATGTTACACTTTCTCTCAAAGATTCCCTTGTAATATATTGTATACCTTCTCCTACACCTTCTCCAAAACACTCTCCCTTAACTTCCTTGATATTATTTCCAAATGTTCCTCCATAAGAAGAAGAGTTTAAAGTATCCTTCAATCCCTACTCCCGAGAACTCACAATTGTTAATTGATCATCTAGTAATGTAGGTAATGTACCAACACAATCACAACCTCCTCCACCACCCCCACCAAGATTTTTTAATACAGTAGCTTCTAGATATGCACCTCTAAATATTCCTAGAAATATGCACAATTTTCCTGACAAAGATCTAAAACTCTTGCCTAAACTTAATGGGGAAGATGAGATCACAGCTCTATAAAATTTATCATCCTTTGATTATTTTACAGGTAATCAAGGTCTTGAGCATGAATGCATTTATATGAGTATATTTGTTCAAACTTTTGAAGGTGAGGTGAGGACATGGTTTAAGGGGTTACCTCCTAATTCCATTTATTCTTGGGATGCACTAGAATCTTCTTTCCTTAGACAATGGGGTGAAAAGAAGGATCATTTATATTTCTTGACTGAGTTTGGGAGTTTGAAAAAGAAACATAATTAATCTGTCCTAGATTTCATTAAAATATTTAATAAACCTTATAATAAAATCCCTAGATGACAAACCTTCACAACCCTCTGTAAAAGTTACTTTTGTAGGCTCCTTTGATCCAGATTTTTCCTTATTACTTAGGGAGAGAATATATACCACCTTAACTGATATGGAATATGATGTTGTAGAGATAAAATCTAATATGATCACTTCAGGAAAGTGCAGGTTTAGAAGTGACTTAGGAGAACAAGAGAGAATAAAATAAAAATCAAAAGAATAGAATTGAAGAAATGTTCAAAATAATTAAATATTTATCAAATAAATTGGATAGAATAGAAACTGAGAGAAGAATGCATGATAATGGAAATCCAAATCAGTTTAGAAGGCCCTTCAACCCTCCCCAATTTTTACAAAGAGAAGAAGAAATGAGGATCAACCAATACAAGTACCTATAAAAATTGAAAATTGAGTTGATAATCTTGTGGAAGAAGAACTTGAATATATTAATGAGGAAATGAATACGATGTTGATTAAGGTTGGTTGTCATTGATGTCAACCCTTGAACAAAGCCCCGTAGAAAAAAGGTTTGGGTAATGGACCCAATATTGTTTGATCTAAATATGACTCATTATTGTTTTTTCATGGTTGATAAGAAGTAAATATGGATGAACTCCAAAGTGGTCCCCTTATGGTGAAATCCCTCACGGGAAGATGCTTTGCGGAGTAAGAGAACCCATGATTAATTGTGGAATAATGAGATGAAGGACAACGAATTTTTCATGGAAACTATACTATATGGATAGTGCTTTTCATTCCATTTTCGGTGGTATGTAGAACGTCACATAACTCCTCACAGTTAGAGATTTATGACCATGTGAAGTTGGAGAACCCAGGTTTGGGTAATGGACCCAAGTTTGTTTGGTGGATAACGGTATGATTTTTTCTATATTTTAAGGTAATAATACTCTATATGGATAGTACATGTCATTCCATTTCTGGTGGTATGTGTAATGTCACATAACTCCTCACGGTTTGAGAGTTATGGCCTTATGAAGTTGGAGGACCCTCATATGTCATCTAGAAGCCCCAAAAGGTCAAAATAGTCAAAGTGGTTTAAGAGATTTTAAAAGGTAAATAATAAAGTGAAGTGATGAGTGTACTATAATTCAAAGTGAATACAAAATAAATTATTTCAATAATAAGTTTAATGGAGAAATTATAAGTGGGTTGACCCTAAAATAAGGAAAGTGGGCCAAGTGACCTAGAAGATGTTTTTAAGGAAGCTACTTAGAGAGTATAAATAAGAGGCAAGGCTCTATGATTTTAATCACACTTGAGAATATTGAATGTCTATAGGTGTTTGAGGTAACCAAGGATATCTAAGCTGAATTTTTGATGGAAGGTGAAGAAAATAAGGCCGAAATGCAAGGAAGGATAAATTCTTTTGATGGTGCTTTCTAAGGTATGTTATTTACATGTCATCTCACCATTTTCGCTATAATTTTTTTTATATAATGATTAGGAATATGAAATTTCTATTCCATTGATAACACATAACCAAGTATCTGTGGTAAAAAATTTAGCTTGTGGGTCGTTGTATTTTGGGAGTTAAACTCCATGGAAAATAGGGTTTGTGGCTAGTCCTGAAACTAGTAAAAAACAAATGTTTCAGGTAAAAACGCCATAAATTCTTCTTAATAGATCCAAATTCAGTGAGACTAAATTTTTTGGTTAGGTTACAGTCTATATTATTCTATGTAATAGTTTTATATCAATTCAAAAAACATTTCATGTAGGGAATGCTCTACAAGGTCGCTCTCTAGAATAAGCCAAAATTCAGCAAGGTTTGCCATGTTTACTATAACTCCTTTTTTGAGAGGTTCCAAGTAGTGAAACTTGGAGGAATTGCATACAACACAGTGAAGAACATTGTATATCAATTTCAGATCTTTATACATTACATTTTCAAATTTATGATTGCTTCAAGTTAGGGTTGTTGACTAATCCAAAACTAGGCATGTGAGACTAAAGAAAAGTTTGATGAAAATGCTAGTCTCTTGTTGTTAAAGTTAAGTAAGGTTTGCAAGAATTTGATAATATACACCAGGTCTATTGCAGAGCTACAAAAAATATTTGGATGATGAAAATGATGAGGGATTTTGGTTGAGGTACATGTTGAGTACATGGTTGAGACAAGTAGTTGATGAGTTGGCACATACATGAGGTGTATAGTTGATGATGTTGGTACATATTGATGAGTCA
>JASDQU010736512.1:119479-136387 GCA_032191745.1 Picea mariana
TTTTGGTTGAGGTACATGTTGAGTACATGGTTGAGACAAGTAGTTGATGAGTTGGCACATACATGAGGTGTATAGTTGATGATGTTGGTACATATTGATGAGTCATAGTTGATGAGTAGTTGACACATGATTGGTATATACTTGGTACATGGTTGGATGCACTTGTTTATGGTACAGGTTGATTACAGGTTGTTTGGTACAGGTTGGTGCATGGTTGATGCACTTGTTTATGGTACAAGTTGATTACAGGTTGAGGTACAAGTTGATGCATGGTTGATGCATGGTTTAGATTTACTAGTACAATTTTATAGTGGTATATATCACAGTGATAGTGTGACAGTGGTTCCATCATTCTACTTCTACTTCAGGGTGGCAGGACGGGGCAAGGACGGGTGGTTGTAGCCACCTTCCGATTGTAGCTGGAGAACATAGGGGGTTGTAGCCTCCTTCTAGTTGTAGCCAGAGAATGGGGGAGTTGGAGCTTCCCTCAGGTTGTAGCTTGAGAAACTAGGGGATTGGAGCCTCCTTCCAGTTGCAGCTGGAAAACAAAGGAAGTTAGTGCTTCCAATGAATGTAATTCTTCAATACATATAAGAAAAAACATTTTGTGGTTTTCTCCCGATTTGGGTTTCCACGTAAAACACTGGTGTGCTATGTATGTGTGTGATTGTTTATTTCTTACTGCTCATTATTGGATAATAATTCTACATTGATATAACATTTGAAGAAAAAGGATTATAATTATGCTATTACTGATTCACCCCCCCTCTCAGTAATCCAACAATTGGTATCAGAGAAGATTCCTTTAGAAATCAGTTTAACCATTGAAAGGTAGATCATGGAAAGTACCAAATCATATAAAAAAGGAATATCACATTTTGATGGACAAAAGCATGCTTTTTGGAGCATAAGGATGAAGACATATATACAGGCACAGGGATTTCAATTTTGGCAATCAATTGTATATGGATACACAGCACCAGAAGTTCCACCAACAAATGACAAAGTAGTGAATCTCGGTGAGAATAATTCCAAAGCCAAAAATGCACTTTTGAATGGTCTCCGTGATATGGTATTCACCAAAGTTGCACATTGTAAATCTGCTAAAAATATTTGGAACAAGCTTCAAAATATTTATGAAGGAGATTCAAAAGTCAAAGTAGCAAAGCTTCAAACTTACAAAGGTCAGTTAGAACAACTAAAAATGAAGGAAGATGAAGATATCATAGCCTACTTCTTACGAGTCGATGAAATAGTGAATGCAATCATAGGATTGGGAGAAGAAATCGAAGAATTTGTAATTGTTCAAAAGGTACTAAGATCTCTTCCTATGAGATTCAACCCTAATATATCAGTACTAGAAGAAAGATTGGATCTAAAATCGATATGCATGGACGAACTGCATGGAATATTCACAGCATATGAGATGAAAACTGAATAGGAAAATCCAGATGTAAAATAAGCATGCTTCAAAGAATCCAAAAGATCAAAGCAAAAGAAAAAGGAACAAGAAGAATATAACAAAAACAATGACATCTCAGAAGATGATGAAGAAGTGGTCAACTTTGTCAAAAGACTAAACAAGGGAACCAACGGTAGGTATAGAGGTAAGCTTCCTTTAATTTGTTTTAATTGTAATGGTATTGTTCATTTTTCTAACAAATGTCCTCATAAGAAAATGAGAAATGATGAAGGTTACACAAAAGGAAGACAAACATATAAAGGTAAAATAACTACAAAGAAAGTTTTCAAGAAAAGCTTTTTCACCAAAGAAGACATCTCATCATCAGATGAAGATGAAGTCAGTGATAGTGAAACAAAGAGAGTTCTATTCATGGCAGTAGAAGAATCCAAAGAAGAATATGAAGAAGCATATGAAGAAGAAATTGAAAAGGCAGGAGTTGACTTCCGAGAAGAATTAATGAGTGCCATAGAAGTTATCAGAAGAGAAAAGAAGAAAAACAAGAAACTACAAGCAGAACTAGATAAGAAAAAAGACACTCAAGAACTAGAACAAATGATCACAAAATTGAAGGTTCAAATAGAATAAGATAAAATAATTGAAGAAGCACTCAAATAACATCTAGAAGGAAAGGACGGGATCATTGGAAACCTGCAAGCATAGATTGTCACACTAAGAAAGGATATTCAAAAGAAAAATATGCAGAATAGCTCAAAAGTTCTAGATGACATTATCAATAGTCAAAAATCTCATCTTGACAAGTCTGGACTTGGATACAATCAGACAGAAAAGGGATAAAGCTCCAAAACAATAGATAGATGGGCCTCAAGAAGAAGAAGGATTCATAAGAGCACCTCCTTTCAGAAGATCTTCAACTACCAGGTATCAAACTATATTTTTTGGTTTATGTTATGCATGTAATAATTTTGGACATAAAGTTGTAAGTTGTAGAGCTAACAACAGGAACAATAACTACTTTGAGAGCCATACACAAAGGGGTTATTCAAGAAGACCAGTGAAACATAGAGAAGAAGTTACAACAGGTTTGAACCTTTGAGCACTAAAGTGGAATGTTACAAATGTAACAATTTTGGACACATGGCCGAAAATTGCAGAATGACAACCCCTCCTAAAGAACCTCAATAGAGTCACAAACAAGAACCTCAGAAAACAACATGGCTAAGAAAGCAAGATCAGTATAGAAATGAAGAATGCACAACCACTCTACAAGCTAAACAGAAGAAATGTGGTTGGTATGTTGACAGTGGATGTTCAAAACACATGACAGGTGATAGAGACAAGTTTCTTACATTACTAAAGGAAAGAGATGGATCATTCTCCTTCAGAAATGATGATTCAGCCAAAATCATTGGAAAAGGCACAATCTGAATTGGGAACAAGAATTAAAAAGAAAAAAATGTTCTACTAGTAGAAGATATGAAACATAATCTTTTAAGTGTGAGTCAAATGTGTGACCAAGGTCATAAAGTTAATTTCGATTCACAAAAGTGTGAGATTAGAAGATAAGGTTCAGGGACATTGGTCGCTACAGCTGCAAGAACTTCAAGCAACATATATGTGTTAAGAAAAATTGGAAATGAAAAGTGTTGTCTAGGAAAGGAATATGAAAGTTGGATATGGCACAAAAGAATGGGTCACATACATTTTGATAACCTTGTCAAATTCAACAAAAGAGAAGTCGCTTGTAACATCCACGACCTCACACTGGCCGAGCATGCCACTCCTCAGACACTTAACTTATCTCTGAAACTATATTTGAAACATTCCCAGCCTACAAAGGCCAGGCTACACGAGGGAACACTTTCATTCTCTCACTGCGGAACATACTGTAACATACCCATTATTCCACTGAGCTATGTCATATAACTTTTCTCTTTGAACTGCATGAAATTATAACATATACATACAACACTCTTGCGGAAGCTTTACATATAATGTAAAAAAACAATTACGTTCTATAAATATATGATTTCATACTGAAATAATAGTAAACACAGACATGCAACATATATAGGGAAATACCCATGAACATATAGACAGTTATAATCACACATATGATAAACTGTAACAAAAGCACATAAATAACAATGCAGCATGTAAATTTATCACATGATTGGTACTTATCTTGGAAATATTGTCACCAACTTCGTACAGATCGTCTACGAACCTCCCGGCCTTAGAATACACTGTTCATCACTCTCAACAGTGAGTCACCCCCGAGATGGGACTAAACTCCACCTGGGTAAAGGGATTCCTAACCATGCTAAAGGCTCATAGATAGCAGGAAACACTCTGTCTTAGGTTCTCACTCAACTAACAACCTACAGCCTCTCATTCCCCACATGCCTGTCCCACCCAAGGAAGTGTGCCCCTTCTCTGCTCAGCAGCAGTCCCTCGGCTGCCCCACTTCCCTTCTAGGGCTTCAACAACAGGCTGGAAAGGAAGTCTTAGAGAACTATAGCTGCAGTTTAGCACCTTCAGGAAATCAATTCCCACCAATTCTCTCACTCAGAGAATTGTTCATGGGCCTGACAACCCACCTCTTCAATTTCCCATGGGCCTGACAACCCGCTTCTTTAATCCCGCTCCCAATCTAACCAAGTACACCAATAGTAAATGGTTATGGAAACAGATCATATACTATGAAATGAATGTCCCAAGGATAACTGACTGCCTGAGTGAAAATGGTCATGGAATCATTGACTGGATGACTGAATGATGGAAGGAATCATGGGCGAGATGATCATAAGAATCATCGTGAGAATGATGGTAAGGGTGTTCGTTGGAATGATGGTGAAGGTTTCGAAACAGCTAAGTCCCCATGATATGTAAGCATGTCCCCAACTTGACACTTGTCATGTTGGAAGCTACTTTGGTCCACTTGTCCCCAAATTTAGAACTTATGATAAAATAATTATCCATACTTTATGTTTTAAGAAATATTAATATAATAATCCTTTTTGGCTTAAGCTCTCTAGCTTAGCCCTTTCCCTAACTAGTGAAGTTTAGTTTCCCATCTCTTTTATCATGGTCAGTCTATGCGCAGCGATGTATTTTATATTAATCATGAGACATATACAAAATAGATGCACTGGCCATTAACATCTAGGTGCACTGGCGTAATTCCAAAACATAAGCATCCCAGCCTATAATAACTGGCTCACCAGCCTATAATAGTATCATATACATGAGGTTCGTTGACCCCCATACTGCGCACACTTTAGTTACTGCATGCACTTTAGTTACTGCACACAATATCCGATTATGTGCACACTACATCATTTTACTGCGCAGTACATGTGTGCACTATGCCATGAAAGTTACATTACAAAAATGATGTCAAAACAACACACTAGCTTAAGTACACTTACATTACATTTACAATTGGGTTCATCCAAGGGATATTACAATGCGCTCCCCTTATTTATGCACTATCCTCAATGCATCATATACCCATATACAACAAATTTTTCAAAATTCCTAAAAAAGATTTGGGTATTATGTCCGCATTGCATCCTCATGCTCCCAAGTAGCATCCTCAGGACCGTACCAGGTCCATTGGACCTTTACAATCCCTATGGATCGATTCTAGAGCTTCTTGATTTTCCGGTCCATAATGCACACCAGATGCACTTGAAAAGCTCCTTCTTGCTCCACCTGAATCACATTCCAATCAATAACATGATTAGCATCAGGTGTATATTTCTTTAGCAATGATACATGGAACACATTATGAACAGACATAGATGCAGGTAATGAAATCATATAAGCAACTAGGCCAATCCTCTCTAGGATTTCAAATGGCCCACAAAATCTGGCTGCCAACTTGGCCCAGCTTCCCAACTTCAGGAAACTCTTGTTAGCTTTCACCTTCAGGAAAACATGATCACCCACTTTGAACTCTCTGTGGGTTTTGTTCTTATCGGCATAACTTTTCTTCCTATCTTGGGCAGATTTTAAATTTTGCTTAATTTTTATCATTTGGTCCTCCATCTCCTTCAGAAAATTTGGCCCAACTACTGTCCTATCGGCTGGATTATCCCATATCACTGTAGTATTGCACTTTTTGTCATAAAGTGCTTCAAATGGACTCATCTTCAACGATGCCTGATACCCATTGTTGTAAGTGAATTCTACCAAATGCAGGTAGTCTTCCCATTTCGATGGTTTGTCCATCAAATACATTCTCAGTATGTCTTCTATCACTCCATTCACCCTCTCTATCTATCCATCAGAATCAGGATGATAAGTTGTACTAAAGTTTGGATTCATTTTGAATCCTTTGAACAATCCTTTCCAGAAATTCGAGGTGAATTTCAAGTCTCTGTCGGACACAATTGTTTTAGGAATTCCATGCAATCATGCCACTTCCTTCATGAAAATATCAACAACATCTGTTGCCTTGTGGGTAGTTTTTAGTGGAATAAAATGGGTAGCTTTTGTAATCTTGTCCACCACTACCATGATCGAATCATGCAGCTTGCATGTTCTGGGAAATCTCGTAATAAAATCCATTGTCACCACTTCCCACTTCCATTCAGGAATGGGCAAAGGTTGCAGCAACCCTGCTGGGTGCCTATGCTCAGTTTTAACTTTCTGTCATTCCATACATCTAGCGATGTATTCAATGATCTCTCTCTTCATACCTGGCCAAAAGTAATGGCTCTTGATTACTGCCACGGTTTTCTAATATCCAGGGTGCCCTTCATAAGGGACATTATGTATTTCATGCAAAATCATACGTTTCAAGTCCTGGGCATTTGGAACAAAAATTTGGTTCTTGTGCAACAATATTCCATCTATTCCCAAATTATAATTATCCACCTTTTGTGGTATCTTACCCTGCTGTAGCTTTGCTACCAATTCTCTGTATTGCAGATATGCATTTGTAGCCTCTAGAATTTTTATTTTAATATTAGTTTGATACATGCGAATGGTTGTAGCATGTAGTTCATGCACCCTCCTGCTGAGTGCATCAACCACTTTATTCTCTTTCCCCTTGATATGCTTTATATCAAAGTCATATTCGCTTAGAAATTCTAACCATCTGCTTTGCCTAGCATTTATATTTGGCTGATCAAATAAATATATCAGACCATTGTGGTCTATTCTTAGCTCAAACCTCTTCCCCATGAGGTAGTGTCTCCATTTCCACAAGGCATGCACTATGGCTACCAACTCCAAATCATGAGTAGCATAATTTCGTTCATGCTCCTTCAACTTCCTTGATTCATAACATATGAGAAACCCATTTTGACTAAGGACTCCACCAAGTCCTTCATTATGTACATCTATGCATACAATGAAGTCTTCATTTAGGTCTGCAATCCTTAATATTGGAGCACTTGTCAATAATTGTTTCAAGTGTTGGAAATTATTTTCTCAAACTAGTGTCCACTAAAATTTCACCCCCTTTCTTTGCAAGGAAGTGATGGGGTGTGAAATCTTTGAGAATCCTTCAATAAATATTCTGTAGTAGCCTACAAGACCCATGAATGATCTTACCTCTGTCACATTATTCAGCACTGACCATTCTCTAATGGCTTCTATCTTCTCATGATCCACTTCTATCCCATCCTTTGAAATGCTATACCCCAAATAATGAATTTGTTTCTGATAAAATGAGTACTTGCTCAATTTGGCATACAACTGATGCTCCCTTAATACTTGCAACACCATCCTAAAACAATGTTCATTCTCTTCCTCTGACTTAGAATATGTAATAATGTCATCCAAAAATACAATGGCAAACTTGTCTAAATATTCTCGGAAAACACCATTCATTAAGCACATGAAAACAGCTGGTGCATTTGACAATCCAAATGGCACCACCGTGAACTCATAATGACCATACCTTGTCCTGAAGGTGGTATTGTTGATATCTTCTTCTTTAATCCTTACCTGATGGTATCCTAATCTGAGATCTATCTTTGAAAATATCTTTTTATCCTTCAACTGATCAAAGAGATCATCAATCCTTTCCAGAGGATACTTGTTCTTAACAGTCACTTTATTCAACTGTCCGAAGTCAATCCAAAATCTTAATGTTCCATCTTTATTTTTCACAAACAAGACTGGGGCACCCAAAGGTGACACACTTAGGCATATATACCCCTTCTTCAGAAGTTCTTCAAGCTGCATTTGCAACTCCTTCAATTCTGGTGTACTCATTCTGTAAGGAGTCTTTGACACTGGAGTTTCTCCACGCATTAGATTTATAGAGAAATCAATGTCTCTTTTTTGGGGTAGTCCTGGTACTTCCTTAAACACATCTTCAAATTCTTCTAGGACTGCATAATCTTCCAAATTTGGCTCCTTATATTTAGGTGTCTCTTCTATATGAGCTGCAAATATTTGACATCCTTTTCTATAACATTTCTTCAGCTGCAATGCTGAAATGTCTCTAATAGGTACTGCTCTGGGAATTCCCTACACTTTCCTTAGTTTCTCTTCCTCATCCAAGCAAGTAAATGCTTTATTATGACAGTCCAGGAGAGCATGATGTTGTTCCAACCAATCCATCCCAATTAGACATTCATAGGAACCTAAAGGAAAGATGTTCAAATCTACCTTGGTGTTCAATCCATTCATGTCCATGAGGCATGACTTAACCATCTCATTAAATTTTCTTTTGGCTCCTATAGCCAGCTGCACCAACCAAGATTTCCCATGCGTGCTTCTTGGTAATTGCAAACTTTCCACCATCTTTGGGTCTATATAACTATGACTAGCTCTTGAATCAATTAAAATAGCAATGGTTTGGTTGTTGATCATACCTTCCACTTCAATCATGTGGGATTGATAATCTTCTTTCTTGTTGTCCAGGGCTACATAGATCCTTGGCACATATCTACCCATGTCCTCCACTGTTTTAGCTTGCTGTACATTGTGAACAACCCTTCATTTTTCACTTTTGTGAGGACAATCTCTGAACCTATGATCTCCTTTACAACCCCAACATTGAATAGGTGGTTGTCTTGGCCCTTGACTCCCTATGTCAATCAGTCTGGGTTCTTTAGGTGTTTTTTGTCCCTGTGGATTATTTTTGAAGAATGGTGGCTTATCTCCCTTCTTCCTCTGATCTATATTGAATTTCTTTTTGTCTTCCCAAGCCTTTTGGAAAGATGTCCTTTTTTTCTGTTGATCATATAGGAATTTATCTCACCTTATGGTCTCTTCCAATGTCTTGGGTTCATCATATTGTATTTTGTCACTGATGAATGATGGAAATCCACACAAATACCTTTGAATTTTGATTGTCTCATCCTTGATGAATGAGACATACTTCAACAGTTCTAGAAACCTTATCTAATATTTATCTATGGTCATACTTCCAAGCTTGAGTTCAAATAACTCTTTCATTTTCTTATCGTAGTACCTCTTAGTCAAGTATTTCTTCTCAAAATACTTCTTGAATTCCCTCCAAGTAACACTTTTCTCTTTAATGTGTTTCACCTGCACATGATGATTCCACCACATGGAGGCCTTTCCCTTGAGTTGATAGATAGCAATTCTACCCTTTGCATGAGAAGAATAATTATGCAATTTAAAATACTTTCTCATGCCCAACAACCATGTTTCTGCATCTTCATCCTTCTTGTGCTCACCATCAAATGTAGGAGGTTTGATTTTGTTCATTTCTCCTCATAGCTCATCCACCCCAGACCTCTTATGCCTTCTGACAGAGGATGGACTTGAGCTTCTTCTTGTTCTCTTATTGGAATACCTTGAGGAATGATGGTGGTGTCTGCTAACACTTCTTGCTTTTCATTTCTCATCTGAAGGCTTGTGACTTCTAGATTTGCTTGAGCCACTCTCCTTAACCAATTCATTTTCTATTCTATTCAAGCCCTCTAATAACTTCATGTTGAAGTCATCCTAGTGCTCCTTGGCTCTCATAAGCCTTTCATTATCAGCCTTATGGCTTTGGACATCCTTCTGCAAATTTTTAATGGTCTCTTCCATATTCATGTTTTCATTCCTTTCTTCTCCATGTCCATTGGAGTTTGTTCCTTCAATGCCCAATGGGCATCCATCCCTCTGCTCTCATCTGTATGAATGTAATTCTCTTGTGCCTCTTCCATTCCTATGGAATCTGCACTAATATGATATGATCTAGTTGTTGTTAATTCTACAAAACGTGCAGCCATCAAAAGTTATTAGGTTAACAATTCAACAATTCATGAAAAATACGAACCATTTTGGTTCCATATATACATCAGAATTATCTCTCTTGATTTCCTGGTGTTATCACCATGAAAATTCTAGATAAGACCCAAGTCTTGAGAACATAGATGCACGATGCCTTCAGAGATACATCTGGGAAAAAGGTGGTTTTCCAAAACCACTTTCGCCAAGATGTGGTATCACGTGTTTCAAAATGTCAAATCCACCACTTGTGGAATGGGCGACGGCTAGTCAGTTCACCCCGTTTCACTCATTTGGTACTTCACAGTTGTATGAGGTCATCTGAATGATGGCATATAATGAACTCAAAATCTAATCATTTGAAATGGATTAGTCGATCATGGCAACCCAACGCACTTATACGTAGTCTGTCTGTGCTTCATAATTGGGATTCTATAACTACCAATCCTCAAGTATGGAGACATCAGTTTATCCATAAACGGAGTAATCTCTAAATTGCTCGACGTTCTGCTCTATGTAAAATCATTTCGGTATCCACAAAATGAGGTACATGGACACGGAAAAATCCAGTGAGACTGGTTATTCGGGTAAGATGCTAGACTTTCCTGCGAATAAGGGGGAAAGGGTACTTGCTCACATTCTAATGACTGAATTCCACACAGAGCCGGCTATAGACTCGTAGTTGGAAATCAAGTTGAATCCCACTATGAAGGATTTAGTCATCAACATGCTTGCTGTTAAGAAGAAAAGGAGCAAGCGGCAGAAGAAGGAAACCACAGCTGAAATAGCCGAAAGTGTTGGAGAGAATCAACCGGTCTAGTTAGATTCTTTAAAGGAGGAGATCACTAATCTGAAATGAGTCCTCAACTAAAATTAGGTATATTTCAATGAATTTTGGAATAAGGGGGTAGCAGAGGTAAGGGACTCTAGAGATGATATGTTTGTTCTTAAACGGTCCTTTTTACAATATGATAACTATTATCAATCCCTTTTTTGTAATTTTGGGATTAATATGATTATATAAATGCAGAAGCAGACTTTGGAGTGTTTATTACAAGATTCTAACTAGTGGTGTTATGAATCTTATTTTATTTCATAGTATGCTTTTATTGTAAGCTTATATTTCACTTCCATCTATCTAAATCGAAGGAATATAAAGCTCGAAATTCTTCCCTGAAATGCTCTCGGCTTAACAATTTAGATTATATTTATTTCTTCACAACCAACTCTGAATTCATTTAAATAATGCTCTGATGCGGTTGTGTGTTTCTTTTTCCTCTAATATCATGCAAAATTTTTATTAAATTAGCCTCATCGCCTTCCAAATGATTTCGTGTGCACAAAAATTCAACCTGTACACCCATATTTACCATGCACAACAACACTACAAGGCAAATCATGCTTCCACGCACCTATATCCCCTATGCATTTCTTCTTCGTCATGCCAATAGCTTGCATGCACTACTTTTGTGTTGTGCGCCAATATCCACTGCGCATAGTTTTGGTATCGTGCACTGATATTCCACATGTATTTTTCCCTATGCATTGCACCGTGCCGAATTTCAATATGCCCCACCGCACACAATAATCTGCACGCACCATTGAATACACTGTCGTGAGACAACTTATACTTATACTATGCGTGCACCAACCAACTCCTCTATGTTTTGCAATGTTGTGCACACCTTATGCACATTACTATGTGTGTGCTCACCACACAAAAGCTAAATTCAGCGTGCGCATCCACACACAATATTCTTCCGTGCGACGCCACAATTTACCATGCGCACCTGCACGCCAACATTTTCCATGGACGCTCTGTGACTTTAAATTTGGTCACCTAGAAATTAATATCTTGTGAATATTCGCTTCAACTGAACCTTTTCGGCCCATCCAGGCTCAGTGTTGGAATTGAAGCTTTGATACCATATTGTAACATCCCCAGCCTCACACCGGCCGGTCATGCCACTCCTTAGATGCTTTACTTAGCTCTGAAACTGTATTTGTAACATTCACAGCCTACAAAGGCCAGGCTACATGAGGGAACACTTTCGTTCTCTCGTTGCGAAACATACTGTAACATACCCAGTATTTAAATGAGTTATGCCATATGAATTTTCTCTTTGAATTGCATGCAATTATCACATATACATACAACACTCTTGCGGAATCTTTAAATATAACATAAACAAACAATTATGTTCTGTAAATATACAATTTCATATTGAAATAACAGGAAACACAGACATGCAACATATACAAGGAAATACCCATGAACATACAGACAGTTATAATCACACATATGATAAACTGTAACAAAAGCACGTAAATAACAATGCAGCATGTAAATTTATCACACGATTGGTACTTATCTTGGAAATATTGTCACCAATTGCGTACAAACCGTCCACGAACCTCCCAACCTTAGACTACATTGTTCATCACTCTCAATAGTGAGTCACCCCCAAGATGGGACTAAACTTGTAATGTCCCCAAGGCCGAGCCATGTTGTAAATCATGTCTATGAAGTATAAAGCTTGCATTATGAATTGTAATTATGTTTTATAGGCTGGTGAGCCAAGTTTATATAAGCTGGTGGGCTTATGTGTTATTAGGTCAGAGAGCCTAAGTGTTAAGGCCGGGAGTCTGCTTTTGTATATGTAATCATGTAGAACATTAATAAAAATATAAACACCAATGTGTGTAGACCGACCATGATGAATAAGTGATGGGGGACTAAGCTTCCACAGAGTGGGTAAGGGATTGGGGGCTAGAAGGTTGGAAAGAGAGGCTAAGTGTTGAGCCTAGGGGCATAAGTACTTGGGAATAATATTTTAATATTATTCCAAAAAGCCATGTGAAATATAGGTTTTGTCCTAAGTTCCTGGAGAGGAACACATGCTGATGGAGTGCATGGAGTTTCATGGGTGACATGTGTCGACCTAGACACATGCAGTTAAAAAACTATAGAAGTCAGCCGTGGAGGGGGGTTCGTTCTCCATTTCTACCATTCGTTGTCTAAACTGTGGGACCTCTGCATCTGAGCTAGGATATCACACACAATACTGAAAACTGAAACCATGAGACCTCTCTCATTTTCCACTGAATTCCCGTAAATTCCGCCTGGTCTCTGCGTTTGGCCTCCATCCTCGACCTCTGCATAATTTCCTGTCATGCATCCTGTAACTGGTAAACCGTGAGCCGATTTGTGTCTTCTATAGAACCTGACACCTGGATAATCGCCTGAGCATGCTGTGTTTCGGCATCTGGTCATTGCCATTTGCAGGACTATGCCCTTTTTCTGTTGTGGTCGTCATCCTAGTGTCAACTGAGTGCTTGATGTTGTTGCGGTCTTCCCTCACCCGATTGGAATTGATTCGAAGGGTGTGCTAAAGAAGCGGGTTGTCAGGCCCGTGGTAGAAGAAGTAGGTTGTCAGGCCTATGAGAAACTCCCTCCAGGTGAGAGAGTCTATTGGGAAATGGTTTTCCCTAAGAGAGAGTCCAACACCGGCTTTAGAGATCTGAGAATTCCTGATCTGGCCTGTTGTCGAGCCCCAGAGAGGGAGGTGAAGCACCGATGGACTTTTCTTGTGAAGGTGTATACTCCTGGGCGGAACAGGCATGTGGGGAATGAGAGTTTGTTAGTAGTGGCTGTAAGAAGGCATCCTGGGAAGAATCCTTCCAGTTATCCTGTGCAGTTTTTCCTATAACCTCAGCCTAGACTAGGATTCCTTGCCTTGGGTGGAGCTTAGTCCCAGCTCGGGGGTGACCCACTACTAAGAGTGATGAGAAGCGTGGTCTAAGGTTGGGAGTTTCGTGGAAGTCCTAGATGTGGTTGGTGGAATTACCACTGTTTCAAAGATAAGTATTAGCTTATGCTTAATATTATGTTTTTGCATGCCTGTGATGCTTATATGTATCATGTATTCTATTGTGCATATGAATTACTATTAATGCCAGGGATTATTTATGTTAGCAGTAAGCTCTGTGCTTACTTTGAGTTAAATGTGTTTAATTCGATTTAAATGCATGTTATTAATTAAGTATGAGAATAAAGGTGTTCTGCATAGTAGAATTTTTTCGACCATCATGGGATTAAGGCCGGGGTCATTACAGTTTGGTATCATAGCCTAGTTTCAATGCTGAGCCTGGATGGGCTGGATAAGTGGTCTTTGGACCGAGGTTTTGAGAACGAAATTGTGTCTGGAGGACTAATTCCAAACCTCGGAATGTTTTTGAGTGTCAAAGGGATACTTGACCATGTTACAAAGCTTAGGAGGTGTAGCGAATATTATAAAACTACAGCCGGTATGGTATATGGCCACAGGGAGAGAGAGAACTCCACACCAGAAGTGTTGGATCCATAGAATCTATTTGGGAGGAAAGGAGAACCCTCACGACCGTCAAATCTAGAGAATGTGCACAAGGTTTAAAACCCTTTGGAGTTGCACAAGAGTGTGGAAATCATGATATGCGAAATCGCAAATTCATCAAGACTGTCCATCGGAAAGGACGCATGGAGAGTGATCAACCTTTCACTGATTCGTGACTTGAAATGGTGTAAGGGTGAGTTCGTGAGAATTCATGAAACGCAAATTCATGATTGGATCACAATCAAAGATTCGGAGTCGCTGCATCATGAACTCCCAGTTCACAAAACTCTGAAAATATCTAGACCGTTAGATCCGAATCATTGAGGATCGTTGGATCTCATACAAGGACTCGTGTATCGAAATTTAGGGATTGAAGTGACAAGAGATTTGGAGTCACTGCATCGTGAACTCCCGGTTACCGAAAACCCGAAACCCCGAAAGTTCCAAAAGGATCTACACCATAGATCGGGAGTATAAGGCTTGACCGTTAGATCAAGCAGAAGGTAAGTTGTGATTACACGATTTCGGCTATTGGGGAAAACCAGAGTGATCTTAGGCATGGAACCCTGAAACCTTGAAACCCCAAAACACCGAAAGGATCTGCGTCGTAGATCTGAGAGAGGTCTAACCGTTGGATTTCATTTGGAATGGATGTGGACACATGGGTGTGTACCACGTGCTAGTGGGTCGAAAAGAAAAGTGAGCATGGTGGGACCTGATGACATCATTGAAGGTGACGTGGACCCTCCTGAATGTGCAATGTGCCACTGTGGTTGTGGGAAACAATTGTGCTATGTGGGCCCAGAGGATAAAGTAAATCGAGATTTCAGAAGTCGGGAGTTGGAGAGGGAAGCGAGTGCGAGAACCTCCAGGACCAAAACCCTGAAACCCGAAGTTTCATTTGGAGATCCTTGTAGCACATAGCAGTTTAGCATTTGATCATGGCCCATGGATGCATGGGTTGGGGACTAAGAAAACGGGGGCTATCACCAGAAATTGAAGAGCCAAATAGAGCTCAGAAAATTCATGGAATCAAAACGTTTTCTTATTCGCATTGGTTTATGAATGTTGTAATTTTATTAAGGGTTTAAGGCCTGACAAACTTCAGTTGACTGCACATTGTGTGTGCAGAGTTCAACGACTTTCAGAACAATCGCGAATCGACACCGAGTATAGAAATGGAAGAGGTGTTGATTGCCTCCAATTCAGAGAACAAAAGAGAACGAAGGGATGTTAACTTGGGATTCGAAGGATCAAATTCCAATGGGCATGGAAGAGAATTAGATAAGGAAGGGCATATGATGAAAATCATTGAAATATTGCAGAAAGATGCCCAGGCTCATGAGCTGATAGCCGAAAGCTCATGAAAGTCAGGGATAGGCAGGGTCAATTCAACTTAAGGATGTTGAAGAGTCTTGAAAGAATAGAAAAGAAATTGGAAAAGGAGAGTGACTCAAAAAGACAGAGAGTCGTAGGACCCCTGAGAGGAAAATAAGATCAAAGAGTGTCAGCAGACATCGTTGTCACTCCCCAAAGCATTCCAGTAGGGAAGCACATAGTAGTTCAAGCCCATCTCCTACGAGAAAGCACAGGATATCTGGGATGGATGAATTGAAAGGGGAGTTGAATAATATTAAGCCTCCTACGTTTGATGGAGAACATAAGAAGGAGGAATATGCTAAAACATGGTTGCTTGGCATGAGGAAACATTTCCAACTATAGAATTATTCCTCTCATGCAGAAGGAAGAATTGTGATGTATCAACTAAAAGGAAAAGCATCCATGTGGTGGGATCATCTTGTGCAGGTGCAACACGTTAGAGAGAAAGATATCACATGGAAGGAATTCAAGAGGTATTTTGAGAGGAAATACCTGAATAAAAGATACTATGACAGAAAGATGAAGGAGTTCTTCGAACTCAAGCTGGGAAGCATGACCATTGATGAATATGAACGAAGGTTTTTGGAACTACTGAAGTATGTTCCATTCATCAAAGATGAGGCTATCAAGATTCAGAGGTATCTGAGTGGACTGCCACCTCCCATTGATGATCCTAAGACTATGGAAGGAACAATAAGAAGAGTGAAATGCTTATATGAACAGCAACAAGAAAAGCCTGCCTTTCAGAAGGCTTGGGTTGACTAGAAGAAGTTTAATAAAGAATAGAGGCAGAAGGGAAATAAACCTCCCTTTTTTAGAAATAGTCCTCAAGGACATCCATCATTTAGAGAGCCAAGAATGGCTAAAGTGGGAGAACAAAGGCTGAGACAGACACCCATTCAGTGTTGGGGCTATAAAGAGAACCACAAGTACAAAGATTGTCCTCATAAAAATGGCAAAGCAAGAGCTTACCATAATGTTCAACAAGCTAAAACAGTGGAGGATATGGGTAGTAGAATGCCAAGGATCTATGCAGCCCTAGTGATGCAGGAGCATCCGCAACATTCGAAATTCATCATATGAACCGGTGCGAGGAGGAAAGGAATTGTACAGCTGGACAAGCCAGCAAACCTTTTTTCTTTTGATTTTGAATTTCACCTTGGTATTCGTTGCGCCGCCGTTTACTAAAGGCATTCAAAGTCAGGCGCATTGTATTATGTTACAGATAAGAAGGCAGTTAATACAATTAAAGCTGGTAGATAGAAATTAGCTGTAGATTAGACAGTCACCGTTCGAGAGGGAAAATGGAGTATAGACACCCTCCCTTGTATCATTGTAGATTATTATTCAGTATTCATTATTAGCATTAGAGAGAAGAAGAGAGTAGAGAAGAGAGTCTGTGAAGAACCTCCATGTACAGTTCTTGAGTTAATAGGAAGAGTTTTGACTCAGTTCCATGGACGTGTTTGATCTCTGTGTGTTGTTAATCCTATTCTTGTGCATGTTTGCTTCTTTCTATGCTTA
>JASDQU010736512.1:157612-191105 GCA_032191745.1 Picea mariana
TTTGCTATATTTGAAGGTAATACTATTCTATATGGATAGTACATGTCATTCCATTTCTGGTGGTATGTGGAATGTCACATAAATCCTCACGGTTTGAGAGTTATGGCCTTACGAAGTTGGAGGACCCTCATATGTCATCTAGAAGCCCCAAAAGGTCAAAGTAGTCAAAGTGGTTAAAGAGATTTTAAACGGTAAATAATAAAGTGAAGTGATGAGTGTATTATAATTCAAAGTGAATACAAAAAAAATTATTTCAATAATAAATTTAATGGATAAATTAGAAGTGGGTTAACCCTAAAATAAGGAAAGTGGGCCAAGTGACCTAGAAGATGTTTTTAAGGAAGCTACTTGGAGAGTATAAATAAGAGGAAAGGCTCTCTCATTTTAATCACACTTGAGAATATTGAATATCTATAGGTGTCTGAGGTAACCAAGGATATCTAAGCCTAATTTCTAAGGGAAGGTGAAGAAAAGAAGACCGAAATGCAAGGAAGGATAAATTCTTTTGATGGTTCTTTCTAAGGTATGTTATTTACAGATCATCTCACCATTTTCGCTATAGCTTTTTTTCTGTAATGATTCAGACCATGAAATTGCTATTCCATTGAGAAAAAATACCCAATTATCGGTGGTAAAATCTTCATCTTGTGGGTCTTTGTATTTTTGGATTTACACTCCATGGAAAATAGGGTTTGTAGATAGTCCTGAAAGTAATCAAAAACATGTGTTTCGGGTAAAAACGCCATAACTTCTTCAAATAAGATCCAAATTCAGTGAGACAAAATGTGTTGGTTATGGTACATTCTTTAGTATTCTTTTTAACATATTTATATAAATTAAAAAAAAATCGTGTGGGGCACGCTCTACAGGTTCACTCTCTATAATAAGCCACAATTCAGCAAGGTATGCCATTTTTTCTATAACTCCTTTTCTGAGAGGTTTCAAGTAGTGAAACCTGGAGGAATTGCATAAAACACACTGAAGAACATTGTATATCAGTTTCATATATTTATACAATATATCTTCAAAGTTATGATTACTTCAAGTTAGGGTTGTTGACTAATCCAAAACTAGGCATGTGAGACTAAAGAAAAGTTTGATGAAAATGCTAGTCTCTTGTTGTTAAAGTTAAGGAAGGTTTGTAGGAATGTGATCATATACACCGGGTCTATTACAAATATACAAATCATATTTGGATGATGAAATTGATGAGGGATTTTGGTTGAGATACATGTTGAGTACATGGTTGAGACAAGTAGTTGATGAATTGGCACATACATGAGGTGTATAGTTGATGATTTTGGTAAATATTGATGATTCATAGTTGATGAGTAGTTGACACATGATTGGTACATACTTGTAACATGGTTGGATGCACTTGTTTATGGTACAGGTTGATTACAGGTTGTTTGGTACAGGTTGGTGCATGGTTGATGCACTTGTTTATGGTACAGGTTGATTACAGGTTGAGGTAAAGGTTAATGCATGGTTAAGATTTATTGGTACAAGTTTACAGTGGTATATCTCACAGTGATAGTGTGACAGTGGTTCCATCATTCTACTTCTACTTCATGGTGGCAGGACGGGGCAAGGATAGGTGGTTGTAGTCACCTTCCGGTTATAGTCAGAGAACATAGGGGGTTGTAGACTCCTTCTGGTTGTAGCCAGAGAATTGGGGATTTGGAGTTTCCCTCAGGTTGTAGCTTGAGAAACTAGGGGGTTGGATCCTCCTTCCAGTTGCATCTAGAAAACAAGGGAAGTTGGTGCTTCCAATGAATTTAATTCTTCAAGACATATAAGAAAAAACATTCCATGGTTTTCTCCCAATTTGGGTTTCCACGTAAAACACGGGTGTATTGTGTATGTGTGTGATTGTTTATTTCTTACTACTCATTATTGGATAATAATTCTACTTTGATATAACATTTGAAGAAAACTGATTATAATTATGCTATTACGGATTCACCCCCCCTCTCAGTAATTCAACATATTATGGAAGATGATCTTTCTAATGTGCATGTGACCCAAGATGAATATGAGAATTCCTTGAGCTTTAATTCATATTTTAATGAAGATGATAACAATAACCAAACTCATACATAGTCCTCAATATAGGGTTCTCTTAGATTCCTTACAAGATTAACTTCATAAAAAATATGACCTTAGAACAAGGACAACTATACATACAACTAAAATAAATAATCAAGGTCATCTATAAAATAATACAAAATAAATATAAAGGAAAGGAAGTTACAGTTTCAAAACAAAACTCTGATCAACAATCAATTAAGACAACATATGCAGAACACAAAGAAACAAAGAAAATGATTACTTCCTTCGATTTAGAGAATTAATTGAATAATATTATAACTCTTATTCCTTTTCTAAGAATTGTAAAAAAACTTGTTTATCGAAAGAAAGTTTTGAAAATGATTGATTGTTCATATGCAAAAAATTAGCATGATACATTGAATCTAGTGTTGGAATACTAAGATCGGGGGTGAATCAGTATGAGCACAATTAGTACTTTTAATCACAATATAAAACCTACCAATAAATACCATGACCATTCAAAACACCATAATTCAATGCATAGACATCACATAAACACATTACACTAGAATTTTACATGGAAACCCAATGCCGGAGAAAACCACAGAATGATTTTCTTATTTATCAAAGAGTACATTCATTGGAAGCACCAACTTCCTATTTCTCTAGTTACAATTGGAAGGAGGCTCCAACCCCCTATTTACAAGCTGCAACCTGAAGGAAGCTCCAACTCTCTAATTTACTGGCTCCAACTAGAAGGAGGCTACAACCCCCTTTACTTTCCCCATGCAACCACCCTGAAATATAAATGTAGACCAATATATCACTACCTATGTCACTGGAACTGATAACATTTTTCTTCTGTTTTTTATGATACCTCTTTTGTTTCTATTGATATTGATATCTCATTAAGGATGCAACCACGCATATGTCATACTAGGATTCAGAATAGAGTTCTCCAAATCAAATTCTTATGAATCACTAAGATATACATGTCATTTATTTCTTCATAATACTCACCCTAACACACACACGAAGACATACCTTCAACCTGTATCTAACCTAAGTTTTAGATCCCTGATATTCAACATTTTTTCCTCATAGGTCTGTGACCCTATACACTTCCTTCTTGTGGGTATCCACAATTTTCCTCATTGCAGCCCGCGGATGTACGTGATTTTCCTCCTGAAAGCCACAGATTTTATCAAAGAACCTTTGTATGTAACTTATTATTTGTACACTTGACTCCTACAAAATTCTTACTTCACTGGACTTCTCTTCCTTCGACTAACTTCCTCATATCTCCAACCTGTATTCTCAAAAGTAATTTTCCAATTGCCTCTTCTATGTGTTTTAATGAGAATCTCATGCAACTGAAATGCACATGCAACTCACTTGAAACTTGTTAACTTTTGTTTACAGATACTTTGACATTAAACTGACATGCAACTTGTTAAATTTTGTTTACAACTACTTTACCTTGACATGAAACCTGTTAACTTCTTGTTCAATGATTGACATCAATGACAACCAATATTTCAACAATTGAATGACAATTAATATTTCAACAATCAATCTTTCGACAATTAATATTTAAACAATCTCCACCTTTGGAATTGATGGAAACACTTAGACACAACACTTCTCATGCTCATGTTGGCTCCCCCTTGTCTTCATTCATCTTCTATTCCTTTTCATGCCTATGTTTTTCTCTCTCCCTTTGACATCAATGGTAAAGGGTGACTTCTCCTTGGGGATTATCCCCCTATCTATCATCCTCTGATATCTACTGATGTTTCTCTTCATGGTTCTTCCTCATGTACATCTCTGATAAAAAGAATTCAAAAACATTCAAGTCTTTCATGATCACTGTTGCTCTCCCCCTATCATATTGTGCCAACTGCCATGTAGATCACTGTGGGGATGAAACTACTCCAAGTTTCTATTGAATAACTAAAAATTCTCCCTCAGAAGAGGTTTGGTGAAGATATTTGCAATTTTTTCTTTTGTCCCAGTATACTCTACCTTGATGTTTTTCTTTGTAACCTATTCCCATAGAAAGTGAAACTTGATCAGGATGTGTTTCATCCTAGAATGCATCACTGGATTATTAGAAATACTTATAGCACTGGTGTTATCACAGAATATCATAATAGGCTCGTCATATTCCGCCTGTATGTCCTGCAAAATTTACTTCATCCAAAGAACCTGTGTACAACATGTTGTTGCAATATACTATGCTTATGATATGGACAACGATACTGGACTTTGTTTCTTTCTCAACCAAGATATTAGAAAATCACCCAAGTAGAAGGATGCTCCACTTGTACTTCTTCTATCATCAACACTTACTTCCCAATCTGCATTTGTGTATGCAACTAGAGATAGATCATTCCCTTTTGGATACCATAATCCATATTCTTCGGTTTCTTTGAGATATTTGAATATTCTCTTTATGGAAATAATATGTGTTTCATTCGATGCTTCTTGAAATCTTACAGCCTATCTAACTGTTTGCATCACATCTGGTCTTGATGCTATTACATAGAGTAAAATTCCAATCATTGATCTGTAGAGTCTCTGATCTGCATCCTTGGATTGATCATCTTTGCTTAATTTGCAACTAGTCTACATGGGAGTACTTACGAGCTTGCAATCTACCATTCCAAACTTATTCAACATTTATTTTATATACTTGGTCTAAGAGAAAAAAATAGCTTTATCTTGATGACATATGTGAATTCCCAAAAGTAAAGAAAACTCACCAAGTAATGGCATTTTGAATTCATTATGGATGTCTTTAGCAAATTTTCAACTCCTCTTGTCATCATCACTTCCAAAAATAATGTCATCAACATAAACTTCAATTATCAATATACTATCTTGATTTACCTTTGCGTAGAGTTTGTTATCTAAATTTCCTTTCTTGAACCCGTGTTGTTGTACATATCTATCCAATCTTGAATACCATGCTCTGGGGGCTTGTTTGAGTCCATACAGTGCCTTCTTCAATTTGAAAACATAATATTCATTTTCTGACAGTATAAATCCTTCTGGTTGTTCAATGTAGACTTCTTCTTCTAGTTCTCCTTTTAGGAAGGTTTATTTACATCCATATGATATGCTTTGATTTTCTTCGAACATGCATAAGCCAAGAAAAATCTAACTTCTTCCATTCTAGAAACTGGGGAAAATGTTTCTTCAAAATATATTCCTTCAACCTGAGCATATCCCTTGCATACTAACCTTTCTTTATTCCTAGTTACATGTCCATTCTCATTCAACTTGTTTATGAATACCCATTTTGTGCCAATCAAATTCTTATTCTTAGGCCTTGGAACAAGTTCCCATGTTTCATTCTTCTCTATCTGACCTAGTTCTTCTTCCATAGATTTGATCTATTGTTCATCAATGTTCGATTCTTCAAAAATGCCTGGTTCAATTGTGGACAACAATGTTATATTTCTTTGTTCTAGTGAGCATAATTTTCTTCAGGTTTCAACTCCTGCATCTTTATTCTTAATGATCTGTTCTAATGGATGATTTTTATTTACTCATTGACTAGGAGTTTTGGGAGATATATGAAGATTTTGTTGGTCATATTCCCGTTTCTCTGCTTCTAGCTGCTCTTCTTCTTCTTCCACGTTTTTTTCTTCTACTTCTTATTTTAAATCCTCTTCTCCTTCCTGCTCTGCCGAGTCTTTTCTTTTATCTTTGGGATTTATTACACTTGTCTCACCAATTTGTACATTGATTCTTTCCACTACTCTATTGAGTCTTAGATTGAAACAATTTTGTTCCTTGATTTTGCTTGAGTACCTGAAAAATATTCCTTTATCAACTCGGGATTCAAATTTTCCAATACTACCATTTTCTATTTTGATATAGCACTTACTTCCAAATACTCTAAAATGATTCATGTTTTCTGGTCTTCTTTTCCATATCTTGTAGGGAGTATTATCACTGTTACTTTTGAGCATTCCTTTGTTAAATATATGAACTTTTGTATGTATTTCCCATGCCCAAAATATTTCACCCAATATGGAATCTTTTAGCATAGTTCTGGCCATTTCTTGTATTGTCATGTTATTTCTTTTAATGACTCTGTGTTAGTGAGGTGTCCTGCTACTGAGAATTGCCTTTTTATTCCATGTTTGCCAAAACATTCCATGAATTCATTCAATGTAAACTCTCCACCATTATATGATATCAAACATTTGATTTTCAAGTTTGTCTTTGTTTCAACCATCTCTTTTTATATCTTGAAGTGATTGAATTCCTCTGACTTCTTTCTAAGAAAGAAAATTGCAATCATTATTGTGCAGTCATCAATCAATAGCATGAAGTATTGTTCACCATTTAATCTCTTTGTTATCATTGGTCCACATAGATCAGTATGTAAAATATCCAATTGTTTTTTTGTTAAGTACTCCTTTGGTTTGAACTTGGTCATGGTTTGTTTCCCTATAGACAATGCTTACATAGAGTATTCATTGGCCTTGAAATTTTAGGCATTTCTTTTACTGCTTCCTTTCTGTTGATTTTTACAAGATTATCAAAGTGCATTTGACCCATTCTTCTATGCCAGAGCCAAATTTCATTTTCCTTTCCTAAAGAACAACTTTATTTTCCAATTTCATTCAAAACATATATGTTGTTCAGAGTCCTTATCGTTGTTACCACTAAATTTCATGATCCTTCTTTCCTAATTTCACATTTATCTGAGTTGAAATGAGGTGTGTGTCCTTGGTCACACATTTGAATTACATTCACCATGTTGTGTTTCATATCTTCGACCAGTAGAACATTTTCTACCATTGCATATTTTCCTCCAAGTGTAATTGTGCCTCTACCTATAATTTTAACTGAATGATTATTGCTAATTGAAACTGATCCATCTCTTTCTTTCTTCATAGCTATAAACATGTTCGTGTCACTTGTTATATGCTTTGAACAACCATTGTCAACATACCAATCACTTTTCCTATGTTTTTCTTGTAGAGAAAGTGAGCATTGATTTTTCTTTATTTTTCATATCTCTTGTGGTTATGATATATGATTTTTAATGTTCTACCTTGATTCCTTGGGTGGAATAGTCAATATACAATTCTTCGCTATGTGACCAAAACTGTTTTGGTTTTTTCTATATGCTTCATAACATTTTTTGGGATAATTGTTATTTAAGTACCTTGCATAGTTGCTTTTGTTCTTGGCTTGGGCTCTACAGTTTACAACTTTATGTCCAAAATTATCACAATTAAAACAATGACCATAAAATAATCTTTGATACTTGGGTGTAGATGATCTTATTTGTGATGCACTCCTTCTGAATTCA
This sequence comes from Picea mariana, assembly GCA_032191745.1. NCBI lineage: Eukaryota > Viridiplantae > Streptophyta > Pinopsida > Pinales > Pinaceae > Picea > Picea mariana. Next base: position 165,000 of record JASDQU010736512.1, read on the forward strand.
TCTTTTTTAGTCTTCTTTATTTCTGGAATGTTCTTATTTGGAGGCTTGCATTTTTCCTTCTTGACAGAATCTATGACAATATTTTCATAGCTTCTTTTCCCTATTTCATGTTTTATTGTCTTGGATATCTATCCTTTCTCATTCTATACTTGATTGTATCCTAGTTCAGATCTGTCGTTGAATGGTATTTGATTGTTGATTATTTGATCCAATATTTTGGTTCTCTTTTGATGCATATATTTCTTCTAAAGATCTTTCATTAAAGAGACTATTTATGCTTCTAAGATTCCAATCATTTTCTCCTTTTCTTCTAACTGAATTCTAAGTACTTTCTCAATTCTTCTATCTTCTTCTATTTGAATTTTTAGACTTGTGATCACCTGATTGATTTCTTCAGACTTGGAATTCTGAGATCCCTCTTTCATTTTTAACTCTTCCTTGAGTGACTTGTTTTTCTTTCTTTCCTTCCTAAGTTCTTCTAATGCACTTATTAGCTCTGCTCTAAGATTGACTTCACCTTCTTCTTCAAAATCATCTTCTACTTCCATGAAAAGTACTCTTTCTAAATCACTATCGCTATCATTATACTCCTTGTTTGATGAGGAACTATCCTCCTTTGAGTAGAAACTTTTCTTGAAGAATTTCCTTTTGTTTCTTCTCTTGTTTCCCTTTTCATATTTATTTTCCCTTTTTGAAGCTTCTTCTTGATCACTATATTTATTCTTATGAGGACATTTAGAAGCAAAATGACCAATACCACCACAATTAAAACATTTCAATGGAAGCATACCTTTATACTTGCTAGTTCCTTTCTGTAATTTCCTTACAAAGTTATCCATCTCTTCATCTTTGTCTGAATCATCACTACAAATACAACCTGGTTTTGACTTTTTCTTGATATTCTTCTTTGTCTTCTTGGATTCCTTGAAATTTTCTTCCTTCGTGACTAGGTTCTCGTGTTTTGTTCTCATTTCATAGGATGTAAATATTCCATGTAGCTCGTCCATGCTCAATGTACCAATATATTCTCTTTCTTCTAGGTTTGATATTTTAGGATCAAATATCATAGGAAGAGACCTAAATACCTTTTGAACAACCATTGATTCATCAAATTCTACTCCCAATCCCTTAATAGTGTTAACTATTTTGTCAACTCGCAGAAGGTAGGCTGCAATGTCTTCATCTTGCTTCATCTTCAATTGTTCAAACTTAGCTTTGAATATTTGAAGTTTAGATCCCTTAACCTTGGAATCCCCTTCATAAATATTTTGGAGTTTATCCAAAAGATCTTTTGCACTATCACAATGCATAACCTTGACAAATACTGAATCAACTAGACTGCTTAGAATAGTACCTTTATCCTTTGAGTTGTTTTTGCTGAATTTATTTCCATCTCTGTTGGTTGGGGGAGTGGCTAGTGTTGTATACCCATCTACTATTGATTTCCAAACATCAAATCCTTGTTCTTGTAAAAAGGTTTTCATATTTTTATTCTAGAAGGTATATTTCTTACCATCAAACATTGGTGCTCTAATCTTAGTGTATTCCATGCTCTCCTTCCAGTGGTTAGACTAATTCATGAAGGACCTTCTTTGATACCAATTGTTGGAATACTGATAGGGGGGTGAATCAATATGAGAAAAATTAGTACTTTTAATCACAACATAAAACCTCCAATAAATATCATGAGCATTCAAAACACCATAATTCAATGCATAGACATCACATAAAAACAGTACACCAAAATTTTATGTGGAAACCCAATGCAGGAAAAAACCACATAATTCTTTTCTTATTTATCAAAGAGTACATTCATTAGAAGCATGTTATGAGGAAAATCTCTCTATGGCTAGGGGTAAAACGCAACAGACGAAAATGACTGCAGAAATCAACTCTAATATCAGATATGCTATATACGAAAATATGCTAACGAGACAAGATAAAGAGCCTACCTCATCCAAATGTTGGATGAAGTCAATCATTGAGCACTTGACTCAAATAAATGCACCTGCAACTTGTCCTCAACAACCAAGAAACACAAGAATATGGTGATAATAGATAATGTTATCACATTCAATAGCATAATCCATCAACATTCATAACAAATATGCCCATGGAATAACAATTCAAATATTTTCACGATATTAATTGGATGAGAAAAGCGTATTTCTATTAAAATGTAATCAGTAGAAGTGAATGAATTAAAAAAATCTGTGTTGGCATGGTTTAGAACCAAGAAACTAAGTCCCTTCCAGCTAGGCCTCCACCACTTCAATCATCCACCAAAGGTAAGCTCATATAAGAGATACAATGAGGTTCTCAATCAAGTACAGAAGAGCTTGGGGGCTAGACAATGTGTTCAGACTTGAAAGGACAAAGGGATGCAGACTCAATATGAAGTGAATAATTTCTCCAGAGCAACTTTGCTCTCAAATTTGAATTCTTCTCCTCTTTTCCATAGCTTGGATATGGCCCATTTATATCTTTCAAGTGAAATTAAAGGGCCGAGTCAGAACGTTTCCAGTATATGGAAGGTCAAGGATCATGGATCTTGTGACGTGACATGGAAACCCGACACTATTTTTTAATTTTGGGCACAAAACCTGATGTACGCAGGTTGTAGTGGTACAACCTTCATATACACATGTTGTATAATAGTTAGGGTGCATATATGTGGAAAAATATTGTTTTTATCTCTAGGATTTGCAAAAAGGGAATTCAAGTCTGCATAGGAAAATGGAAAAAGGCCTCTGAGAAAATTTGCATAAGGTGATTCAAATATTTCTATAACACATGCCCCCTAATGTGCGAGGTTGGAGGAGTATCTGCAATGGTAAGAATACATTATAATACCCAGAAGTGGAGTAATGGAGACCCAAATGGAAGAACTAGTTTCTCATGAGAATATTTCAATCTATACTGACTTTGAACACATGGCTTCCAATTTGAATTACACTGCAGATCCATGTGAAAATACACCAAACAATTGTTCATGGCCATGGATAGGAAATACAAAGGATGTCATAGTCACGAAAAAGGCCCAGTAAAACCAAACTCAAAATAAATCTGAAGATATATGCATACAATGGAGTACAATTTGATATCCCATGATCATTGAAGTCACATAGTTACTGGTCCAATGAAAGATAGCAACAACTCAAGAAATATTCGACTATCAGCTGAGGTCTTCAAGTCTTATACATGATCTACCAAAGGTGCAAGTCTACATCATGTGAATAAAGGATTTGAGGTTGGACACAATGAGATTTCGTTTGATTACTGGCCATTAAGGTATACCGTTAACAAATGCGAGACAACCTATCGATAATGAAAGTAGGTGTCAAGGAACCGAGTACATTCTTACAAGTGTGAATAGAGGTGTTGGGGTCAAACAATTGAATAATCAATCGATCAGGGGACATTGATGTATTCCCAACTGTTGATGGTGGGAGAACCTACCACTAATGACTGTTACAAGGGGAAAACTCTCTATGGCCAAGGGTAAACCACAACAGACAGGTATGACAACAGAAATCAACTCAATTCCAACATATTCTATATGAACTAATGTGCAAGATAAGGAAGAGGCCTACCACGATCCAATTTTTGATGATGTTCCACTGTTGAGCACTTTGACCCAAAGATTTATACCTACAAAAAGTTCTCAACAAATAAGAAGAGAAAGTATACAGTGATAATATAAAAGGGGTTAACACATCAGATAGCATAATCCATTAATAAACATTACAAACATGCCCATGGATAATAATCATATATTTGAAAGATACCAATAGGATGGGAAAAGAGTATTTCTATTAATAATTGATCAATAGAAGTGACAACATTAAAGACTTCTGTGTAGGCACAGTTCGAAGCCAAGAAACCAAGTTCCTTCCAACTGGGCCTCCACCACTTCAATCCTCCACCAAAGGCAAGATCATAAGAGAGAGTCAATGAGGTTCTCTCAATAATAAGGAAAGAGCTTGGGGGCTGAACGCTATTTTTAGACTTGAGGGACAAAGGGATGCAGACTCAATATGAAGTAATTTCTCTAGAGTAACTTTGCTCTCAAAGTTGAATGCTTTCTCCTCTTTTCCATAGCTCGAAACTATGCTTTTATAGCCTTCAAAATGCAACTAAAGGGCCGAGTCGAAACGTTTCCAGTATGTGGAAGGCCAAGGATCATAGATATTCTATCATGACATGGAAACCCAACCTCATTTTTGTATTTTCTGGCACAAATCCCGATGTATGCAGGTTGTAGTGGAGAAGCAAGCATATGCACATCTTGCATAACTGATAAGGAGCGTATATGTGGAAAAATGTATATTTTTGGCTCTGGATTCATCAAAAAAAGGATAACAAGTCTGCATAGGGAAATGGAAAAATGCCCTGTGTGAAAGATAGCAATGGTGAGGCAAATATTGCTATAACAGATGCCCCCTAATGTGTGAGATCACAGGAGTATCTGCGATGGCCGAAATACATTATAAATAACCCAGAAGTGGAGTGGTAGAGAACCAGCTGGACGAACTCAATTTCTTATTACATTATGTACTGACTTTGCATACATGGCTGCCAAGAATACAATGCAGATCCATGTGGAAAATATACCAAACAAGTGTTCATGGCCATGAATAGGCAAATACAAATGCGGTTGCATGCAAAAAGATGTCATAGTCACAAACAAGGTCCACTAAAACCAATCTCAAAATTAATCTAAAGATATCTGTATACCATGAAGTACAATCTGATCTCCCAAGATCACTAAAGTCGAACATGTGCTGGTCCAATGAAAGAGAAGCAACAGCTTAGGAAAGTTGCGGCCACATAGTGATGTCTTCAAGTCTTCTATACAATCCGCCAAGGTGCAAGTCTACATCATGTGAAAAAAGGAGTTGAGGTCGAACATGATGAGACATCGTTTGATTATCGGTCATTGAGGTATACCGTTAACAAATGTGAGACAACCTACCAATAATGAAAGTAGGTATCAAGGCACCGAGTACATTTCTACAAGTGCGAATAAAGGAGTTGGTGTCGAACACTTGAGAAATCCATTGATCAGGAGATATTGATGTATTCCCATCTATCAATGGAGAGAGAGCCTACCACTAGTGAATGCAAGCCTCAAGGCACTCACAAAACTCTAGGTCCCATATCCAAAATAAAGGAGCTGAATTTGATGGAAAGAGACCAATTGAAAGGAGAGCATTAAGGCATCTCTCATCAGTCAGCATGAGGAATAAAGTAGGAGCTTCATGATTTGGTGAAGATTGGACAAAGAACATGTTCACAAACCAACGACCCTGTGTGTCTTTCTTGTATACCAAGTGCAAGCGGTATATGAAAAAGAGCCTCTGAATAGCAGCCAATGATGAAAACTACTGACAAAGGTGAGGAAACCACCAATAAGGATAATGGAAACCAAGAAACTGCAAGAATCCCAAAGTGTGAATAGATGTCTTGTCGTCGAACACAAGGGAAACCACCCAGTCAATGACCAATGATGAAGTGTCGATTGTTGGGTTAAAGGTGACCTACCAATGATGAAAGTAGGGCCAGGGTGCATAATAAGACCATAGTATCATTTGATTCTGAGACAAACTGAGGGTATGGCTGACATGCAAAGTCAATATTTCTGAGGAGTGACCGACACAGGTTGATAGGCTTCCTTTGAACAAGAGCATGAGACATGGTGGACTGCAGGAACATGGACTCAATGATGTGACCATTAGATGTAGGAGGCATTAATAATGTTCTCCATAGGGACTTGAAGAGTAACTAGTTGGTAGAGAAAACTCTTTAACTAGATCATCTTCCTAAAGCCATGCTAAACCCAAAATTATGATGACACAAGGACTCAATAAATTTGTGCTTTGTTCAAAGGAAACATGACTGCTACCAATTACAATATAGTACTCCCTTCCCGCTTGTCTTTATTTGTTTTTTCATAACAAATGAATGCTATGATACAGAGGAGGGAACGAGTGTGGCAAGTAAGAAAAACTAGTTCCAGCAGTGGAACGTACCTATGCTCAATGTAGGGGAATGCATTCGGGATATCGACACTCAGGGTGATGTTCCCTCCAGGGTATGGGGTGTCAAATTGTGAAGGATATAAACAAGGCTCTTCTTGGTTGAGGATGCAAAAACTGCTTAGGCAACGGTTTATAATGCAAAGCGAGAACCGGCTAAAGTCTCAATACTACAAGCGAGGGCATGAGATGCAATCACAACTTAACGCCAAAAAATGTCATTTTTATGTCTTTTAGTCCAGTTGGCATGAAAAAGGGTAAACTTGTGCCAAATAGATGTCTTTTCAAATCCAATTTACGAGTGTGAAAAAGACAAGTTCACTCGGCAATCTTTTCTATTTTTGATAGCAAGTCCGAAAAGAGCTTAACTAAGACTCATGACCTTTCAAATCCAATTTTAATGAGTGTAAAAGGGACAGATCACTTGGAAATCTTTTCAGTTTTTTAGACAAGTCGGAAAAGAGCTTAATTAAGACTCGTTTTTGGGAGTTCGCGGGTAATAAGGCCTCATGTGTATGAACGAGAAATGAGGCTCATCATAAATTCATGTATCAAGTTATAATGGACTCTTGGTCCTAAGGAAAAATCTCGGCATGGGCACCAAATGACGAAGAGGATATAACTAGGGTACCCATGTTTGGTAAGTCTCTACCATTTATTAACAATGCTACTTATAGCATATGGAAGGTTATGCGTCACAATAAATGGGTTCGTACCTAAGGAAAAATAAGCAGTAGTCGAAGGATAATGCACGAGGGAATAGACACCTATCCTATATTCTAGGTTATGAAAATACCTGCCCAAGGAGACAAACGACCAACCCTGACGTTGATATCTGCAAGAAAATTGAGTCAAAACTGCAAAAACCAGCTTAGAACCATTCTTGAATTAGTCTGTTAGGTGAAATAATAGTGTAAAACTATATCAAGTAGGTAAAAATAGCTTATAAATAGTAACAAAATTGAAAATTACTGTATCATTTTGATTTTTACCTAAATAGTGCAATTTGGACCAAAATGCCTCCAGGATTCAAATAACAATTGCGGGAGCATCAGGCAGTGAAATCATGAACTGTCTGGATCAGGTAACTCTTCATCTCATCCTCTTCAAATTTAGTGGTTTACATTTTTGAATTAGGTTCTATTTTGCTAGTTTTTAAGGGCGCAAATTGAGATTTTTGGTATACATGGGTTTCTTTGTATAGGTCGCATATATGACTAGGCATATGCCCATGTGTGAACCACAGGGGTCATATATCAAGCCCTACCCACGACTGTGTGCAAATAAAGCCACGTATACGTGTGCAAATGGTAAAAAAGAGGGTTTCTAACTCAAAAATGATTTGTTTTTTCCAGGATTGTGTTGAAATGGAGAGAGCGAGAGCATGAGGATGTAGATGCAGTAGTGGATCGGGATCTTGTGGCTCAAAAGAATCTAAAAAGATGTGGTTTGTACAAGTTTTGGGCTCTCAAAGGAATGAGGGCCCAAGTGAGGTTGTTGGAAATGTTGGTGGGTTATAGGGATCCTAATAGCGAGATATTTATCCTTGATGGACAACCATTAAGGATCGAAGTAGAGGACATCTACTTCTTGACTGGTCTATCACATCGAGGAGAGGTTGTGGACCTTAAGTGATGTGGAGAGGGCAGTGGGATGAAGGTCGAGGAGTATTTTGAAGCCCACTGTGTAGAAGGGACTCCCATGGTGGGAAGTCAAGTCCCCATCCGAGAAATCAGTAACCTCATTTTGAAGATCATTGTGTTCATGCTTACTTGGATCATATGTTCAGCCGCGTTGCATCAAGCATCGAAACCTCTTATGTTTTATGTAGTGGATTGTGTGAGACTCACTGTCTATGATTGGTGTACCTCATTGCTAACCAAATTGAAAGGTCAGTTGATAGAGTGTAAACAGGGGGGTAAGAGAAACTTCAGGTTTTCCTCTATTCTTTGTATCTTATTTTCGAGCAGGTTCCAGGTATGGAACCTAGAGTGGAGATCCTTCCTAGGGGAACACGTGATCTAGCTATGGCGCGGTGGATCAAAGTCATGAACGACAGGGGGGAGGTAGGGTGTCAACACCCTACAACGATGATTTTTTCTTCTGGTGGCAGAGACAAATTATTACTCTGGATGACTATCCATATGCGGGGATCGATTTTAGAGGAGACCCAGATATGTCACTTCCACCAGGGGCCGCGTATGACACCATAGGTAAAAAGTTTTTACATATTTCATTTTTTTTTTTTTTTTTAAGGAACAAAAATATTTTTGAATGGTGTTTGAATATTAACTAGATACATGTGTAATCACACACGTGGGTCCACAATGGCCAGAGGGATTCCTTCTACATAGATGGAGGAACTGGGGAGATGAGGCAGTGGGAGGAGAAGCGAAGAGGGTCCTACAGAACGTGCAGGGTAACCTATCTCGTTTGACACAGAGGATTCCTATGGTTCAGGTAGAGGACCTACCTGAAGCCATGCAGCGACAGGTGGTCAGTGTACCTAGAGAATGGGTATGACTCTTTCGGCGTCTCAAAAACGTCGTCATTTTCTATCATGATGCAAATCTGACGCCACAGGTGTAGATGTCTTGGGATATGTATATGGGTTGTATATGTATTTTGAGGGTTTTAGCCCCAATTTTTGTAATATAAACACCATATTTTTGAAATATATAAAAAGGGATCTTCGGCTTTACTTATATCTTACAATGTGTATATTGAGTTAATGGTTTTCTTTTCTTTATTAATGTGACAAATGCCAATCTAAAACATAGTTAGCATAGGCATCATATACATTATTAGAACTCCTAAGAATGTGATAATATGTAATAAAATCAAATTGTCGTTCTAAAAGACGTACCCGTAGGAATCGATGGAGAAAAGTAGGATCACGCACACGATAACGGTCGTTCAACTGACATACTACTAATTGGGAATCCATATGAACTTCTAAAGAGAGAATACCATGCGAGATAGCATCACGCAAAAGTTCTATGACAACAATATATCCAGCCACATTATTTGTGGATGGTCTTAGGCATGCGCCACCTGAAGATACCAGCAGACCCTCGGGTGAGTAAACCACCCAAGCGGCGGAAGCCAAGTTCTATGTATGATGACTGGCTTCGTCTGCAAATCCTAGGTATACTGAAGACTCCGTTGACATCTTCCAACAAAGGGAAAATGCGATAAGCAAGCCAAAGATAAAAGAAAAGGAAAAAAAGAGATGTATATACACTAAATTTACATTAGTATACAAAGAGTTCCACCCAAGCCTAGGGCTCAAGCATAGTACCTTTTCAAGTAGAGCCCATTTTTGGGCTTGGCCAACTTATTCCCTTCATAATATTCCAAATCATAGGCTCCTTTTTCTAGGACCCATCGCACGATGTAAGGACCGTGCCACATGGGTTTAAACTTACCTGCCCCTAGTGGTTCTTTGGATTGATCATATAAGAGGACCAAGTCACCCTCAACATACAACCGAGGATAGACAGACTTTTCATACTGATAGTCATAAAGGCATCTCGATGTTGCTCATCTAGATTCTCTAGGTGCACAAGGCGTCTCTCTAAGTCTGAAGTGTCAGGTAGGAGCTCAACTGCCAATTTGAGAGAAGGGATTTCACATTCAATGGGAAGGATCGACTCCACACTGTGCACTAACTGAAAAGGGGAAAAATTGGTGGTAGTCTTAACCGAGGTTTGGTATGCCCAAAGCACGGGATATAGCATGATGTGCCAATTGGAGTTACTCCGACTGACAGTTTTTTGCAAAATTTTCTTGAGAGACTTGTTGATGGCCTCTACTTGTCCATTTTCTTGGGGGTAATAAGGGGATGAATAATCATGTCTAAACCCCAGCTTGGATGTTATTTCTACCATCATTTCATTTTAAAAGTGACTTCCATGATCAGTGACAATCTCACTCGAGATACCGAACCAGGCAATAATTTGGTTGAACATGAAGAAGGTTGTAGTCTTCCCATCATATTTTATAGTAGGCATGCCCTTGGCCCACTTAGTGAAGTAGTCGACGGCCATGATAATATGTTGGTTGCCCCCAGCCGAAGTTGGGTTGAAATCAACGAAATCTACCCCCCACTTGGTGAAGGGACCGACGGTAATGATTGGGTGAAGAGGGGATATACGTGAGTGCATTGTTTGAGTGAACACCTAGAAAGGGTGACACTTCTTAACCGCCTCGATACAATCTTTAAAAATAGTAGGCCAGAAATAACCGGCTCATAGAATTTTTTGGGTTGTCGCAAGCCCGAATAGATGACCACCACAAGCCCCTTTGTGGCAATCATTTAGGACTGGCTCATCTTCCTCGTGAGTTAAGCAGTGACATAAGATACTATCTATCCCCTGACGATACAAAGTGAAACCGATGATGGTAGACTTTTTGTCTTGGTATATAACACGTCGTCAATCATCTCACGAGAGATGTTGAGTGAACTTCAAGGTTTGAATATATAAAACAATGTTTCCATACCAGGGGTCGGATGAAGAGACAAGGAAAATGTGTTCATCTGCAAATGAATCGACATGGATAACATCCTTGTCTAATCATGGAAAATAGGATATTAAATCCACAAAAACTAGTGATTTCTTGGACTTGCCCGAAGCAAAGTCAAGATAAAATTATTGTAGGATGACAATCCATTTATTATATTTCCCACCTATGATACGCCTGGTGATGATGTATTGAAACTTATTGACATCAACAACCATAGTAGTTTTGCAAAGTAATATATAGTGATGTAAGTGTTGGACTGCGTGAACAGTAGCCAAAGCTATCTTTTCAATGTGGGAGTAATTAAGCTCAAGACCAACTAAATTTCGACTAAGATAGTAGATGACGTGCTCATGGATCTCATCATCCTCTTGAACTAGAACCATACCAATTGTCTCAGCAGATGCGAAAATATACAACAAGTAATCTCTACTGTAGGTCGATACCAAGGCTTTATTCAAAGTGTCGAATGACTCCTAGGCTCGCTCATCCCATATAAAAGGAGTGTCTTTCTTCAAGAGGCACATGAAAACCTTAGTGATATTGGCATGGTTCACTATGAAACAACGTAGAAAGTTATCTTTCCCCTGTAAACCTTGAAGTTGTCTAATTGTGCACAGGGGAGGCAACTGAAGTATTACCTCAACCTTAAGAGGATCTACCATGATCTTGGTCTCGGAAACTAAAAATCCTAAGAGACAACCAGACTTAACACAAAAGATGCATTTATGAGGGTTTAACCAGATTCTATAGTAACGACATCTTTCAAAAACTAGCCGAAGTTGTATAACATGATCCACTTTCTTGCGAGAGTGAGCAGCAAGATCATCAAGGTAGGCTTCGACTATGTTCTTGAGATCATGAACAGCGAAAGTCATGGCACATTGGAAGGTTTCTCCAGCGTTTTTAAGGCCGAAAGGCATTTTCCGGTATGCAAAAGTACCCCAAGGACATATAAATGTTGGCTTGTGTTGGTCCTCAGGTTTGATCTGGATTTGGTTATATCCTGAAAATCCGTCCATAAAAGAAAATATCTGGTTTCCCACACACTCATCGAGGATCTGATCAATGAAAGGCATGGGGAAGTTATCTTTAGGACAAGCCTTGTTCAGGTCGCGAAAGTCCATACATACACAGATGGTTCCTTGCTTTTTATTCATGGGAACGAGGTTGGATACCCATTCGGTCAAGGGAACCAGGTAGATGAAGCCAACATTAAGTAGCTTCTCCACCTCTACCTTAATAGCAGGGGCCTTCCTAGGATTTACAGATCTAAGACGTTTTCAAATAGGTTTAGCATCTAGATAACTCCTAATCTCATGTTCGACAATACAGGGGTCGATCCCTGGCATCTCTTCGTATGACCAAGTGAATACATCTCAAAATTCTTTGAAGAGATTGGTGTAGATCAGAATTTCTTCTGGTGAACAATCCACACCTATATTTACATTCTCAATCTTTCCAAGGGTACGAGAGATATCGATCGAGATAGTAGGAGAAATACTCGCCATATTTCCCTCAGCATAAATGTCATGCGTATCAAGTGGAATTACGTCGTGACCGACTATCTCACTCAAAGTATACCGAAAATAATCTTTCTATATTCTTTTGAGACTTGGGAGAAAATAAGATCGATGATGCATATCATCCCAAGGTCTCTCAGAACCATTCATGGCTTCAAGGATGGCTTCTTCTGAAGGAAAATTCTCATCTAGGCAATCATGCAAGCAGGACGACGAGGTGGCTTATACAAGCCTGAGAACAAGATCCTCCTTGTTCATTGGTGAGGTAAAAGGATCAGGATTGACAGAAGAGTCTAGAACAACTTGATACATAATCTCTGTTGTTGATAGTGGCATAGCCATGCCAGCGTGCAACTATCCTTCACCCGATGAAGTCAGAGAAGGTAGGGTCCAAGGATCACTAAAATAGGAAGTACGGAAAGGTATGGACCTCCCAATTGAAGCAGGCCTAATAGACATGGTGTAAACATGGTGAATCAGTGTCGAGAAGTCAAAGGTACCCATGAGGAAAGAATACATTCCGACGTCGATATTATCAGTTTCCAGTTGAGAATTGTTGATCACAAGGATCGACGGTCCAACAGATGCATTAGGACTAGAGTGTGCAAAGGATAACTGTTCGATAGTCATGATATCCCCTTGATGAGGAAAACAAAGTATACGGAAAATGGACAATACGACAATGACCATAGCATAGGTCCAATTGCGACCTACTAATATATTATAATCGAGAGGTGCATCAACTACCTCTACTTCCACCTCTACCGTCTTCCCACCTAACTGGACCGGAAATGTAGGGAGAATACCATGAGGAAGGAAGGAATGACCGTCAAATGAAGTCAACATGTTCAACAACTTAGAAAGGGTCGGAGAACTAAGAGCTTTCCAACAGACCAGGGACATCACACAAGTGGCAACACCTTCATCAACAACTACTCGTTTTATAGTATACTTGGAATACTCCACATGGATTTGGAAAGCCACATGGTAGGGTAAGCGAGGCTTCACATTCATGACATCAAACTTGATGAGTTTCGAGCCACTAGGCTCTAGATATCCTAAGGAAGATATCAAGGAATTCCTTTGTGATGGACACGTATGGAGTACCTCCAAAGCCAACATCACACAAGGTGTTTGGCCCAGATCCTCAATGATAGAGTAGTTTTGGGCAGCTCTAGCATTAGGGTTGTGGGTAGAGTGCTTGAGCACTCCTTTCAGAATACAGGGCGGTGGCTCTGGTTTCTCAATATGTAGGTTCATCTTCGGAGGGGGAGGAGGAGCTTCTAGGCCAGTACTAGCTTTTGAAGAGCTATAATCTCGATAACGGGTGGCTACATCGATTTTTACGTCGACCATATTGATACAAACATGGTCACCATCTTGCGATGTTGGGTTTTGACTTCCACCGGGTGCATTTTCGGCATTCGAAGAGCTCGAGGTTAAGTTTTGATTGTGTGGTAATGGATTCGTCATCACAATGGGTGATGGGTTTAAAAGTCTCGTAGCCTCCGGGATTTTGGGGCATAAATGTGTAAGGTGGTCATCAGTACAAAGTTTATAAGGAAACTTCACCTTACGTTTCTCTTTCTTTCCCTCTCCAGCTTTATCATTTTTCTTCCCATTATTATCTTTGTCCTAATGTTTGTTACCATTTTTCCCACCCTTATGGTTGTTTCGACCTTTCCTTTTATTCCCATCTGGCTGCTGGTCACCATTTGGGTTTTTCGACGATTGCACAGACTGTACATTCACCGACTAGGTGGGTTTGGAGGATCCTGACGAAGCTGACCTTCCGACAGACTTCATTGCTAAGTCTGCAAGATTTACACTGGTGGACCCTATAATTCCATCGGCATGAGGTCCAGGTTTTTTCCTAGGATCGTAATTTGACCATGGTGCTTCTGGAAGGAGGTGATATAACATCCCAGACTGAGCATATATTAAATCTAATTGTTGGGCTCTAAATATAGCTTCTTCCTCATTGGAGACCCTGGAAGTAGAAACGTCCTTTGAGATAGGAGGGTGCAAATAATTTAGAAACCATTCTAGAAGAAATTTCATGGGTATGGGGGTCTTAATCAACTGCCTCCATCTACGCCACTCCTAGATATGATCTGAGATATGAGTGGCGGTGTCCTAGTGTAAAGTCGACAAAAGTTTGAGGCCAACATAATAACGAATGGGAAATTGAAAGTGGTTGAGAAAGTCCACTACCAACTGATTAAATGATCCATATGTTCCCCTGGGTAGCTCAATATACCATTGTGAAGCAACTCCAATGAGTGTGCATTGAAACAATCATAATCTAATGGAGTTGTGGTTCAGGGAATTCAATGAGCAACAAAGGTGAACGGTAGTAATGTGTTCACCAGGGTCCTCTCCATTCTTACCCTCAAACTTTGGAATGTCTGAAGGAAGTTTGGTGGGGACGGGAGGGCATGAGGGATCATGAAGTACCGGGTCATTCATTAACTTAGCCAAGTTTGGCATATTGAGCATGGCCAGAAAAAGGATATGGGGTTGCGGCATCTGGCCCCATCCTCCCACAAAATATTATGTGTTAGGAACTGCGTTCCATCCAGGGTTCTGGTGAGAACCAAAACCCTTTCTGTAATTATAAGTCCCTCCTCCAAGCTGATTCGTATAGGATGGGTTGGGCATCATTCCAGCAGGAATGTTTTGATAAGGATTATGAAAATTTCCTCCAACCGGATTAGATCCGAATTGGGAGTTGTGAAAATTTCCCCCAACTAGATTGGATCCGGGTTGGGGGTTGCCCAAAGTGTAATATTGAACTCCTCTAGATGGGAATCCAAAGGATTGAAGTGGATTCTTCATACCAAAAGTATTGGTCGAAATCGGCACCGAGGGGGTAGGGATGTAGGGTGAAACTTGTCAGCCAGTTAGGTTGTTCCATCGACCATAGAAGGATTAGATCTAGGGTTATGAAAAGGGGCACTTCCTACATTAGGATTCGTTTGGGGAATATGAGAACCACCAAACAGGAAAGGAGTGTAAGGAGGTGTAGTGCCCCCAATTCCAAAGCTAGTGTTAGGGCCAATAACTAGGATGGAAGTCGAAAACTACGATGTGAAGTTAGGAATACCATAATAAAAAGGACTAGAAGCCATAGGGATGCACTGAACATTGTAACTCGTTGAGTGGCCAAAACCCCCAAAAGGGTTTGAGGCGAGAGATGAAGCATTAACTATAGGTCGAGTCGTAGTACCAGTATAAGCCTCCGGCCCTGTAATTGTAGTGGTTGTAGGAGTCGAAGGGGTGCCATTAATTATAGTGGGTAAGGGAGTCCAAGAACTCCTAGTGTTTTGAAGAATAGACTCAGTACTCATCCTTGTGGAACCACAAGTCTGAAAGGTGGATGTGTGTGTACCATGCCTGATAACTCTATGCCTTTTAGAAGGAAAGAACTCAAAAACCGGTGGTAACTGTAACAATCGACGGGACCGGCGAGGAAGCTGGTCCGACTCCACGACAACTTATGATTCTACAAAATAAAAATATATCCTAAGGCCAACTAGTAGTCAAAGAGCATACCAAAAAGTCAAATGGCCAATATGCATGCAAATGGGCTAAAGTGGTTGAGTGGCCTCCCTCACTAAAGAAGTATGTCTCATCCAAGAGGGACCTAAGACTCCCTGTTGAAGTTTGGAGGTAACCGAATCAGTTATAGGGGCCCTCGTGGGCTTAACAACCAGTCGGTCAAATCCCCCCAGAGAGGTAATCCTCCATAAAGGATGTGTGTTGTCCGATCCCTATCTGACCCAGGGTATAAGAAGAATAACCCTTGTAAGTAACCTATGAGAAACCTAAGTCAAGCAACTAATAAACCACTGTATAAGCGATGCACAGATGAGCATTCATAAGTCCAGATCACCGTATGGGTAGGGCAGCAAATCCTGAAACCTTGAAAGCACTGCCTCTCATAGAGGTATGGGTACTAGAAAGATCCCGAAATACGAATAAATCCATAGAAATATCTCTGACGCTAGGTGAGTATCCAGGGGTTATCCCTTCAATTAACTTCACATGACCTCATTATTAACTCCGGTGTGAGCAGAGCCTCATAATATTACCAATTATACAATGGACTTCTCAACTCCCTATCTTAGACACATATGTTGATTTAATTGCCTTGGAGAAGTTTACTAAAAAAATCTTATTCCAAGGCACTAAAACCTAGACTAGTTTGTGCACCGTAAAAAAAAAAAATCGTGATTAATCAATTTTAGTTTAAAGTGTAAATTTTATCGGTTGTGATTACTCAAAAAGGTATGGAAGCAAAATTCATGATGTTAAGACTCTGCAAGAAAATGAATATGAATATAATGCAAAGTCTATCTTTAACTTTTTCAATGAATGATATGCTAATAAAAGTAGTGCGATTTTCAATGTCAACTCTACAATTCAGAAGTAAATGCAACCTTTCACTAAATGAACTAAGCTAATGATAAAGGCTCAAAGAAAAAAATGTTAACCAATGCAAAATGCCTATTTTTTTTATATTTTCGATATATTAAAGAGAAAATGCATGGATTGTAAAACAACTTGGTATATAAATTCTACTATGTATAAATGAAATAAATCAAGCAGATTACCAAGAAGCCAAGAAAACAACCCAGGGTTCAAGGACAACAAGGATGAAAAACAAAGAGAAAGACTATGCCCAAAAATTCAACTACCAACAGGTTTCTTGTCAACTTAGATAAACTAAACAGGCACTACAGGGGCCTAAGAAGGCTCAACAATCCTCAAAACTCACCCATCAATCACTAAACCAAGAAAACAAGCAAAGTGAAGTGGTATACATGATTGTTCAAGAGAACAAGGCATATATATGCATCCTACAGTGAGATAGCAAGTGTGTATATGCTACTGTTTGGGCAAAAAGAGCGTATATGATTTAAAACAAGGTCAGGCAAAGGAAAGAAGGTTGAAAACTTAGACCCGGAGTGAATAGAATCTGTCAAGTAGTGATATGACAAGAAACAAAAAGGAAAAAAGAGAAATGCAGGAAGAAAAAGTACTTCAACCCTTAGAAGGGAGATCTCTCCCCAGTGGAGTCGCCATTTCTGTTATGAGTGAAAAAATCTCTATGGCGAAGGGTAAACCAAAAAAGATAGGTATGACTGCAGAAATCAACTCAATTCCAACATATTCTATATGAACTAATGTACAAGATAAGAAAGAGGCCTACCTTGATCCAACGTTTGATGATGTTCCACCATTGAGCACTTTGACCCAAAGCTTTATACCTGCAAGAAGTTCTCAACAAACAAGCAAAGAAAGTATGCAGTGATAATATAAAAGGGGTTAGCACATCAGATAGCACAATCCATTAATAAACATTACAAACATGCCCATGGATAATAATCATATATTTGAAAGATACCAATAGGACGGGAAAATAGTATTTCTATTAATAATTGATTAGTAGAAGTGACAACATTACAGACTTCCATGTCGACACGGTTCGAAACCAAGAAACCAAGTTCCTTCCAACTAGGCCTCCACCACTTCAATCTTCCACTAAAGGAAATATCATAAGAGAGAGTCAATGAGGTTCTCACAACAATAGGGAAAGAGCTTGGGGGTTGAACACTATGTTCAGACTTGAGGGACAAAGGAATGCAGACTCAATATGAAGTAATTTCTCCAGAGTAACTTTGCTCTCAAAGTTGAATGCTTTCTCCTCTTTTCCATAGCTCAAAATTGTGCTTTTATAGCCTTCAGAATGCAACTGAAGGGCCGAGTCGGAATTTTTCTCGTATGTGGAAGGCCAAGGATCATAGATATTCTGTCGTGACATGGAAACCTGACCTCATTTTTGTATTTTCTGGCACAAATCTTGATGTACATGGGTTGTAGTGGAGCAACAAGCGTATATGCATCTTACATAACTGATAGGAAGCATATATGTGGAAAAATGTATATTTTGGTCTCTGGATTCATCAAAAAAAGGATGACAAGTCTGCATAAGGAAATGGAGAAAGGCCCTCTGTGAAAGATAGTAATGGTGAGGCAAATCTTGCTATAACAATGACTACAAACCTCTAGGTACTCATAGGACTCTAGGTATTGTTTCCAGAATAGATGAGTTGAATTCGATGGAAGGAGACCCACTAAAAGGAGAGAATTGGGGCATATCTCATCATTCAACACGAGGTACAAAGTAGGAGCTTGATTATTTGGAGGAAATTGGAGGAAGAACATGATCATGAACCAACAACCCTATGCGTCTTTTTCATGTGCCAGATGTAATTCATACACGAAAAAGATCCTATGAATAACAACCAATAAGGAAAATTCTTGACAAAGGTGAGGAAACCACCAATAAGGTTAATGACATCCAAGACACTGCACAAATCCTAATGTGTGAATAGATATCTTGCCGCCAAACACAAGGGAAACCCCCTAGTTAGCGACCAATGATGAAATGTCGATTTTTGGGTTCAAGGTTACCTACCAATGATGAAAGTAGGACCAGGGTGCACAATAGGACTGCATATTCATGTATCTCTGAGACACGCTGAGGGTATGGCCGACATGCAAGGTCAATAGTTCTGAGGAATGGCCGACACAGGTTGATATACATCCTTTGAACAAGAGCACAAGACATATGGAAGACTCAAGCAACATAGACTCAATGATGAAACTTTGAGACGTAGGAGACATCAATCAAACTCTCCATAGGGACTGGAAGAGTAACCAGTCAGGGGAGTAAACTCTATGTAACAAGCTCAGCTTCCTAAGGTCATGCTAAACCCAAAATTTTGATGATAAGTGAACTCAAATTTTTTTTGCTCTATTCAAAGGTGACATGACTGCTGCCAATATAAGATAATATTATTTTCCCGCTCTTCTTTTTTTGTTTTTTCATAGTCAAATGAATGCTATGATACAAAGGAGGAAATGAGTGTCGCAAGTAAGAAACTAGTTCCAGCAGTGGAACATATCTATGCTAAATGCAAGGAGGTGCATGTGGGATATGAACACTTGGGGGAATGTTTCCTCTTGGGTATAGGGTGTCTAGATACAAAGGATATAAACAAGGCTCTATTTGGCTGATGATGCAAACTGTTGAGGTGAAAGGATTATAACACAAAAGAGAGAACATACAATAGGATCAATACTGCAAGCAAGAGAATGAGATGCAATTACAACTTAACGCCAAAAAATGTCCTTTTGTAATCTTAGTCTACTTGGTTTGAAAAAGGGGTAAACTTACACCAAATAGATTTCCTTTCAAATCCAATTTATGAGTGTGAAAGAGACAAGTTCACTCGACAATATTTTCGCTTTTTGAGAGAGTTGGAAAAGAGCTTAAATCAGACTTGTTGGGAGTCCTATAGGTATAGATCATCATGTTTATGAGTAATAAATGAGGTTCAAACATAAATTCATGTATTATCTATAAGAGACTCTTGATCCATTGGAAAAAAATCTCTGTATGGGCATTGAATGAAGCAGGGGATCTAACTAGGGTACCCATGTTTGGTAAGTCTCTACCATTCGATAATGACACTTCTAGTTGCAGATAGAAGGTTCTGTGTCGCTATTAAATGGGTTCGTACCTAAGGCATATGAGTTGTAGTCATAGGATGATGCAAGTGTGCATGATGGATTGGATACCTATCCTATATGTTGGGTGATGAAAATACCTGTCCAAAGTTACAAACGGGTGACATGGCATTGAAAGCCACAAGAATCCTTAGATAAAACTACCAAAACCAACTCCATCCACTGTCATATTAGTCCATTAGGCCAAAATATTGTACACAACTATGTAAAGTGGGTAAAAATTTGCTATAAATAGTAAAAAAAACAATTTTACTATACCATTTGTATTTTTTACCCAAATAGTGTATTTTGGACCAAATTGTCTCTGAATTTCAACTGTTGATTGCGGGAGATACGAGCGACAAAATCGACAACCATCTGGACCAGGTAATTCATCTTGCTCCCCTATTTCTTTCAAGTGGATTAAAATATATAATTATGCCTCCTTTTTTAAGCTATTTAGGGCACAAATTAGAAACTAAGGTGTATGTGGGATACAAATTATCGGGTCGTGTATACACATACCTATACGAGACTGTTTGAAAAAAAATCGGTGTATAAGCAACCCTATACGCGATTATGTGCATTGTAGCTCACGTACATGTCTGTGGATAAGGTTTTTTAAATGTTGCTAACTCAAAAAATGGTTTGAATCTTGCAGGATGGTGCTAGAGTGGAGAGAAAGAGAGCATGAAGAGGTGGATGTTGTAGTGGAGAGAGATCCAGGGGCCCAAATGGCCTTAAAACGATGCGGGATATACAAGTTTTGGGCTCTAAAAGATATGAGGGATCAAGTGAGACTGCTTCAGCTGCTTTTGAACTACTGGGATCCAGATACTGAGACCTTCAAACTTGATGGACAACCATTGAGGATTGAAGTTGAGGACATCTACTTCTTGACGGGATTGTCATGCCAGCATGAGTTGGTCAACCTAAAATCCCGGGGAGCTGGGAGTGGCATGAACATAGAGGATTACATATCCACTCATTACCTTGCAGGGACCAAGAAGGTAGGGAGCCAACTCACAATCAGAGCGATCAACAATATGAGTCTCAATATTGTTGTCCTAGTGTTGACACGGATCACAGGGTTGGCCTCTTTGCACCAGGGATCGAGGCCACTTAAGTTCTATTTAGTGGAGTGCTTGCGACCCACAGTTTATGACTAGTGCACCTCACTGCTGGACAACATGAAGATCCAACTAACAGACTGCAAACTAGGTAGAAAGAGGAACTTCGGGTTTGTGTCTATCCTTTGTAGTTTTTTCTTCGAGCGGGTTCCAAGCTTGGGCCCTAGAGTCGAGACTATTTCGCATGGAACTCGCGATACATCCATGGCACGGTGGACCGAGGTGATGAGGTGGCAGGGGAATGGTAGGGTGCCAACACCCTATAATGATGAGTTTTTTTCTTGGTTGAGTCAGCGGGTGATGACTCTGGAGGACTACCCTTACGTAGGGATTGACTTCAAAGGAGATCTGGACATGTCGTTACCACCAGGTTCCGCCTACGGAGACATAGGTGTGTCAAATGTTTTTGAATATTTCATTTTTTTGTATTTTTTTATAAGAAAACAAAAATATTTTTGGATGATGTCAAGATTTAACTAAACATGTGTGTGACGCAAATGTGGGTCCACGACGGTCGGACGGACTTCCACAACACCGATGGAGGCACTGGGGGGATGAGGCTTTGGGAGGGGATGCTGGTAGAGTGCTTCAAAATGTGCAAGGAAACCTGTATTGTTTGATGCAGAGGATTCCAATGGTTCAGGTGGAGGATCTGTTGGAGGCGATCCAACGACAGGTGGTAGGTGTGCCCTGTGCTTTGGTACGACTCTTTCAGTGTCTTGCAAATGCCATAATATGCTATCATGACACTCATCCGATGCCACATGCGTAGATGTCATGATTATTGTATGATCGACTATATATGTATTTTTGAGGGTGTTAGCCCCAATTTTGTACTATAACATCATATTTTTTGAGAGATGAAATATATACAAAACATTGATCTTTGACTTTACTTATGTTACAATGTGTACATTGATGGAAGTGTTTTCTTTGCTTTAGTTATGTGACAAATTCCAATCTAAAAAAAATTAGGATATGCATCGGATACATAATTAGAAATTCTAGGTATGTGATGATAAGTAATCAAATCAAAATGTTGTTTTAAAATTCGTACCTGTAAGAATCGTCGGAATAGAGTAGGTTCTCACACATAGTAACTGTTGTTCAACTAACATACTACTAACTGGGAGTCCAGACAAACTTCTAAAGAGTGAATACCATGTGATATGGCATCGTGAAAAGTTCTATAATGATGCTATATTCGGCCACATTATTTGTGGATGGCCCTAGGAAAACGTCACCTGAAGACACCAGTAGACCCTCGGGTGAGTAAACAACCCAAGGGGTGAAAGACAAGTTTTGTGTATGATGACTGGCCCTGTCTATGAATCCTAAGTAGACCGAAGACTTCGTTGACATCTGACAACCAAGGGAAAACTTGATAAGCAAGTTGAAGATCAAAACAAAGGGAAAAGATATATACACTAAAATACATTATTGTACAAAGAGTTACGCCCAAGATTGGGTCTCAAGCGTAATATATTTTCAAATAGAGCCCATTCATGGGCTCGGCTAGCATGTTCCCTTCATAATCTTCTAATTCATAGGCTCATTTCTCTAATACACGTCACATGATATAGGGACCATGCCACATGGCTTTGAACTTGCCTTCCCCCAGTGGTTCTTTGGCTTAATCATATAGAAGGACCAAGTCACCCTCAACATACTATTAAGGACAGGCAGACTTATCATATTGGATCTTGACACGTCTTTTATTCGCTTCGATAGTTGTGGAGGCGTCTCGACACTGCTCATCTAGAATATATAGGTGTCTGAGGCATTGTTCGAGATTGGAAGTGCCAGGTAGGAGCGCAACTGCCAATCTAAGAGAAGGGATTTCACATTAAATAGGTAAGATTGACTCCACACCGTGCACTAACTAGAAAGGTGAAAAACCCGTGGAAGTATTAACCGAGGTTTGGTATGCTCAAAGTGGTGTTGGATAAAGCATGATATGCAAGTCATATTTTCTTTGGCTAACAGTTTTATGCAAAATGGTCTTGAGAGACTTGTTCATGACCTCTACTTGTCCATTTTCCTGGAGGTAGTAAGGGGAAGAATGACCATGCCTAAAACCCAATTTTGATGCTAGTTATTTCATCATTTCATTCTAAAAGTGACTGCCATGATCAATGACAATCTCACTCGGGATTCCGATTCTGGATATAATTTGATTGAATACGAAGAAGGCAACATTCTTACCATCGGATTTAACTATAGGCATGGCTTCATCCAACTTAGTAAAGTAGTCTATGACCACGATAATGTGTTGATGCCCCCTAGCCAAAGTTGGGTTGCAATCCACAAAATCCACCCCGCACTTGGTGAAGGGACCGACGATAACGAATGGATGGAGAGGGATTGGATGCAAGCACATTTTCCAAGTGAACACCTGGTAGGGGTGACACTTCTTAACTTCTTCGATGAAATCTTTAAAAATAGACGGCTAAAAATAACCAACTCGCAAATTTTTTTGGGTTGTCGCAAGCCTGGATAGATGACCACCACAAGCCCCACAGTGGCAGTTGTTTAGAACATACTCATCTTCTTTTTGATTCAAACAACAATGCAATATACTGTCTACTCCTCAGTGATACAGAGTGTCACCGATCATAAGGTAGTTCTTAGCTTGGTATCATATACGTAGTTGATCATCTCGCGAGAGATGCTGAGGGAACTTAGAAGTTTGAAGATAGACAACAATATCTCCATACTAGGGGTCCAATGATGAGACAAGGAAAATGTGTTCATCCGCAAATGAATCAACATGAATAACATCCTCATCTAACCGAGGGAAGTCAGATATTAACTCTGCAAAAACTAGTGACTTTTTGGACTTCATAGAAGCAAAATCGAGATCGAATTTTTGTAGAATGAAAATCCATTTATTGTACGTTCCTTCTATGATACGCCTAGTAAGTACGTATTGAAATGGATTGACATCGAAAACCACAATAGTTTTGCAAAGCAATATATAGTGTTGTAATCATTGGACTGTGTGAACGACATCCAAAGCTAACTTTTCAACATGAGAATATTTGAGTTCAGGGCTGACTAAGTTTTGATTAAGATAGTAAATGACGTGCTCATGGAGCTCGTCATCCTCCTGAACCAACACCATACCAATCGTCTCTTCGGGCGCGCCGACATAAAGCAAGTAATCTCTACCGTAGTCTGAAGACTTTAGCAGAGGCATTGATACCAAGGATTTCCTCAAAGCATCGAAGGATTCCTGGCCTCACTCATCCCAGATAAAAGGAGTGTCCATCTTTAGGAGACACATTAAACCCTTAGCAATATTGACATAGTTCACTATAAACTGTCGCAAAAAGTTATCTTTCCCCTGTAAACCTTGAAGTTGACAAATAGTGTGTGGGGGAGGCAATTGAAGTATTGCCTCAACCTTTAATGGATCTACCATGATCCCATTCTCAAAGACTAAAAATACTAGAAGTCGACCTGACCTAACACAAAAGATGCATTTATGAAGGTTCAAATGGATGCGATAATGGCGAGATATTTCAAAAAATATTCGAAGGTGTTTAGGGTGATCCACTCTTTTACAGGAGTGAGCAACAAGATCGTCGAGATAGGCTTTGACTATGTGCTCGAGATCGTGAAAAGTGAAAGTTATAGCTCGTTGGAAGGTTGCTTTGATGTTCTTAAGGCCGAAAGACATCTTCTGGTATGTGAAATTACCTCAAGGGAAAAATAAATGTTGTCTTATTTTGGTCCTCGGGTTTAATCTAACTTTGGTTATACCCTGAAAGTCTGTACATGAAAGAAAAAACTTTGCTTCCTGCACATTTGTCGAAAATCTAATCGATGAAGGGTGTTGGGAAGTTGCCTTTGGCACAAGATTTATTCAGGTCACAAAAATCCATGCATGCGTAGATGGTTCATTGCTTTTTATTCATAGAAATGGGATTGGATACCCATTCAGTCAAGGGAACTGGGTAGATAAAGCCAACATTAAATAGTTTTTCTACCTCTGCCTTAATAGTAGGCGCCTTCCTAGGATTGACAACTCTAAGTCATTGTTGAACAGGTTTGGCATCTGGGTAGGTTTTAATCTCATGTTCGACAATTAGATGATCGATTCCTGGCGTCTCTTCATATGACCAAGCGAATACATCGTGGAATTATTTGAAGAGCTCGATGTAGATCATAATTTCTTCCGGCAAACAATCTACACCGATGTATACATTTTCAACCTTGCTAGGGATACAAGAGATATCGATTGTGATGGTAGGGGAGACACTCGCCATGTTTCCTTTGGCATAAATGTCGTGCGTATCAAGTGGAGCTATGACGTGACCGACTATCTCTCTCAAGGTATATCTAAAATCATATTGTTCGATTCTTGCAAGCTCTGGGATAAAATAAGAGCGATGATGCATATCATCCCATGGCTTGTCAGCACCATTCATTGCCTCTATGATGGCTTCATCCGAAGGTAAAGTATCATCGAGAAAGTCATGTGAACAAGACGATGAAGTGGCCCACACGGGCTCTAGAACAAGATCCTCCTCGTCTGTCTGCGAGGTAACGAGATCTGGATCGGTGGAAGAGTCAAGAACAACTTGATACACTATCTCTGTTACTGATAGTGGCATGGACATTCTAGTATGTGATTGATCTTCACAAGACACAGTCGAGGAAGGTAGGGTCCAAGGATCGATAAAATATGAAATGCAGAAAGGAACGGATCTCCCTGATGAATAGGACCTCCTAGACATGGCGTATATATGATGAATTGACGCCATGAAGTCGAAGGTGCCCATAAGGGATGAATACATTTTGACACCAATATTCTCACTTGTCGGCTGAGAATTATCAATCACAGGGATCGACAATCCAACAAATGCATTGGGGATAGCATACGTAAAGGACAATTGGTCGATCGTCATGATCTTCCCATCGTGAGGAAAGCAAAGAGAGAAAAAGAAAGACGATACGATTGCAGTCATAGCATAAGTCCAATTGTGTCCTAGTAACAAGTTATAGTCGAGGGGCACATGAACCACCTTGACATCCACATCTACCGTATTCCCACCTAACTGGACCGAAAAGGAAAGAAGAATACCATGAGGGTGGAAGGAACGACCGTCAAAAGTAGTCAACATGGTCAAAGACTAAGAAAGGGTTGGAGAGTCGAGGGCTTTCCAACATGTTAGCACTCAAAACGTACCACTAAAATTTTAGCGCCTTCATCAAATTCGTGCTAGATTTTCCCATTCCCTAGGTCTTTAGCCAATTGTCATAGCCTCTAAATCTCCCATCAAGCCTTGACAAACTTTCACACTGATC
>JASDQU010736512.1:191125-235652 GCA_032191745.1 Picea mariana
CATTCAAAACACCATAATTCAATGCATAGACATCACATAAACACATTACACTAGAATTTTACATGGAAACCCAATGCCGGAGAAAACCACAGAATGATTTTCTTATTTATCAAAGAGTACATTCATTGGAAGCACCAACTTCCTATTTCTCTAGTTACAATTGGAAGGAGGCTCCAACCCCCTATTTACAAGCTGCAACCTGAAGGAAGCTCCAACTCTCTAATTTACTGGCTCCAACTAGAAGGAGGCTACAACCCCCTTTACTTTCCCCATGCAACCACCCTGAAATATAAATGTAGACCAATATATCACTACCTATGTCACTGGAACTGATAACATTTTTCTTCTGTTTTTTATGATACCTCTTTTGTTTCTATTGATATTGATATCTCATTAAGGATGCAACCACGCATATGTCATACTAGGATTCAGAATAGAGTTCTCCAAATCAAATTCTTATGAATCACTAAGATATACATGTCATTTATTTCTTCATAATACTCACCCTAACACACACACGAAGACATACCTTCAACCTGTATCTAACCTAAGTTTTAGATCCCTGATATTCAACATTTTTTCCTCATAGGTCTGTGACCCTATACACTTCCTTCTTGTGGGTATCCACAATTTTCCTCATTGCAGCCCGCGGATGTACGTGATTTTCCTCCTGAAAGCCACAGATTTTATCAAAGAACCTTTGTATGTAACTTATTATTTGTACACTTGACTCCTACAAAATTCTTACTTCACTGGACTTCTCTTCCTTCGACTAACTTCCTCATATCTCCAACCTGTATTCTCAAAAGTAATTTTCCAATTGCCTCTTCTATGTGTTTTAATGAGAATCTCATGCAACTGAAATGCACATGCAACTCACTTGAAACTTGTTAACTTTTGTTTACAGATACTTTGACATTAAACTGACATGCAACTTGTTAAATTTTGTTTACAACTACTTTACCTTGACATGAAACCTGTTAACTTCTTGTTCAATGATTGACATCAATGACAACCAATATTTCAACAATTGAATGACAATTAATATTTCAACAATCAATCTTTCGACAATTAATATTTAAACAATCTCCACCTTTGGAATTGATGGAAACACTTAGACACAACACTTCTCATGCTCATGTTGGCTCCCCCTTGTCTTCATTCATCTTCTATTCCTTTTCATGCCTATGTTTTTCTCTCTCCCTTTGACATCAATGGTAAAGGGTGACTTCTCCTTGGGGATTATCCCCCTATCTATCATCCTCTGATATCTACTGATGTTTCTCTTCATGGTTCTTCCTCATGTACATCTCTGATAAAAAGAATTCAAAAACATTCAAGTCTTTCATGATCACTGTTGCTCTCCCCCTATCATATTGTGCCAACTGCCATGTAGATCACTGTGGGGATGAAACTACTCCAAGTTTCTATTGAATAACTAAAAATTCTCCCTCAGAAGAGGTTTGGTGAAGATATTTGCAATTTTTTCTTTTGTCCCAGTATACTCTACCTTGATGTTTTTCTTTGTAACCTATTCCCATAGAAAGTGAAACTTGATCAGGATGTGTTTCATCCTAGAATGCATCACTGGATTATTAGAAATACTTATAGCACTGGTGTTATCACAGAATATCATAATAGGCTCGTCATATTCCGCCTGTATGTCCTGCAAAATTTACTTCATCCAAAGAACCTGTGTACAACATGTTGTTGCAATATACTATGCTTATGATATGGACAACGATACTGGACTTTGTTTCTTTCTCAACCAAGATATTAGAAAATCACCCAAGTAGAAGGATGCTCCACTTGTACTTCTTCTATCATCAACACTTACTTCCCAATCTGCATTTGTGTATGCAACTAGAGATAGATCATTCCCTTTTGGATACCATAATCCATATTCTTCGGTTTCTTTGAGATATTTGAATATTCTCTTTATGGAAATAATATGTGTTTCATTCGATGCTTCTTGAAATCTTACAGCCTATCTAACTGTTTGCATCACATCTGGTCTTGATGCTATTACATAGAGTAAAATTCCAATCATTGATCTGTAGAGTCTCTGATCTGCATCCTTGGATTGATCATCTTTGCTTAATTTGCAACTAGTCTACATGGGAGTACTTACGAGCTTGCAATCTACCATTCCAAACTTATTCAACATTTATTTTATATACTTGGTCTAAGAGAAAAAAATAGCTTTATCTTGATGACATATGTGAATTCCCAAAAGTAAAGAAAACTCACCAAGTAATGGCATTTTGAATTCATTATGGATGTCTTTAGCAAATTTTCAACTCCTCTTGTCATCATCACTTCCAAAAATAATGTCATCAACATAAACTTCAATTATCAATATACTATCTTGATTTACCTTTGCGTAGAGTTTGTTATCTAAATTTCCTTTCTTGAACCCGTGTTGTTGTACATATCTATCCAATCTTGAATACCATGCTCTGGGGGCTTGTTTGAGTCCATACAGTGCCTTCTTCAATTTGAAAACATAATATTCATTTTCTGACAGTATAAATCCTTCTGGTTGTTCAATGTAGACTTCTTCTTCTAGTTCTCCTTTTAGGAAGGTTTATTTACATCCATATGATATGCTTTGATTTTCTTCGAACATGCATAAGCCAAGAAAAATCTAACTTCTTCCATTCTAGAAACTGGGGAAAATGTTTCTTCAAAATATATTCCTTCAACCTGAGCATATCCCTTGCATACTAACCTTTCTTTATTCCTAGTTACATGTCCATTCTCATTCAACTTGTTTATGAATACCCATTTTGTGCCAATCAAATTCTTATTCTTAGGCCTTGGAACAAGTTCCCATGTTTCATTCTTCTCTATCTGACCTAGTTCTTCTTCCATAGATTTGATCTATTGTTCATCAATGTTCGATTCTTCAAAAATGCCTGGTTCAATTGTGGACAACAATGTTATATTTCTTTGTTCTAGTGAGCATAATTTTCTTCAGGTTTCAACTCCTGCATCTTTATTCTTAATGATCTGTTCTAATGGATGATTTTTATTTACTCATTGACTAGGAGTTTTGGGAGATATATGAAGATTTTGTTGGTCATATTCCCGTTTCTCTGCTTCTAGCTGCTCTTCTTCTTCTTCCACGTTTTTTTCTTCTACTTCTTATTTTAAATCCTCTTCTCCTTCCTGCTCTGCCGAGTCTTTTCTTTTATCTTTGGGATTTATTACACTTGTCTCACCAATTTGTACATTGATTCTTTCCACTACTCTATTGAGTCTTAGATTGAAACAATTTTGTTCCTTGATTTTGCTTGAGTACCTGAAAAATATTCCTTTATCAACTCGGGATTCAAATTTTCCAATACTACCATTTTCTATTTTGATATAGCACTTACTTCCAAATACTCTAAAATGATTCATGTTTTCTGGTCTTCTTTTCCATATCTTGTAGGGAGTATTATCACTGTTACTTTTGAGCATTCCTTTGTTAAATATATGAACTTTTGTATGTATTTCCCATGCCCAAAATATTTCACCCAATATGGAATCTTTTAGCATAGTTCTGGCCATTTCTTGTATTGTCATGTTATTTCTTTTAATGACTCTGTGTTAGTGAGGTGTCCTGCTACTGAGAATTGCCTTTTTATTCCATGTTTGCCAAAACATTCCATGAATTCATTCAATGTAAACTCTCCACCATTATATGATATCAAACATTTGATTTTCAAGTTTGTCTTTGTTTCAACCATCTCTTTTTATATCTTGAAGTGATTGAATTCCTCTGACTTCTTTCTAAGAAAGAAAATTGCAATCATTATTGTGCAGTCATCAATCAATAGCATGAAGTATTGTTCACCATTTAATCTCTTTGTTATCATTGGTCCACATAGATCAGTATGTAAAATATCCAATTGTTTTTTTGTTAAGTACTCCTTTGGTTTGAACTTGGTCATGGTTTGTTTCCCTATAGACAATGCTTACATAGAGTATTCATTGGCCTTGAAATTTTAGGCATTTCTTTTACTGCTTCCTTTCTGTTGATTTTTACAAGATTATCAAAGTGCATTTGACCCATTCTTCTATGCCAGAGCCAAATTTCATTTTCCTTTCCTAAAGAACAACTTTATTTTCCAATTTCATTCAAAACATATATGTTGTTCAGAGTCCTTATCGTTGTTACCACTAAATTTCATGATCCTTCTTTCCTAATTTCACATTTATCTGAGTTGAAATGAGGTGTGTGTCCTTGGTCACACATTTGAATTACATTCACCATGTTGTGTTTCATATCTTCGACCAGTAGAACATTTTCTACCATTGCATATTTTCCTCCAAGTGTAATTGTGCCTCTACCTATAATTTTAACTGAATGATTATTGCTAATTGAAACTGATCCATCTCTTTCTTTCTTCATAGCTATAAACATGTTCGTGTCACTTGTTATATGCTTTGAACAACCATTGTCAACATACCAATCACTTTTCCTATGTTTTTCTTGTAGAGAAAGTGAGCATTGATTTTTCTTTATTTTTCATATCTCTTGTGGTTATGATATATGATTTTTAATGTTCTACCTTGATTCCTTGGGTGGAATAGTCAATATACAATTCTTCGCTATGTGACCAAAACTGTTTTGGTTTTTTCTATATGCTTCATAACATTTTTTGGGATAATTGTTATTTAAGTACCTTGCATAGTTGCTTTTGTTCTTGGCTTGGGCTCTACAGTTTACAACTTTATGTCCAAAATTATCACAATTAAAACAATGACCATAAAATAATCTTTGATACTTGGGTGTAGATGATCTTATTTGTGATGCACTCCTTCTGAATTCATCTTTTTTAGTCTTCTTTATTTCTGGAATGTTCTTATTTGGAGGCTTGCATTTTTCCTTCTTGACAGAATCTATGACAATATTTTCATAGCTTCTTTTCCCTATTTCATGTTTTATTGTCTTGGATATCTATCCTTTCTCATTCTATACTTGATTGTATCCTAGTTCAGATCTGTCGTTGAATGGTATTTGATTGTTGATTATTTGATCCAATATTTTGGTTCTCTTTTGATGCATATATTTCTTCTAAAGATCTTTCATTAAAGAGACTATTTATGCTTCTAAGATTCCAATCATTTTCTCCTTTTCTTCTAACTGAATTCTAAGTACTTTCTCAATTCTTCTATCTTCTTCTATTTGAATTTTTAGACTTGTGATCACCTGATTGATTTCTTCAGACTTGGAATTCTGAGATCCCTCTTTCATTTTTAACTCTTCCTTGAGTGACTTGTTTTTCTTTCTTTCCTTCCTAAGTTCTTCTAATGCACTTATTAGCTCTGCTCTAAGATTGACTTCACCTTCTTCTTCAAAATCATCTTCTACTTCCATGAAAAGTACTCTTTCTAAATCACTATCGCTATCATTATACTCCTTGTTTGATGAGGAACTATCCTCCTTTGAGTAGAAACTTTTCTTGAAGAATTTCCTTTTGTTTCTTCTCTTGTTTCCCTTTTCATATTTATTTTCCCTTTTTGAAGCTTCTTCTTGATCACTATATTTATTCTTATGAGGACATTTAGAAGCAAAATGACCAATACCACCACAATTAAAACATTTCAATGGAAGCATACCTTTATACTTGCTAGTTCCTTTCTGTAATTTCCTTACAAAGTTATCCATCTCTTCATCTTTGTCTGAATCATCACTACAAATACAACCTGGTTTTGACTTTTTCTTGATATTCTTCTTTGTCTTCTTGGATTCCTTGAAATTTTCTTCCTTCGTGACTAGGTTCTCGTGTTTTGTTCTCATTTCATAGGATGTAAATATTCCATGTAGCTCGTCCATGCTCAATGTACCAATATATTCTCTTTCTTCTAGGTTTGATATTTTAGGATCAAATATCATAGGAAGAGACCTAAATACCTTTTGAACAACCATTGATTCATCAAATTCTACTCCCAATCCCTTAATAGTGTTAACTATTTTGTCAACTCGCAGAAGGTAGGCTGCAATGTCTTCATCTTGCTTCATCTTCAATTGTTCAAACTTAGCTTTGAATATTTGAAGTTTAGATCCCTTAACCTTGGAATCCCCTTCATAAATATTTTGGAGTTTATCCAAAAGATCTTTTGCACTATCACAATGCATAACCTTGACAAATACTGAATCAACTAGACTGCTTAGAATAGTACCTTTATCCTTTGAGTTGTTTTTGCTGAATTTATTTCCATCTCTGTTGGTTGGGGGAGTGGCTAGTGTTGTATACCCATCTACTATTGATTTCCAAACATCAAATCCTTGTTCTTGTAAAAAGGTTTTCATATTTTTATTCTAGAAGGTATATTTCTTACCATCAAACATTGGTGCTCTAATCTTAGTGTATTCCATGCTCTCCTTCCAGTGGTTAGACTAATTCATGAAGGACCTTCTTTGATACCAATTGTTGGAATACTGATAGGGGGGTGAATCAATATGAGAAAAATTAGTACTTTTAATCACAACATAAAACCTCCAATAAATATCATGAGCATTCAAAACACCATAATTCAATGCATAGACATCACATAAAAACAGTACACCAAAATTTTATGTGGAAACCCAATGCAGGAAAAAACCACATAATTCTTTTCTTATTTATCAAAGAGTACATTCATTAGAAGCATGTTATGAGGAAAATCTCTCTATGGCTAGGGGTAAAACGCAACAGACGAAAATGACTGCAGAAATCAACTCTAATATCAGATATGCTATATACGAAAATATGCTAACGAGACAAGATAAAGAGCCTACCTCATCCAAATGTTGGATGAAGTCAATCATTGAGCACTTGACTCAAATAAATGCACCTGCAACTTGTCCTCAACAACCAAGAAACACAAGAATATGGTGATAATAGATAATGTTATCACATTCAATAGCATAATCCATCAACATTCATAACAAATATGCCCATGGAATAACAATTCAAATATTTTCACGATATTAATTGGATGAGAAAAGCGTATTTCTATTAAAATGTAATCAGTAGAAGTGAATGAATTAAAAAAATCTGTGTTGGCATGGTTTAGAACCAAGAAACTAAGTCCCTTCCAGCTAGGCCTCCACCACTTCAATCATCCACCAAAGGTAAGCTCATATAAGAGATACAATGAGGTTCTCAATCAAGTACAGAAGAGCTTGGGGGCTAGACAATGTGTTCAGACTTGAAAGGACAAAGGGATGCAGACTCAATATGAAGTGAATAATTTCTCCAGAGCAACTTTGCTCTCAAATTTGAATTCTTCTCCTCTTTTCCATAGCTTGGATATGGCCCATTTATATCTTTCAAGTGAAATTAAAGGGCCGAGTCAGAACGTTTCCAGTATATGGAAGGTCAAGGATCATGGATCTTGTGACGTGACATGGAAACCCGACACTATTTTTTAATTTTGGGCACAAAACCTGATGTACGCAGGTTGTAGTGGTACAACCTTCATATACACATGTTGTATAATAGTTAGGGTGCATATATGTGGAAAAATATTGTTTTTATCTCTAGGATTTGCAAAAAGGGAATTCAAGTCTGCATAGGAAAATGGAAAAAGGCCTCTGAGAAAATTTGCATAAGGTGATTCAAATATTTCTATAACACATGCCCCCTAATGTGCGAGGTTGGAGGAGTATCTGCAATGGTAAGAATACATTATAATACCCAGAAGTGGAGTAATGGAGACCCAAATGGAAGAACTAGTTTCTCATGAGAATATTTCAATCTATACTGACTTTGAACACATGGCTTCCAATTTGAATTACACTGCAGATCCATGTGAAAATACACCAAACAATTGTTCATGGCCATGGATAGGAAATACAAAGGATGTCATAGTCACGAAAAAGGCCCAGTAAAACCAAACTCAAAATAAATCTGAAGATATATGCATACAATGGAGTACAATTTGATATCCCATGATCATTGAAGTCACATAGTTACTGGTCCAATGAAAGATAGCAACAACTCAAGAAATATTCGACTATCAGCTGAGGTCTTCAAGTCTTATACATGATCTACCAAAGGTGCAAGTCTACATCATGTGAATAAAGGATTTGAGGTTGGACACAATGAGATTTCGTTTGATTACTGGCCATTAAGGTATACCGTTAACAAATGCGAGACAACCTATCGATAATGAAAGTAGGTGTCAAGGAACCGAGTACATTCTTACAAGTGTGAATAGAGGTGTTGGGGTCAAACAATTGAATAATCAATCGATCAGGGGACATTGATGTATTCCCAACTGTTGATGGTGGGAGAACCTACCACTAATGACTGTTACAAGGGGAAAACTCTCTATGGCCAAGGGTAAACCACAACAGACAGGTATGACAACAGAAATCAACTCAATTCCAACATATTCTATATGAACTAATGTGCAAGATAAGGAAGAGGCCTACCACGATCCAATTTTTGATGATGTTCCACTGTTGAGCACTTTGACCCAAAGATTTATACCTACAAAAAGTTCTCAACAAATAAGAAGAGAAAGTATACAGTGATAATATAAAAGGGGTTAACACATCAGATAGCATAATCCATTAATAAACATTACAAACATGCCCATGGATAATAATCATATATTTGAAAGATACCAATAGGATGGGAAAAGAGTATTTCTATTAATAATTGATCAATAGAAGTGACAACATTAAAGACTTCTGTGTAGGCACAGTTCGAAGCCAAGAAACCAAGTTCCTTCCAACTGGGCCTCCACCACTTCAATCCTCCACCAAAGGCAAGATCATAAGAGAGAGTCAATGAGGTTCTCTCAATAATAAGGAAAGAGCTTGGGGGCTGAACGCTATTTTTAGACTTGAGGGACAAAGGGATGCAGACTCAATATGAAGTAATTTCTCTAGAGTAACTTTGCTCTCAAAGTTGAATGCTTTCTCCTCTTTTCCATAGCTCGAAACTATGCTTTTATAGCCTTCAAAATGCAACTAAAGGGCCGAGTCGAAACGTTTCCAGTATGTGGAAGGCCAAGGATCATAGATATTCTATCATGACATGGAAACCCAACCTCATTTTTGTATTTTCTGGCACAAATCCCGATGTATGCAGGTTGTAGTGGAGAAGCAAGCATATGCACATCTTGCATAACTGATAAGGAGCGTATATGTGGAAAAATGTATATTTTTGGCTCTGGATTCATCAAAAAAAGGATAACAAGTCTGCATAGGGAAATGGAAAAATGCCCTGTGTGAAAGATAGCAATGGTGAGGCAAATATTGCTATAACAGATGCCCCCTAATGTGTGAGATCACAGGAGTATCTGCGATGGCCGAAATACATTATAAATAACCCAGAAGTGGAGTGGTAGAGAACCAGCTGGACGAACTCAATTTCTTATTACATTATGTACTGACTTTGCATACATGGCTGCCAAGAATACAATGCAGATCCATGTGGAAAATATACCAAACAAGTGTTCATGGCCATGAATAGGCAAATACAAATGCGGTTGCATGCAAAAAGATGTCATAGTCACAAACAAGGTCCACTAAAACCAATCTCAAAATTAATCTAAAGATATCTGTATACCATGAAGTACAATCTGATCTCCCAAGATCACTAAAGTCGAACATGTGCTGGTCCAATGAAAGAGAAGCAACAGCTTAGGAAAGTTGCGGCCACATAGTGATGTCTTCAAGTCTTCTATACAATCCGCCAAGGTGCAAGTCTACATCATGTGAAAAAAGGAGTTGAGGTCGAACATGATGAGACATCGTTTGATTATCGGTCATTGAGGTATACCGTTAACAAATGTGAGACAACCTACCAATAATGAAAGTAGGTATCAAGGCACCGAGTACATTTCTACAAGTGCGAATAAAGGAGTTGGTGTCGAACACTTGAGAAATCCATTGATCAGGAGATATTGATGTATTCCCATCTATCAATGGAGAGAGAGCCTACCACTAGTGAATGCAAGCCTCAAGGCACTCACAAAACTCTAGGTCCCATATCCAAAATAAAGGAGCTGAATTTGATGGAAAGAGACCAATTGAAAGGAGAGCATTAAGGCATCTCTCATCAGTCAGCATGAGGAATAAAGTAGGAGCTTCATGATTTGGTGAAGATTGGACAAAGAACATGTTCACAAACCAACGACCCTGTGTGTCTTTCTTGTATACCAAGTGCAAGCGGTATATGAAAAAGAGCCTCTGAATAGCAGCCAATGATGAAAACTACTGACAAAGGTGAGGAAACCACCAATAAGGATAATGGAAACCAAGAAACTGCAAGAATCCCAAAGTGTGAATAGATGTCTTGTCGTCGAACACAAGGGAAACCACCCAGTCAATGACCAATGATGAAGTGTCGATTGTTGGGTTAAAGGTGACCTACCAATGATGAAAGTAGGGCCAGGGTGCATAATAAGACCATAGTATCATTTGATTCTGAGACAAACTGAGGGTATGGCTGACATGCAAAGTCAATATTTCTGAGGAGTGACCGACACAGGTTGATAGGCTTCCTTTGAACAAGAGCATGAGACATGGTGGACTGCAGGAACATGGACTCAATGATGTGACCATTAGATGTAGGAGGCATTAATAATGTTCTCCATAGGGACTTGAAGAGTAACTAGTTGGTAGAGAAAACTCTTTAACTAGATCATCTTCCTAAAGCCATGCTAAACCCAAAATTATGATGACACAAGGACTCAATAAATTTGTGCTTTGTTCAAAGGAAACATGACTGCTACCAATTACAATATAGTACTCCCTTCCCGCTTGTCTTTATTTGTTTTTTCATAACAAATGAATGCTATGATACAGAGGAGGGAACGAGTGTGGCAAGTAAGAAAAACTAGTTCCAGCAGTGGAACGTACCTATGCTCAATGTAGGGGAATGCATTCGGGATATCGACACTCAGGGTGATGTTCCCTCCAGGGTATGGGGTGTCAAATTGTGAAGGATATAAACAAGGCTCTTCTTGGTTGAGGATGCAAAAACTGCTTAGGCAACGGTTTATAATGCAAAGCGAGAACCGGCTAAAGTCTCAATACTACAAGCGAGGGCATGAGATGCAATCACAACTTAACGCCAAAAAATGTCATTTTTATGTCTTTTAGTCCAGTTGGCATGAAAAAGGGTAAACTTGTGCCAAATAGATGTCTTTTCAAATCCAATTTACGAGTGTGAAAAAGACAAGTTCACTCGGCAATCTTTTCTATTTTTGATAGCAAGTCCGAAAAGAGCTTAACTAAGACTCATGACCTTTCAAATCCAATTTTAATGAGTGTAAAAGGGACAGATCACTTGGAAATCTTTTCAGTTTTTTAGACAAGTCGGAAAAGAGCTTAATTAAGACTCGTTTTTGGGAGTTCGCGGGTAATAAGGCCTCATGTGTATGAACGAGAAATGAGGCTCATCATAAATTCATGTATCAAGTTATAATGGACTCTTGGTCCTAAGGAAAAATCTCGGCATGGGCACCAAATGACGAAGAGGATATAACTAGGGTACCCATGTTTGGTAAGTCTCTACCATTTATTAACAATGCTACTTATAGCATATGGAAGGTTATGCGTCACAATAAATGGGTTCGTACCTAAGGAAAAATAAGCAGTAGTCGAAGGATAATGCACGAGGGAATAGACACCTATCCTATATTCTAGGTTATGAAAATACCTGCCCAAGGAGACAAACGACCAACCCTGACGTTGATATCTGCAAGAAAATTGAGTCAAAACTGCAAAAACCAGCTTAGAACCATTCTTGAATTAGTCTGTTAGGTGAAATAATAGTGTAAAACTATATCAAGTAGGTAAAAATAGCTTATAAATAGTAACAAAATTGAAAATTACTGTATCATTTTGATTTTTACCTAAATAGTGCAATTTGGACCAAAATGCCTCCAGGATTCAAATAACAATTGCGGGAGCATCAGGCAGTGAAATCATGAACTGTCTGGATCAGGTAACTCTTCATCTCATCCTCTTCAAATTTAGTGGTTTACATTTTTGAATTAGGTTCTATTTTGCTAGTTTTTAAGGGCGCAAATTGAGATTTTTGGTATACATGGGTTTCTTTGTATAGGTCGCATATATGACTAGGCATATGCCCATGTGTGAACCACAGGGGTCATATATCAAGCCCTACCCACGACTGTGTGCAAATAAAGCCACGTATACGTGTGCAAATGGTAAAAAAGAGGGTTTCTAACTCAAAAATGATTTGTTTTTTCCAGGATTGTGTTGAAATGGAGAGAGCGAGAGCATGAGGATGTAGATGCAGTAGTGGATCGGGATCTTGTGGCTCAAAAGAATCTAAAAAGATGTGGTTTGTACAAGTTTTGGGCTCTCAAAGGAATGAGGGCCCAAGTGAGGTTGTTGGAAATGTTGGTGGGTTATAGGGATCCTAATAGCGAGATATTTATCCTTGATGGACAACCATTAAGGATCGAAGTAGAGGACATCTACTTCTTGACTGGTCTATCACATCGAGGAGAGGTTGTGGACCTTAAGTGATGTGGAGAGGGCAGTGGGATGAAGGTCGAGGAGTATTTTGAAGCCCACTGTGTAGAAGGGACTCCCATGGTGGGAAGTCAAGTCCCCATCCGAGAAATCAGTAACCTCATTTTGAAGATCATTGTGTTCATGCTTACTTGGATCATATGTTCAGCCGCGTTGCATCAAGCATCGAAACCTCTTATGTTTTATGTAGTGGATTGTGTGAGACTCACTGTCTATGATTGGTGTACCTCATTGCTAACCAAATTGAAAGGTCAGTTGATAGAGTGTAAACAGGGGGGTAAGAGAAACTTCAGGTTTTCCTCTATTCTTTGTATCTTATTTTCGAGCAGGTTCCAGGTATGGAACCTAGAGTGGAGATCCTTCCTAGGGGAACACGTGATCTAGCTATGGCGCGGTGGATCAAAGTCATGAACGACAGGGGGGAGGTAGGGTGTCAACACCCTACAACGATGATTTTTTCTTCTGGTGGCAGAGACAAATTATTACTCTGGATGACTATCCATATGCGGGGATCGATTTTAGAGGAGACCCAGATATGTCACTTCCACCAGGGGCCGCGTATGACACCATAGGTAAAAAGTTTTTACATATTTCATTTTTTTTTTTTTTTTTAAGGAACAAAAATATTTTTGAATGGTGTTTGAATATTAACTAGATACATGTGTAATCACACACGTGGGTCCACAATGGCCAGAGGGATTCCTTCTACATAGATGGAGGAACTGGGGAGATGAGGCAGTGGGAGGAGAAGCGAAGAGGGTCCTACAGAACGTGCAGGGTAACCTATCTCGTTTGACACAGAGGATTCCTATGGTTCAGGTAGAGGACCTACCTGAAGCCATGCAGCGACAGGTGGTCAGTGTACCTAGAGAATGGGTATGACTCTTTCGGCGTCTCAAAAACGTCGTCATTTTCTATCATGATGCAAATCTGACGCCACAGGTGTAGATGTCTTGGGATATGTATATGGGTTGTATATGTATTTTGAGGGTTTTAGCCCCAATTTTTGTAATATAAACACCATATTTTTGAAATATATAAAAAGGGATCTTCGGCTTTACTTATATCTTACAATGTGTATATTGAGTTAATGGTTTTCTTTTCTTTATTAATGTGACAAATGCCAATCTAAAACATAGTTAGCATAGGCATCATATACATTATTAGAACTCCTAAGAATGTGATAATATGTAATAAAATCAAATTGTCGTTCTAAAAGACGTACCCGTAGGAATCGATGGAGAAAAGTAGGATCACGCACACGATAACGGTCGTTCAACTGACATACTACTAATTGGGAATCCATATGAACTTCTAAAGAGAGAATACCATGCGAGATAGCATCACGCAAAAGTTCTATGACAACAATATATCCAGCCACATTATTTGTGGATGGTCTTAGGCATGCGCCACCTGAAGATACCAGCAGACCCTCGGGTGAGTAAACCACCCAAGCGGCGGAAGCCAAGTTCTA
The DNA here is from genome assembly GCA_032191745.1 of Picea mariana. Classification (NCBI taxonomy): domain Eukaryota; kingdom Viridiplantae; phylum Streptophyta; class Pinopsida; order Pinales; family Pinaceae; genus Picea; species Picea mariana. Next base: position 205,099 of record JASDQU010736512.1, read on the forward strand.
TGTATGATGACTGGCTTCGTCTGCAAATCCTAGGTATACTGAAGACTCCGTTGACATCTTCCAACAAAGGGAAAATGCGATAAGCAAGCCAAAGATAAAAGAAAAGGAAAAAAAGAGATGTATATACACTAAATTTACATTAGTATACAAAGAGTTCCACCCAAGCCTAGGGCTCAAGCATAGTACCTTTTCAAGTAGAGCCCATTTTTGGGCTTGGCCAACTTATTCCCTTCATAATATTCCAAATCATAGGCTCCTTTTTCTAGGACCCATCGCACGATGTAAGGACCGTGCCACATGGGTTTAAACTTACCTGCCCCTAGTGGTTCTTTGGATTGATCATATAAGAGGACCAAGTCACCCTCAACATACAACCGAGGATAGACAGACTTTTCATACTGATAGTCATAAAGGCATCTCGATGTTGCTCATCTAGATTCTCTAGGTGCACAAGGCGTCTCTCTAAGTCTGAAGTGTCAGGTAGGAGCTCAACTGCCAATTTGAGAGAAGGGATTTCACATTCAATGGGAAGGATCGACTCCACACTGTGCACTAACTGAAAAGGGGAAAAATTGGTGGTAGTCTTAACCGAGGTTTGGTATGCCCAAAGCACGGGATATAGCATGATGTGCCAATTGGAGTTACTCCGACTGACAGTTTTTTGCAAAATTTTCTTGAGAGACTTGTTGATGGCCTCTACTTGTCCATTTTCTTGGGGGTAATAAGGGGATGAATAATCATGTCTAAACCCCAGCTTGGATGTTATTTCTACCATCATTTCATTTTAAAAGTGACTTCCATGATCAGTGACAATCTCACTCGAGATACCGAACCAGGCAATAATTTGGTTGAACATGAAGAAGGTTGTAGTCTTCCCATCATATTTTATAGTAGGCATGCCCTTGGCCCACTTAGTGAAGTAGTCGACGGCCATGATAATATGTTGGTTGCCCCCAGCCGAAGTTGGGTTGAAATCAACGAAATCTACCCCCCACTTGGTGAAGGGACCGACGGTAATGATTGGGTGAAGAGGGGATATACGTGAGTGCATTGTTTGAGTGAACACCTAGAAAGGGTGACACTTCTTAACCGCCTCGATACAATCTTTAAAAATAGTAGGCCAGAAATAACCGGCTCATAGAATTTTTTGGGTTGTCGCAAGCCCGAATAGATGACCACCACAAGCCCCTTTGTGGCAATCATTTAGGACTGGCTCATCTTCCTCGTGAGTTAAGCAGTGACATAAGATACTATCTATCCCCTGACGATACAAAGTGAAACCGATGATGGTAGACTTTTTGTCTTGGTATATAACACGTCGTCAATCATCTCACGAGAGATGTTGAGTGAACTTCAAGGTTTGAATATATAAAACAATGTTTCCATACCAGGGGTCGGATGAAGAGACAAGGAAAATGTGTTCATCTGCAAATGAATCGACATGGATAACATCCTTGTCTAATCATGGAAAATAGGATATTAAATCCACAAAAACTAGTGATTTCTTGGACTTGCCCGAAGCAAAGTCAAGATAAAATTATTGTAGGATGACAATCCATTTATTATATTTCCCACCTATGATACGCCTGGTGATGATGTATTGAAACTTATTGACATCAACAACCATAGTAGTTTTGCAAAGTAATATATAGTGATGTAAGTGTTGGACTGCGTGAACAGTAGCCAAAGCTATCTTTTCAATGTGGGAGTAATTAAGCTCAAGACCAACTAAATTTCGACTAAGATAGTAGATGACGTGCTCATGGATCTCATCATCCTCTTGAACTAGAACCATACCAATTGTCTCAGCAGATGCGAAAATATACAACAAGTAATCTCTACTGTAGGTCGATACCAAGGCTTTATTCAAAGTGTCGAATGACTCCTAGGCTCGCTCATCCCATATAAAAGGAGTGTCTTTCTTCAAGAGGCACATGAAAACCTTAGTGATATTGGCATGGTTCACTATGAAACAACGTAGAAAGTTATCTTTCCCCTGTAAACCTTGAAGTTGTCTAATTGTGCACAGGGGAGGCAACTGAAGTATTACCTCAACCTTAAGAGGATCTACCATGATCTTGGTCTCGGAAACTAAAAATCCTAAGAGACAACCAGACTTAACACAAAAGATGCATTTATGAGGGTTTAACCAGATTCTATAGTAACGACATCTTTCAAAAACTAGCCGAAGTTGTATAACATGATCCACTTTCTTGCGAGAGTGAGCAGCAAGATCATCAAGGTAGGCTTCGACTATGTTCTTGAGATCATGAACAGCGAAAGTCATGGCACATTGGAAGGTTTCTCCAGCGTTTTTAAGGCCGAAAGGCATTTTCCGGTATGCAAAAGTACCCCAAGGACATATAAATGTTGGCTTGTGTTGGTCCTCAGGTTTGATCTGGATTTGGTTATATCCTGAAAATCCGTCCATAAAAGAAAATATCTGGTTTCCCACACACTCATCGAGGATCTGATCAATGAAAGGCATGGGGAAGTTATCTTTAGGACAAGCCTTGTTCAGGTCGCGAAAGTCCATACATACACAGATGGTTCCTTGCTTTTTATTCATGGGAACGAGGTTGGATACCCATTCGGTCAAGGGAACCAGGTAGATGAAGCCAACATTAAGTAGCTTCTCCACCTCTACCTTAATAGCAGGGGCCTTCCTAGGATTTACAGATCTAAGACGTTTTCAAATAGGTTTAGCATCTAGATAACTCCTAATCTCATGTTCGACAATACAGGGGTCGATCCCTGGCATCTCTTCGTATGACCAAGTGAATACATCTCAAAATTCTTTGAAGAGATTGGTGTAGATCAGAATTTCTTCTGGTGAACAATCCACACCTATATTTACATTCTCAATCTTTCCAAGGGTACGAGAGATATCGATCGAGATAGTAGGAGAAATACTCGCCATATTTCCCTCAGCATAAATGTCATGCGTATCAAGTGGAATTACGTCGTGACCGACTATCTCACTCAAAGTATACCGAAAATAATCTTTCTATATTCTTTTGAGACTTGGGAGAAAATAAGATCGATGATGCATATCATCCCAAGGTCTCTCAGAACCATTCATGGCTTCAAGGATGGCTTCTTCTGAAGGAAAATTCTCATCTAGGCAATCATGCAAGCAGGACGACGAGGTGGCTTATACAAGCCTGAGAACAAGATCCTCCTTGTTCATTGGTGAGGTAAAAGGATCAGGATTGACAGAAGAGTCTAGAACAACTTGATACATAATCTCTGTTGTTGATAGTGGCATAGCCATGCCAGCGTGCAACTATCCTTCACCCGATGAAGTCAGAGAAGGTAGGGTCCAAGGATCACTAAAATAGGAAGTACGGAAAGGTATGGACCTCCCAATTGAAGCAGGCCTAATAGACATGGTGTAAACATGGTGAATCAGTGTCGAGAAGTCAAAGGTACCCATGAGGAAAGAATACATTCCGACGTCGATATTATCAGTTTCCAGTTGAGAATTGTTGATCACAAGGATCGACGGTCCAACAGATGCATTAGGACTAGAGTGTGCAAAGGATAACTGTTCGATAGTCATGATATCCCCTTGATGAGGAAAACAAAGTATACGGAAAATGGACAATACGACAATGACCATAGCATAGGTCCAATTGCGACCTACTAATATATTATAATCGAGAGGTGCATCAACTACCTCTACTTCCACCTCTACCGTCTTCCCACCTAACTGGACCGGAAATGTAGGGAGAATACCATGAGGAAGGAAGGAATGACCGTCAAATGAAGTCAACATGTTCAACAACTTAGAAAGGGTCGGAGAACTAAGAGCTTTCCAACAGACCAGGGACATCACACAAGTGGCAACACCTTCATCAACAACTACTCGTTTTATAGTATACTTGGAATACTCCACATGGATTTGGAAAGCCACATGGTAGGGTAAGCGAGGCTTCACATTCATGACATCAAACTTGATGAGTTTCGAGCCACTAGGCTCTAGATATCCTAAGGAAGATATCAAGGAATTCCTTTGTGATGGACACGTATGGAGTACCTCCAAAGCCAACATCACACAAGGTGTTTGGCCCAGATCCTCAATGATAGAGTAGTTTTGGGCAGCTCTAGCATTAGGGTTGTGGGTAGAGTGCTTGAGCACTCCTTTCAGAATACAGGGCGGTGGCTCTGGTTTCTCAATATGTAGGTTCATCTTCGGAGGGGGAGGAGGAGCTTCTAGGCCAGTACTAGCTTTTGAAGAGCTATAATCTCGATAACGGGTGGCTACATCGATTTTTACGTCGACCATATTGATACAAACATGGTCACCATCTTGCGATGTTGGGTTTTGACTTCCACCGGGTGCATTTTCGGCATTCGAAGAGCTCGAGGTTAAGTTTTGATTGTGTGGTAATGGATTCGTCATCACAATGGGTGATGGGTTTAAAAGTCTCGTAGCCTCCGGGATTTTGGGGCATAAATGTGTAAGGTGGTCATCAGTACAAAGTTTATAAGGAAACTTCACCTTACGTTTCTCTTTCTTTCCCTCTCCAGCTTTATCATTTTTCTTCCCATTATTATCTTTGTCCTAATGTTTGTTACCATTTTTCCCACCCTTATGGTTGTTTCGACCTTTCCTTTTATTCCCATCTGGCTGCTGGTCACCATTTGGGTTTTTCGACGATTGCACAGACTGTACATTCACCGACTAGGTGGGTTTGGAGGATCCTGACGAAGCTGACCTTCCGACAGACTTCATTGCTAAGTCTGCAAGATTTACACTGGTGGACCCTATAATTCCATCGGCATGAGGTCCAGGTTTTTTCCTAGGATCGTAATTTGACCATGGTGCTTCTGGAAGGAGGTGATATAACATCCCAGACTGAGCATATATTAAATCTAATTGTTGGGCTCTAAATATAGCTTCTTCCTCATTGGAGACCCTGGAAGTAGAAACGTCCTTTGAGATAGGAGGGTGCAAATAATTTAGAAACCATTCTAGAAGAAATTTCATGGGTATGGGGGTCTTAATCAACTGCCTCCATCTACGCCACTCCTAGATATGATCTGAGATATGAGTGGCGGTGTCCTAGTGTAAAGTCGACAAAAGTTTGAGGCCAACATAATAACGAATGGGAAATTGAAAGTGGTTGAGAAAGTCCACTACCAACTGATTAAATGATCCATATGTTCCCCTGGGTAGCTCAATATACCATTGTGAAGCAACTCCAATGAGTGTGCATTGAAACAATCATAATCTAATGGAGTTGTGGTTCAGGGAATTCAATGAGCAACAAAGGTGAACGGTAGTAATGTGTTCACCAGGGTCCTCTCCATTCTTACCCTCAAACTTTGGAATGTCTGAAGGAAGTTTGGTGGGGACGGGAGGGCATGAGGGATCATGAAGTACCGGGTCATTCATTAACTTAGCCAAGTTTGGCATATTGAGCATGGCCAGAAAAAGGATATGGGGTTGCGGCATCTGGCCCCATCCTCCCACAAAATATTATGTGTTAGGAACTGCGTTCCATCCAGGGTTCTGGTGAGAACCAAAACCCTTTCTGTAATTATAAGTCCCTCCTCCAAGCTGATTCGTATAGGATGGGTTGGGCATCATTCCAGCAGGAATGTTTTGATAAGGATTATGAAAATTTCCTCCAACCGGATTAGATCCGAATTGGGAGTTGTGAAAATTTCCCCCAACTAGATTGGATCCGGGTTGGGGGTTGCCCAAAGTGTAATATTGAACTCCTCTAGATGGGAATCCAAAGGATTGAAGTGGATTCTTCATACCAAAAGTATTGGTCGAAATCGGCACCGAGGGGGTAGGGATGTAGGGTGAAACTTGTCAGCCAGTTAGGTTGTTCCATCGACCATAGAAGGATTAGATCTAGGGTTATGAAAAGGGGCACTTCCTACATTAGGATTCGTTTGGGGAATATGAGAACCACCAAACAGGAAAGGAGTGTAAGGAGGTGTAGTGCCCCCAATTCCAAAGCTAGTGTTAGGGCCAATAACTAGGATGGAAGTCGAAAACTACGATGTGAAGTTAGGAATACCATAATAAAAAGGACTAGAAGCCATAGGGATGCACTGAACATTGTAACTCGTTGAGTGGCCAAAACCCCCAAAAGGGTTTGAGGCGAGAGATGAAGCATTAACTATAGGTCGAGTCGTAGTACCAGTATAAGCCTCCGGCCCTGTAATTGTAGTGGTTGTAGGAGTCGAAGGGGTGCCATTAATTATAGTGGGTAAGGGAGTCCAAGAACTCCTAGTGTTTTGAAGAATAGACTCAGTACTCATCCTTGTGGAACCACAAGTCTGAAAGGTGGATGTGTGTGTACCATGCCTGATAACTCTATGCCTTTTAGAAGGAAAGAACTCAAAAACCGGTGGTAACTGTAACAATCGACGGGACCGGCGAGGAAGCTGGTCCGACTCCACGACAACTTATGATTCTACAAAATAAAAATATATCCTAAGGCCAACTAGTAGTCAAAGAGCATACCAAAAAGTCAAATGGCCAATATGCATGCAAATGGGCTAAAGTGGTTGAGTGGCCTCCCTCACTAAAGAAGTATGTCTCATCCAAGAGGGACCTAAGACTCCCTGTTGAAGTTTGGAGGTAACCGAATCAGTTATAGGGGCCCTCGTGGGCTTAACAACCAGTCGGTCAAATCCCCCCAGAGAGGTAATCCTCCATAAAGGATGTGTGTTGTCCGATCCCTATCTGACCCAGGGTATAAGAAGAATAACCCTTGTAAGTAACCTATGAGAAACCTAAGTCAAGCAACTAATAAACCACTGTATAAGCGATGCACAGATGAGCATTCATAAGTCCAGATCACCGTATGGGTAGGGCAGCAAATCCTGAAACCTTGAAAGCACTGCCTCTCATAGAGGTATGGGTACTAGAAAGATCCCGAAATACGAATAAATCCATAGAAATATCTCTGACGCTAGGTGAGTATCCAGGGGTTATCCCTTCAATTAACTTCACATGACCTCATTATTAACTCCGGTGTGAGCAGAGCCTCATAATATTACCAATTATACAATGGACTTCTCAACTCCCTATCTTAGACACATATGTTGATTTAATTGCCTTGGAGAAGTTTACTAAAAAAATCTTATTCCAAGGCACTAAAACCTAGACTAGTTTGTGCACCGTAAAAAAAAAAAATCGTGATTAATCAATTTTAGTTTAAAGTGTAAATTTTATCGGTTGTGATTACTCAAAAAGGTATGGAAGCAAAATTCATGATGTTAAGACTCTGCAAGAAAATGAATATGAATATAATGCAAAGTCTATCTTTAACTTTTTCAATGAATGATATGCTAATAAAAGTAGTGCGATTTTCAATGTCAACTCTACAATTCAGAAGTAAATGCAACCTTTCACTAAATGAACTAAGCTAATGATAAAGGCTCAAAGAAAAAAATGTTAACCAATGCAAAATGCCTATTTTTTTTATATTTTCGATATATTAAAGAGAAAATGCATGGATTGTAAAACAACTTGGTATATAAATTCTACTATGTATAAATGAAATAAATCAAGCAGATTACCAAGAAGCCAAGAAAACAACCCAGGGTTCAAGGACAACAAGGATGAAAAACAAAGAGAAAGACTATGCCCAAAAATTCAACTACCAACAGGTTTCTTGTCAACTTAGATAAACTAAACAGGCACTACAGGGGCCTAAGAAGGCTCAACAATCCTCAAAACTCACCCATCAATCACTAAACCAAGAAAACAAGCAAAGTGAAGTGGTATACATGATTGTTCAAGAGAACAAGGCATATATATGCATCCTACAGTGAGATAGCAAGTGTGTATATGCTACTGTTTGGGCAAAAAGAGCGTATATGATTTAAAACAAGGTCAGGCAAAGGAAAGAAGGTTGAAAACTTAGACCCGGAGTGAATAGAATCTGTCAAGTAGTGATATGACAAGAAACAAAAAGGAAAAAAGAGAAATGCAGGAAGAAAAAGTACTTCAACCCTTAGAAGGGAGATCTCTCCCCAGTGGAGTCGCCATTTCTGTTATGAGTGAAAAAATCTCTATGGCGAAGGGTAAACCAAAAAAGATAGGTATGACTGCAGAAATCAACTCAATTCCAACATATTCTATATGAACTAATGTACAAGATAAGAAAGAGGCCTACCTTGATCCAACGTTTGATGATGTTCCACCATTGAGCACTTTGACCCAAAGCTTTATACCTGCAAGAAGTTCTCAACAAACAAGCAAAGAAAGTATGCAGTGATAATATAAAAGGGGTTAGCACATCAGATAGCACAATCCATTAATAAACATTACAAACATGCCCATGGATAATAATCATATATTTGAAAGATACCAATAGGACGGGAAAATAGTATTTCTATTAATAATTGATTAGTAGAAGTGACAACATTACAGACTTCCATGTCGACACGGTTCGAAACCAAGAAACCAAGTTCCTTCCAACTAGGCCTCCACCACTTCAATCTTCCACTAAAGGAAATATCATAAGAGAGAGTCAATGAGGTTCTCACAACAATAGGGAAAGAGCTTGGGGGTTGAACACTATGTTCAGACTTGAGGGACAAAGGAATGCAGACTCAATATGAAGTAATTTCTCCAGAGTAACTTTGCTCTCAAAGTTGAATGCTTTCTCCTCTTTTCCATAGCTCAAAATTGTGCTTTTATAGCCTTCAGAATGCAACTGAAGGGCCGAGTCGGAATTTTTCTCGTATGTGGAAGGCCAAGGATCATAGATATTCTGTCGTGACATGGAAACCTGACCTCATTTTTGTATTTTCTGGCACAAATCTTGATGTACATGGGTTGTAGTGGAGCAACAAGCGTATATGCATCTTACATAACTGATAGGAAGCATATATGTGGAAAAATGTATATTTTGGTCTCTGGATTCATCAAAAAAAGGATGACAAGTCTGCATAAGGAAATGGAGAAAGGCCCTCTGTGAAAGATAGTAATGGTGAGGCAAATCTTGCTATAACAATGACTACAAACCTCTAGGTACTCATAGGACTCTAGGTATTGTTTCCAGAATAGATGAGTTGAATTCGATGGAAGGAGACCCACTAAAAGGAGAGAATTGGGGCATATCTCATCATTCAACACGAGGTACAAAGTAGGAGCTTGATTATTTGGAGGAAATTGGAGGAAGAACATGATCATGAACCAACAACCCTATGCGTCTTTTTCATGTGCCAGATGTAATTCATACACGAAAAAGATCCTATGAATAACAACCAATAAGGAAAATTCTTGACAAAGGTGAGGAAACCACCAATAAGGTTAATGACATCCAAGACACTGCACAAATCCTAATGTGTGAATAGATATCTTGCCGCCAAACACAAGGGAAACCCCCTAGTTAGCGACCAATGATGAAATGTCGATTTTTGGGTTCAAGGTTACCTACCAATGATGAAAGTAGGACCAGGGTGCACAATAGGACTGCATATTCATGTATCTCTGAGACACGCTGAGGGTATGGCCGACATGCAAGGTCAATAGTTCTGAGGAATGGCCGACACAGGTTGATATACATCCTTTGAACAAGAGCACAAGACATATGGAAGACTCAAGCAACATAGACTCAATGATGAAACTTTGAGACGTAGGAGACATCAATCAAACTCTCCATAGGGACTGGAAGAGTAACCAGTCAGGGGAGTAAACTCTATGTAACAAGCTCAGCTTCCTAAGGTCATGCTAAACCCAAAATTTTGATGATAAGTGAACTCAAATTTTTTTTGCTCTATTCAAAGGTGACATGACTGCTGCCAATATAAGATAATATTATTTTCCCGCTCTTCTTTTTTTGTTTTTTCATAGTCAAATGAATGCTATGATACAAAGGAGGAAATGAGTGTCGCAAGTAAGAAACTAGTTCCAGCAGTGGAACATATCTATGCTAAATGCAAGGAGGTGCATGTGGGATATGAACACTTGGGGGAATGTTTCCTCTTGGGTATAGGGTGTCTAGATACAAAGGATATAAACAAGGCTCTATTTGGCTGATGATGCAAACTGTTGAGGTGAAAGGATTATAACACAAAAGAGAGAACATACAATAGGATCAATACTGCAAGCAAGAGAATGAGATGCAATTACAACTTAACGCCAAAAAATGTCCTTTTGTAATCTTAGTCTACTTGGTTTGAAAAAGGGGTAAACTTACACCAAATAGATTTCCTTTCAAATCCAATTTATGAGTGTGAAAGAGACAAGTTCACTCGACAATATTTTCGCTTTTTGAGAGAGTTGGAAAAGAGCTTAAATCAGACTTGTTGGGAGTCCTATAGGTATAGATCATCATGTTTATGAGTAATAAATGAGGTTCAAACATAAATTCATGTATTATCTATAAGAGACTCTTGATCCATTGGAAAAAAATCTCTGTATGGGCATTGAATGAAGCAGGGGATCTAACTAGGGTACCCATGTTTGGTAAGTCTCTACCATTCGATAATGACACTTCTAGTTGCAGATAGAAGGTTCTGTGTCGCTATTAAATGGGTTCGTACCTAAGGCATATGAGTTGTAGTCATAGGATGATGCAAGTGTGCATGATGGATTGGATACCTATCCTATATGTTGGGTGATGAAAATACCTGTCCAAAGTTACAAACGGGTGACATGGCATTGAAAGCCACAAGAATCCTTAGATAAAACTACCAAAACCAACTCCATCCACTGTCATATTAGTCCATTAGGCCAAAATATTGTACACAACTATGTAAAGTGGGTAAAAATTTGCTATAAATAGTAAAAAAAACAATTTTACTATACCATTTGTATTTTTTACCCAAATAGTGTATTTTGGACCAAATTGTCTCTGAATTTCAACTGTTGATTGCGGGAGATACGAGCGACAAAATCGACAACCATCTGGACCAGGTAATTCATCTTGCTCCCCTATTTCTTTCAAGTGGATTAAAATATATAATTATGCCTCCTTTTTTAAGCTATTTAGGGCACAAATTAGAAACTAAGGTGTATGTGGGATACAAATTATCGGGTCGTGTATACACATACCTATACGAGACTGTTTGAAAAAAAATCGGTGTATAAGCAACCCTATACGCGATTATGTGCATTGTAGCTCACGTACATGTCTGTGGATAAGGTTTTTTAAATGTTGCTAACTCAAAAAATGGTTTGAATCTTGCAGGATGGTGCTAGAGTGGAGAGAAAGAGAGCATGAAGAGGTGGATGTTGTAGTGGAGAGAGATCCAGGGGCCCAAATGGCCTTAAAACGATGCGGGATATACAAGTTTTGGGCTCTAAAAGATATGAGGGATCAAGTGAGACTGCTTCAGCTGCTTTTGAACTACTGGGATCCAGATACTGAGACCTTCAAACTTGATGGACAACCATTGAGGATTGAAGTTGAGGACATCTACTTCTTGACGGGATTGTCATGCCAGCATGAGTTGGTCAACCTAAAATCCCGGGGAGCTGGGAGTGGCATGAACATAGAGGATTACATATCCACTCATTACCTTGCAGGGACCAAGAAGGTAGGGAGCCAACTCACAATCAGAGCGATCAACAATATGAGTCTCAATATTGTTGTCCTAGTGTTGACACGGATCACAGGGTTGGCCTCTTTGCACCAGGGATCGAGGCCACTTAAGTTCTATTTAGTGGAGTGCTTGCGACCCACAGTTTATGACTAGTGCACCTCACTGCTGGACAACATGAAGATCCAACTAACAGACTGCAAACTAGGTAGAAAGAGGAACTTCGGGTTTGTGTCTATCCTTTGTAGTTTTTTCTTCGAGCGGGTTCCAAGCTTGGGCCCTAGAGTCGAGACTATTTCGCATGGAACTCGCGATACATCCATGGCACGGTGGACCGAGGTGATGAGGTGGCAGGGGAATGGTAGGGTGCCAACACCCTATAATGATGAGTTTTTTTCTTGGTTGAGTCAGCGGGTGATGACTCTGGAGGACTACCCTTACGTAGGGATTGACTTCAAAGGAGATCTGGACATGTCGTTACCACCAGGTTCCGCCTACGGAGACATAGGTGTGTCAAATGTTTTTGAATATTTCATTTTTTTGTATTTTTTTATAAGAAAACAAAAATATTTTTGGATGATGTCAAGATTTAACTAAACATGTGTGTGACGCAAATGTGGGTCCACGACGGTCGGACGGACTTCCACAACACCGATGGAGGCACTGGGGGGATGAGGCTTTGGGAGGGGATGCTGGTAGAGTGCTTCAAAATGTGCAAGGAAACCTGTATTGTTTGATGCAGAGGATTCCAATGGTTCAGGTGGAGGATCTGTTGGAGGCGATCCAACGACAGGTGGTAGGTGTGCCCTGTGCTTTGGTACGACTCTTTCAGTGTCTTGCAAATGCCATAATATGCTATCATGACACTCATCCGATGCCACATGCGTAGATGTCATGATTATTGTATGATCGACTATATATGTATTTTTGAGGGTGTTAGCCCCAATTTTGTACTATAACATCATATTTTTTGAGAGATGAAATATATACAAAACATTGATCTTTGACTTTACTTATGTTACAATGTGTACATTGATGGAAGTGTTTTCTTTGCTTTAGTTATGTGACAAATTCCAATCTAAAAAAAATTAGGATATGCATCGGATACATAATTAGAAATTCTAGGTATGTGATGATAAGTAATCAAATCAAAATGTTGTTTTAAAATTCGTACCTGTAAGAATCGTCGGAATAGAGTAGGTTCTCACACATAGTAACTGTTGTTCAACTAACATACTACTAACTGGGAGTCCAGACAAACTTCTAAAGAGTGAATACCATGTGATATGGCATCGTGAAAAGTTCTATAATGATGCTATATTCGGCCACATTATTTGTGGATGGCCCTAGGAAAACGTCACCTGAAGACACCAGTAGACCCTCGGGTGAGTAAACAACCCAAGGGGTGAAAGACAAGTTTTGTGTATGATGACTGGCCCTGTCTATGAATCCTAAGTAGACCGAAGACTTCGTTGACATCTGACAACCAAGGGAAAACTTGATAAGCAAGTTGAAGATCAAAACAAAGGGAAAAGATATATACACTAAAATACATTATTGTACAAAGAGTTACGCCCAAGATTGGGTCTCAAGCGTAATATATTTTCAAATAGAGCCCATTCATGGGCTCGGCTAGCATGTTCCCTTCATAATCTTCTAATTCATAGGCTCATTTCTCTAATACACGTCACATGATATAGGGACCATGCCACATGGCTTTGAACTTGCCTTCCCCCAGTGGTTCTTTGGCTTAATCATATAGAAGGACCAAGTCACCCTCAACATACTATTAAGGACAGGCAGACTTATCATATTGGATCTTGACACGTCTTTTATTCGCTTCGATAGTTGTGGAGGCGTCTCGACACTGCTCATCTAGAATATATAGGTGTCTGAGGCATTGTTCGAGATTGGAAGTGCCAGGTAGGAGCGCAACTGCCAATCTAAGAGAAGGGATTTCACATTAAATAGGTAAGATTGACTCCACACCGTGCACTAACTAGAAAGGTGAAAAACCCGTGGAAGTATTAACCGAGGTTTGGTATGCTCAAAGTGGTGTTGGATAAAGCATGATATGCAAGTCATATTTTCTTTGGCTAACAGTTTTATGCAAAATGGTCTTGAGAGACTTGTTCATGACCTCTACTTGTCCATTTTCCTGGAGGTAGTAAGGGGAAGAATGACCATGCCTAAAACCCAATTTTGATGCTAGTTATTTCATCATTTCATTCTAAAAGTGACTGCCATGATCAATGACAATCTCACTCGGGATTCCGATTCTGGATATAATTTGATTGAATACGAAGAAGGCAACATTCTTACCATCGGATTTAACTATAGGCATGGCTTCATCCAACTTAGTAAAGTAGTCTATGACCACGATAATGTGTTGATGCCCCCTAGCCAAAGTTGGGTTGCAATCCACAAAATCCACCCCGCACTTGGTGAAGGGACCGACGATAACGAATGGATGGAGAGGGATTGGATGCAAGCACATTTTCCAAGTGAACACCTGGTAGGGGTGACACTTCTTAACTTCTTCGATGAAATCTTTAAAAATAGACGGCTAAAAATAACCAACTCGCAAATTTTTTTGGGTTGTCGCAAGCCTGGATAGATGACCACCACAAGCCCCACAGTGGCAGTTGTTTAGAACATACTCATCTTCTTTTTGATTCAAACAACAATGCAATATACTGTCTACTCCTCAGTGATACAGAGTGTCACCGATCATAAGGTAGTTCTTAGCTTGGTATCATATACGTAGTTGATCATCTCGCGAGAGATGCTGAGGGAACTTAGAAGTTTGAAGATAGACAACAATATCTCCATACTAGGGGTCCAATGATGAGACAAGGAAAATGTGTTCATCCGCAAATGAATCAACATGAATAACATCCTCATCTAACCGAGGGAAGTCAGATATTAACTCTGCAAAAACTAGTGACTTTTTGGACTTCATAGAAGCAAAATCGAGATCGAATTTTTGTAGAATGAAAATCCATTTATTGTACGTTCCTTCTATGATACGCCTAGTAAGTACGTATTGAAATGGATTGACATCGAAAACCACAATAGTTTTGCAAAGCAATATATAGTGTTGTAATCATTGGACTGTGTGAACGACATCCAAAGCTAACTTTTCAACATGAGAATATTTGAGTTCAGGGCTGACTAAGTTTTGATTAAGATAGTAAATGACGTGCTCATGGAGCTCGTCATCCTCCTGAACCAACACCATACCAATCGTCTCTTCGGGCGCGCCGACATAAAGCAAGTAATCTCTACCGTAGTCTGAAGACTTTAGCAGAGGCATTGATACCAAGGATTTCCTCAAAGCATCGAAGGATTCCTGGCCTCACTCATCCCAGATAAAAGGAGTGTCCATCTTTAGGAGACACATTAAACCCTTAGCAATATTGACATAGTTCACTATAAACTGTCGCAAAAAGTTATCTTTCCCCTGTAAACCTTGAAGTTGACAAATAGTGTGTGGGGGAGGCAATTGAAGTATTGCCTCAACCTTTAATGGATCTACCATGATCCCATTCTCAAAGACTAAAAATACTAGAAGTCGACCTGACCTAACACAAAAGATGCATTTATGAAGGTTCAAATGGATGCGATAATGGCGAGATATTTCAAAAAATATTCGAAGGTGTTTAGGGTGATCCACTCTTTTACAGGAGTGAGCAACAAGATCGTCGAGATAGGCTTTGACTATGTGCTCGAGATCGTGAAAAGTGAAAGTTATAGCTCGTTGGAAGGTTGCTTTGATGTTCTTAAGGCCGAAAGACATCTTCTGGTATGTGAAATTACCTCAAGGGAAAAATAAATGTTGTCTTATTTTGGTCCTCGGGTTTAATCTAACTTTGGTTATACCCTGAAAGTCTGTACATGAAAGAAAAAACTTTGCTTCCTGCACATTTGTCGAAAATCTAATCGATGAAGGGTGTTGGGAAGTTGCCTTTGGCACAAGATTTATTCAGGTCACAAAAATCCATGCATGCGTAGATGGTTCATTGCTTTTTATTCATAGAAATGGGATTGGATACCCATTCAGTCAAGGGAACTGGGTAGATAAAGCCAACATTAAATAGTTTTTCTACCTCTGCCTTAATAGTAGGCGCCTTCCTAGGATTGACAACTCTAAGTCATTGTTGAACAGGTTTGGCATCTGGGTAGGTTTTAATCTCATGTTCGACAATTAGATGATCGATTCCTGGCGTCTCTTCATATGACCAAGCGAATACATCGTGGAATTATTTGAAGAGCTCGATGTAGATCATAATTTCTTCCGGCAAACAATCTACACCGATGTATACATTTTCAACCTTGCTAGGGATACAAGAGATATCGATTGTGATGGTAGGGGAGACACTCGCCATGTTTCCTTTGGCATAAATGTCGTGCGTATCAAGTGGAGCTATGACGTGACCGACTATCTCTCTCAAGGTATATCTAAAATCATATTGTTCGATTCTTGCAAGCTCTGGGATAAAATAAGAGCGATGATGCATATCATCCCATGGCTTGTCAGCACCATTCATTGCCTCTATGATGGCTTCATCCGAAGGTAAAGTATCATCGAGAAAGTCATGTGAACAAGACGATGAAGTGGCCCACACGGGCTCTAGAACAAGATCCTCCTCGTCTGTCTGCGAGGTAACGAGATCTGGATCGGTGGAAGAGTCAAGAACAACTTGATACACTATCTCTGTTACTGATAGTGGCATGGACATTCTAGTATGTGATTGATCTTCACAAGACACAGTCGAGGAAGGTAGGGTCCAAGGATCGATAAAATATGAAATGCAGAAAGGAACGGATCTCCCTGATGAATAGGACCTCCTAGACATGGCGTATATATGATGAATTGACGCCATGAAGTCGAAGGTGCCCATAAGGGATGAATACATTTTGACACCAATATTCTCACTTGTCGGCTGAGAATTATCAATCACAGGGATCGACAATCCAACAAATGCATTGGGGATAGCATACGTAAAGGACAATTGGTCGATCGTCATGATCTTCCCATCGTGAGGAAAGCAAAGAGAGAAAAAGAAAGACGATACGATTGCAGTCATAGCATAAGTCCAATTGTGTCCTAGTAACAAGTTATAGTCGAGGGGCACATGAACCACCTTGACATCCACATCTACCGTATTCCCACCTAACTGGACCGAAAAGGAAAGAAGAATACCATGAGGGTGGAAGGAACGACCGTCAAAAGTAGTCAACATGGTCAAAGACTAAGAAAGGGTTGGAGAGTCGAGGGCTTTCCAACATGTTAGCACTCAAAACGTACCACTAAAATTTTAGCGCCTTCATCAAATTCGTGCTAGATTTTCCCATTCCCTAGGTCTTTAGCCAATTGTCATAGCCTCTAAATCTCCCATCAAGCCTTGACAAACTTTCACACTGATCATTTTTGACAAAAATCCCGTAATCTTTGTCCTCTTATCTACGTTGCAAAACCTTTTCTTATCCTCCTAAAATCTGAGATTATGGCTATGATTATTCCTCCTAAAATCTGAGATTATGGCTATGATTAAATCTAGGTGAAGCCTATAGCTCTATTTATTTTACTTGAAAATGTAAATTGGCCTTAACTACTTGAGTCCATAATTTTATTAGTTATTTTAGGAAAAACAAATAAAGATTGGTTTTTAAGCCAACTTTGGCTTTATGGAAAACATTGGATTTTATTTGGCTTCGTCGACCAAGCACTAAAGACAAGTTTGCGAGCTATCATCTAAGCACCCGGAAGATGAGCCCACAAAGGGATTTTACATTGCTCAACGCATTAAGAGACAAATATAATATTGATGTATATATATACCATGAACTATGTTCACAGCCCCAACGTGGGATATATCCTAGAACATAAAACATCAAAACGCAGGTGTCATCGCTAGAAAGAAGATTTGATGTCTGGTTGTCTTCGGTCAATTTCCAAGTGTCTAAATGGACGCTGGCCAGAAGTAATCCCACGCATCCGGAAGGTTCCAAGTCATCCATTGATGAAGAGTTTAAGCAACTTGCATAGAAAAGGGATCTTCCTCAGTTTAAGTCAACAACTCATCCGCCCCGGTGTAAGGTTTTTTTTGCAGGTCGCATGGTAACAGAGGATGCACAGATATCAATTGAAGCCAGAATCGAGGATCATGTTTTAGAACCAGATACCATCACTCACACGTGGGAATGCCTGAAGGATATTTTGGCAGAAGACTTGACTGAAAGCATACTTTGCAACATTGGTATGCCAGTAGAATGATCTGGCGTTCGTTATAATTGCCAGGTCTTTTGCCTAAATCAAAAGATAATTCTGATTCGTCCAAAGTTATGCCTTGCCAACGATGGATATTATTGCGATGGTTTTCTGCTTGGAAGCATCGTCAACAACTTATGGACTATCATCTTCCTTCCATTATTGCAGATGCAACTTCACAAAAAGCAGTGCCTTTTGGGGACGAATGTCTTTCATTTACTGTCACAAATATTACTGCTGAATATTGTGAATAACTTTTCACACCAAACGCCCCCCATATTGGTATTGCTTTGAGCGGAGTGGAAGTATTTACAAATGAAAGTGCAATTCATCACCAACTTCGGAAGCAGGATACACGCTTAGAGCTAATTCAAAGTGGCAGTTGTAAATACGAGGGTGTGTATATATACAACAATCAACAAGGTTGTGATGCGGGTCACCTTTATTATGATGGTTGTGCATATGTTGTTGTAAATGGTGATATTGTTGCCCAGGGATCTCCAGTTTCCCTTCATGATGTTGAGGTTTTAACAACATTGGTAGACTTGGATGTTGTTCTAAGTAGGTTGGTTGTTGTGGAGATTCCATTCACTCCCAGAGAAAAGCTTGTGTTGGAACTTTCACTGGAGGAAGCTCGACAACTTGGACACAACTACATAGGATCCGTGGAAATTTCTTGGATCACATGGAAGATCGAAAAGATGAAGAGTTTGATGCTCCACCAATGGTTCTTGCAGAAGATAGTGGATTCTAACTTATTGATATTTTGACAGCAGTAAAGGCTCAACAAATCAAGGAAAACAACCCATATTTAGGAATAAATCTCGTAAGGGATCTTATTTCTAGGCTCACATTCCATAATCGACAGTTGATGGCAACTAGCAGCCTAGACTTGAGATAAGTGAAGTTTAATTAATCACTCTCGAGCACCATTCTACCTTTCAACATATTGATGGGAGGATATATCTCAGGGTTACAAATCATCCTCATATTTTGTGGTAACTATTGAAGTATCGAATCAGCAATCAAGATGAGTATTCAATCTCTTCATTGAGCATATCAAATCCTTCTAGATCCTCAGGTATCGAGTCATCATTTAAAAGGATCATTTTCAACATTTCAAGGAAGGAAAACACAGGTGGAAGAATAACTGATAAGATGACTCCAGATTGCATATTTCCAGGCATCGGATTAGCAGCTAATCGAGCCTTAATTTCCAGCACACAAAGTCAGTTGGAGGACAAAACACCTGGCAGGAGTGAATGGCAGTCGAAGATGCATGTAGATTTGAGGATTATTGACAAAAGCAACTTTCTTGCAATTAGTTCGAGATGGTTTCTATTTTTAGTTCATAGATAATTTATGTTTTTAAAAATTAGCAACAGATGTAATTACATACAAATTCTGTCATTTGTAATAGAAGAGGTTCAATTTTAGGAAGACCCGAGAGGGATTTAGAAGCACAAAGGACTGCATATATTAGTTTGTAAGCCTGAGGGGGAGGGGCAGGGGGCTGTAATCTATGATGTTATTGAAGATTCATCAGAGCTATTTTATCAGAGTGTCTTCTATGTTTTCTATTATGTTTTTCTTCTTGTTTGAATATAGCATCTTTGATTTATGGATTCTTGAGGCAACATAAGATCTGTTGTAAACTTTCCCATCTTTCATTGTTTACTATTCACACACATCTAAATTCTCTTTGTAGAAAGGATCTTTGCTTAGTAAATTTTCATCTTTATGTTAAATCTTTTATTCTTCCCTTCATCATTAAACAAATCCTTTGTCTTATAGGAAGTTTCAATGCATTCAATGAGCAAAATACTTATGACTCCATTGCCCAATGGTCCATGACTGATCTGCAATGACCTTTGTTATCTTTTTCTTTCTTTAAAGTCTTGTTGATCCCTGATTTTAAACCTAAGTTAAATCAAGTTGTATGTTACCAAGCTTACTCCTATTTGCAGTCTGGGGGTGACTCTTGGAGAGCTAACACAACAGACTAGGGACATCACACATGTTGCAGCACCTTCATTAACAACAAAATGTTTGATGGTATACTTTGAGTAACCCATGTGGATTTGGAATGCCACATGGTAAGGAAAGTGAGGCTTCACATCTGTAACGTCAAACTAGATAACTTGAGAGCCACAAGGTTCTAGATATCCTAATGCATATAGAAAGACATTCCTTTGTGAGGGACATGTCTGGAGTACCTCCAGATCTGACATCGCACAAGGGGTTTGACCCAGATAATCAATAATAGAGTAATTCTGGGTGGCTCTGGCATTATGATTGTGGGTAGAGTGCTTGCATACTCCTTTCGGAATACGAGGCGGGGGATCTAGTTTTTCGACTTGTAAGGGCGTCTCTAGAGGAGGGGGAGACTCTATACCAGGTAGAGTCTATGGAGAACTGTAATCGTCAGATCGAGTGGCTACATTAACCTCAGATTTAACCATATTGATGCATAAACGGTTACCGCCTTGCGTCGGTGGGTTTTGAATCCCAATCACCGCATTTCTGACATTTGAGGAGCTCGAGGCCATGTGTTTATTATGTGGAAAATGATTAGTCAGCACGACGAATGGTAGAGATACAAGCCTCGCAACTTCCGCAAGTTTGGGGCATAAGTGGGTAAGGTGATTGTTTATACAAGGCTTACAGGGAAACTTCACCTTCTGTCTTTCTTTCTTTCCCTCACCCACATTATTATTCAACTTCTCATTATTATCGTTGTCCTTGGGTTTATTATTATTCTTCCCACCCCTATGATTATTACTACGTCCTTTCTTTTTATTCCCTCCTGATTGTTGGTTACCATTCGGGTTGGTCGATGATTGCACAAAATGTACATCCTCCGTCCGAGTGGGAGTGGAGGACATAAACGCATCTGGCCCTCCTATAGACTAGCTTAGAGACAACTCTTTCAAATGGCTTGTCACTGAGTCTGCAGATTTCACATTGGCAGAGCCTACAATGACATCGACATGAGGCCTGAGCTTTTGTCTAAGGTCATAGTTTGACCTCGGTGCGTCTAGAAGAATCTCGTATAACATCCCAGACTGAGCATATATAAGAACTAACTATTGGGCTTTAAAAATCACTTCTTCCTCAGATGTAACCCCAGATGTAGAAATATCCTTCGAAATATAAGGCTGTAGAGATTTAAGAAACCATTCTAGCAGGAATTCTAGGGGTAAGCAGGTATTGATCAACCTCTTTCGTCTATGCCACTCCTAGATGTGATCTGAGATATGGGTGGTGTTTTCTTGATGTAAGGTCGACATAAGTTCTAAGCCAACATTGTAACGAACCGGCAATTGGAAATGGTTGAGGAAGAATAAAACCATTTGATTAAAGGTTCGATGTGTCCCCCTTGGTAGCTTGATATACCATTTCGCGGCGACCCTCATGAGGGTGCGTTGAAACAATCTTAACTGAATAGAATCATAGTTAAGGGAATCCGAAGAGCACCAAAGGTGAAAAGTAGTGACGTGATCACCAAGATCTTCACCACTCTTGCCTTTGAATTTTGGAATATCTGAAGAAAGTTTAGTGGGAACGGGGGGCCATGTCGGATCATGACACACAGGATCATTCATTAACTTAGACAAGTATGGAAGATTGAGCATGGCCACAAAAGGGAGATGGGTTTGCAGAATTTGGCCCCAAGCTCCCTGGAAATATTGTTGTTGGGGAATCATAGACCATCCAGGGTTCTGGTAAGCACTATGGCCCTGTCTGGACTTGTAATACCCTCCAAATTGATTCATGAGGGGTTGGTTGGGCACCATTCCAATAGGAATGTTTTAATGAGGGTTGTAAAAACTACCCCCAGCTAGAGTGGATCTAGGTTGGGGGTTTCCCAAGGTATGAAACTGACCTCCTTCGGGTGTGAATCTGAAGGATAAAGGTGGATTCTTCATACCAAACATGTTGGTCAGAATCGGTATAGAGGAGGTGGGTGTAAAGGACGGACCGTAAGCAGTAGCTTGTCTGCTAGGTTGGTTACTCCATCTAGAAGCATTAGGAATAGGATTACACACATGGTTAATAGGAGGAAGGCCTACAATTGTAGGATTTGTTTGTGGGACTTGATCACCACCAAAGAAGAATGGAGTATGTGGAGGATCCATTCCCCCGAGTCCAATATTAGTATTCGGACTAGACGCTGGGATGGAGGATGAAAATTGCGATGTGAAATTCGACATACCATAAGAAAAAGGGCTGAAGGCCATAGGGATGGACTAAATATTGTAGCCCGACGAGTGACAAAGGGACCCAAAATGGTTCATGGATATAGGTTGAGTATTCACTATAGGACAGGAAGGAGTCATGATAGGGACCTCTGGCACTACAACCATTGTGGTTGAAGGTGTCGAAGGGGTACCGTTAACTATAGTAGGTATGGGAGTCAAAGGAATCCCCACATCTTTCTGACTTGATTCAATACTCATCCTTGTATGATCACAAGTTTGGTAAGTGGAGGTGTGTGTACCACTTTTGATAACTTTACTCCTTTTAAAAGACAAAGACTCGAAATGCAGTGGTAACTGTAACAAGCGGCGAGACCTGCGGGGAAGCTGGTCTGGCTCTACGATGACTCAATAATCGAGATATAAAAAACAAATCCTAAGGCCAACTAGTAATCAAAGAGAACACCAAAATAAAATAAACAAAAGGACAATATGAACACAAACATGATAAAGTGGATGAAAGGGGCCTCCCTCCGTAAAGTAGATATGCCTCACCCAAGAGGGGTTGGAGACTCCCTGCAAAATATTGGAGGTATCAGAATCAGTTATAAGGTCCCTCGTGGACTTAACAACTAGTCAGTCAGATCCCCCCAGAGAAGTAATACTCCATAAAGGTTGTGTGTTGTCCGACCCTTATCTGACCTAGGGTACCTATAGAATAACCCCTGCAAGTAACCTATGTGGTACCTATGTCAAGCAACTAAGAAACCACAATATAACCAATGCGCAAGAAAATAGTCATAAGTCAGGTCTACCATATGGGCATGGTAACAAATCCTGAAACCTCGAAAGCACTGCCTCTCACAGAGGTAAACTTACTAGCAAGATCCTCATATATGAATAGATCCCTAGAAATATATCTGACGCTAAGAAGGTATCGAGGGGGATATCCCCTCAACTAGCCTCACGCGACCTTGTGCTTAAATCTGGTGTAAGCGTAGCCTCCTGACGTCACCAATTATACAATGGATTTCACCACTCCCTTAGTCATACACATATGTTGATTTAATAGCCTTGGAGAATTTAACTCACAAAATCCTATTCCAAGGCTCTAAATCCTAAGCTAGTTTGTGCACCCTAGAAAATAAAATCGTTTCTAATCAATTTTAAATTATCAATGTTTCTTTTAGTGGCCTTTCTTACTCAAAAAAGGTGCAGTCGTGAAACTAATGATTTTATGACTCAACAAGTAAAATAAATGAATATGCATAAAATGAAAAGTCCTAACTTCAATTCCCAATAAATGATAAGATTTTCAAAATGCAATTTTCAATTTAGTTATGCAATTCCAAATAAGATGCAATCTTTCTATACATGTACTAAGATCAATGATAAGGACCGAAAAAATATCAAATGCCAACAATGCAAAATGCTTAATATTTGTGTATTTTCAATATAAAAGAATGAAAATGCAAGGACTGAACATCAACTTGATATAAAAATTCTAAAAATTGTACTGTATGTAAACAAAGACAAGCCAAGTAGGATATCAAGAAGAAAACACCCAACCCAATATGCAAGGACAATCAAATGAAAAGGATGATGAGAAAGGCACCACTTGAAAATTCAACCAAAGAAAGGTTTCCTATCATTCCATAGACGATTAATAGTCATAACAGAGACCCAAGAAGACTTAGCAACCATCAAAAATTACCCAACAAACATCAAACTTAGAAACAAAGAAAAAATGGATGATGTACGCGATTGTTCAGGAGAAAGCCCTGTATATATGCCTCTTGCAGAAGGACAACATGTGTATGTATGCAACTGTCAGGTAAAAACCCACATATATGTGTTAAAACAATGCCACGCTAAGGATAAGGCTAAGAAACTCAAACTCAGAATGAATAGAGGTTGTCAAGTAGTCAGATGGTAAGAAAATCAATATAAATGAGAGCAGTCAAAGGAGAAAAACACTCCAAACCCCGAAAAGAAGATTCAATCCCTAGTATGGTCGCCAATTCTGTTACGAGGAAAATCTCTCTATGGCTAGGGTTAAACCACAACAAACAAAAATGAATGCAGAAATCAACTCTAATATTAGATATGCTATATAAGAAAATATGGTAACGAGACAAGATAAAGAGCCTACCTCGTCCAGACGTTCGATGAAGTCCATCATTGAGCACTTGACTCAAAGCAATACGCCTCCAAATTTTCCTCAACAACCAAGAAACACAAGCATATGGTGATAATAGTTAATGTTAGTACATTCAATAACATAATCCATCAACATTCATAACAAATATTCCCATGGAATAACAATTCAAATATTTGCACGATATTAATTGGACGAGAAAATAGTATTTCTATTAAAATGTAATCAACATAAGTGAATGAATTACAAACTTCTGTGTCGGCATGGTTCGAAACCGAGAAACTAAGTCCCTTCTAGTTGGGCCTCCACCACTTCAATCCTCCACCAAAGGCAAGCTCATATAAGAGAGACAATGAGGTTCTTAATCAAGTAGGGAAGAGCTTGGGGGATGAATCATGTGTTCAGACTTGAAAGGACAAAGGGATGCAGACTCAATATGAAGTGAATAATTTCTCCATAGTAGCTTTGCTCTCAAAGTTGAATTCTTCTCCTCTTTTCCATATCTTTGATATGGCCCATTTATAACATTCAAGTTAAAATGAAGGGCCGATTCAGAACTTTTCCAGCATATGGAAGGTCAAGGATCATGGATCCAGTGACGTGACATGGAAACCCGACACTATTTTTTAATTTTGGGCACAAAACCCGATGTACACGGGCTATAGTGGTGCAACCTATGTATACACATGTTGTATAGTAGTTAGGGTGCGTATATGTGGAAAAATATTGTTTTTATCTCTGGGATTTGAAAAATGGTACTTCAAGTCTGCATAGGGAAATGGAAAAAGGCCTTCTAAGGAAATTTTCATAAGGAGAGGCAAATATTGTTATAACAAATCACCAAATTCATATTTCTCCATCTATAATTGGAAGGAGGATCCAAACCCCTATTTACATGCTGCAACCTGAAGGAATCTCCAACTCCCTAATTTACTCGCTCCAACCGGAAGGAGGCTACAACACCCTTTCCTTGCCCCATTCAACCACCTTGAAATATAAATGTAGACCAATATGTCGCTACCTCTGTCACTGAAACTGATAACCCGTTGTTGTTTCTGATACCTCTATTGTTGCTACTGATATCGATATCACATCAAGACTACAACCACACATACCTCATACAAGGATTCACAATAGATTTATCTAAATCAAATTCTTATGAATCACTAAGACATACCTATTTTTGATTTCTTCAGAATACTCACCCTAAAACACATAGGAAGACATACCTTCAGCCTGTGGTTGACCTGCGTTTTAGATCCCTGATCTTCAACAATTTTTCCTCATAGGTCCATGACCATATACACTATTTTCTTGTGGGTATTCATGTTTTTCCTCATGACATCCCATAGATCTATGCACTTTTCCTCCTAAAATCCATAGATTTTCTCAAAAAACCTATGGCTGTAACTTATTCTCTGTGCGCTCGTCTCCTACAAACTTCTTACTTCACTGGACATCTCTACCTTCGACTCACTACCTCGGATCTCCAAACTGTATTCTCAAAATTAATTTTCCAATTGACTCTTCTATGCATTTTAATGACGATCACATGCAACTAGCATGCACATGCAACTAACATGCAAATTTTTAACTTTTTTTTATTGTTACTTTGACATGCAACTAACATGTAAATTGTTAACTTATGTTTACAACTACTTTACCTTCACATGCAACATATTAACTTAATGTTCAAGGGTTGACATCAATGACAACCAATCTTTCAACAATTCAATGACAATTAATCTTTCAACATCTACAACATGAAACATCTACTGTGATGTTTAGTCCTCACATTGAGGAAAGAGGAGAAACAATGACACCATTTTATATTTCCTTGACTTTTCATGAACATATTTTATACAATTACATGCTAAATTCAAGCGCTTCTCACAATTTAATGCCTAAAATATTAATGGAGAAGTTGGGTTTACAAATCACAAGATGATACCATGACCTATATTCCTTTGATGCAAGAAAATTTAGATTTTTAGGAATGATTAAATATCTTGTAATAAATTTATCCCAAATTCTTGTAAAAAGTGTTTTTGATGGATATAGTTGTGGTAGATGTACCTGTGAAATATGGAATTCTTTTATCTAGATCTTGGGCAAGTAAATTAGGTGGCTCATTACAAATGGACATGGAATATGCCACTATTCCAGTTTTTGGTGGAGACACTAGGAGACTTTATAGGGAAATTAAACTTTCTTACATAGTAAGTGGACCCAATCATCCCAATAATTATCCTGTTTATTCAAAAGATCAAGACCTGTGTTGTTTTATTCTATCTGTAAATAATGAACTAGAAGATTGCACTGAAATTGTAAATAATCCCTTTTTTTGAAGATGATGAGTTTATAAATGGAATGTGGAAAATGTATTTTGATGGAGCTTCTTCATGGGAGGGTTTTGGAGCAGGCATAATTCTAATTTCACCTTCTAGGAAATTGTTTCCATTTTCTTTTAGACTGCAATTTGAAATAGATTCCACAAATAATGTTTTTGAATATGAAGCTTTAGTGTTAGGTTTAGAAACAACTAAAAAATAAAAAAATTGTAAATCTCATCATCTATGGTGATACACAATTGATTGTTAAGAAAACAAGGTTTATCAAGCCAAACATTCGAGGATGGCATCATATAGAAATTTTGCTTGGGACTTAATTGAAATTTTTTTGTTAACATTTAATATCCATGCAATTCCCAAATAAGAAAATTAGTATCCTGATTCATTAGCAGTGGAAGAAAGTACTTTCAGGATTCCCGAGGTTCATAATATCAAATATGAAGTGGAAATGAAGTATAGACCTTTAATCCTTGATAATGTTAAACATTGGCAGGTATTTGAAGATGATCAACAGATTAATTTTTTTTTTTAGAAATGGTTGACAAATTTTTCACAACTCATATTGATTAAGAGGATGATAAAAATGATGAACAAATTAATCAAAATAGTCATTCATATCCTAAAATGTAGAATATGATTGCCAATCGTAAAATGATGGTATTAATAAATAATTAGATTCCAAATGGATTAATTCCTCTGGATTTTTTTTTTTGATAAAGACGATGTTGCTATTAAGCATGTTGTTCATCCTCAAATTAACGAAGTTTAAGACTATAATATTGGTACTGAACAAGAACCAAAGAATATCAATCTCTCCAAACTTCTACCTGTTGATAAGAAAATAAAGTATTTTAATTTTTTTAATTATTTATTGAAGTGTTTGCATATATATATATATATATATATATATATATAAAGACTTATGATACCATCATAATTCAACATAGACTTCGACTTAAGGTGCTATCTAAACCATTCAGAAAGAAACTAAGGAAAGTAAATCCGATTGTTTTCCCAGTCACTGAGAAGGAACTAAAAAAATTGTTAGTTTAAAAAAACATAGTTCCTCTTAGACATTCTTCCTCGGTTGCAAATTTAGTACATGTTAGAAAGAAGAATGGATAAATTAGACTATGTGTTGATTTTAGGAATCTTAATAGATATTCATTGAAGGATAATTATCCTCTTCCCAAAATGGATCATGTGTTAAAAAAGGTAGTGGGAGATAATTGAATCTTTATGATTAATGGTTGTGTTGGAAAGTTGGTTGTCATTGATGTCAAACTTAGAATAATTATAGAAGCCCCAGAATCCCTTAGAATTAATGGGTGATGTCAACCCTAGAATAAGTCTATAAGCCTCTAGAAGTGATGGGTGTATTTGAAGAAGTCTCCAAAGTGGTACCCTTATGGCATATTTTTAAGCTTGGCCTTCACGTGAAGACACTTTGAAGGATTCTACAAGAAGCCATGGAAATATGGATAAGGGGTTAAGAAGATGCAAAGTCTACAAGAATCCCACGAAATATGGATAAATGGTTAAGAAGCCCCGAAGGTATGGTCATGAAGCCCAAAGTTGATTGGAGAAAATGAGTATGAAGGAAATTGTAATTGCATACAAAGCCTCCATAGATTGATAGTGTCTTCATTCCATTTCCAACTGTAGATGGCATGCCACGTGGTTCCTAATGGTTGATAATTTATTCCCTCTTAAATATAAAATCCCCGATGTATGGTCAAATAAGTTACAAGTTGGCCCTAAAGTCAAGTAAAGGAGGTACTTGGAAAAGTATAAATACACAATAATAACCTCTAATTTTCATAATTAAATATTTTGATCTTTCAACACAATCTTGGCAGTGAATTTTAGAGGGTAGATGAAGTGAAGAAGGGAGAAATTACAAGGGAAGATGAAGTCTTGTGATGATGTGTTCTAAGGTATGTTTTTTAAAGGTCATCTTACCATTTTCACTATAACGTTGTTTCTAAAATGATTCAGATAGTGAATATTGGAGTATTTTGAGAAGACATAACAAGGTACCTGTGGTACAAATTTCAGCTTATGGTTCATTGTAATTTTGGATATACACTCTGTGGAAGATAGGGTTTTTGACTAGTCTTGTAACTAGTATAAAAAAGGTGTTTTAGGTAAAACAATCATAAATTATTAATAAAGGATCTGAATTCCATGAGACTAATTAAATTAGAAAGAGTAAATTATGTAGTATTATGTGTGTGATTTTCATAATCTAGGAAGGTCTTCCATGTTCACTATATCTCCTTTTCAGTGATGAATCAAGGAGGGAAACTTGGAGGAATTTCAGAGAATATATCAAATAATATTGGGTACAATTTCCATACCTTTTTTCATTACTGATCAGGAGCTCAGGACCAAGTGTCATAAAAATGCTCAAAATTGAACTTGATTAGAATTGGTTGAAGTTGGAACGCTTGGATAGGTCTCGTCAATACGATCCTACTGGCGCGAACGACACGCAAAACCGACTCTGCATCACAAAGATATCTCAGTCAGAAATTTCTTATTTCATTATAAAATAAAATAAAAATATATAATGAAATTATAAAAAAGAAAAATGAAAAATTAAAAAAATGAAAACTTTATTGAAATGGGGCTTCTAATCAAAAAAAATGGGGGGCGCGTAGGCCGCCACGTGRCTTAATAAACATATGGTTGTATTAAAATCAAAACCTTGGTGTTTGGAGCGCTATATGTATATTCAAARAAAACTCATATATATTTKTTTAAAACGCGSCCAAAGRGAGTAGACAGGACTCGAMCTTGGGTCGCCCCTTTGAAAGCCCCGCGCCCTAACCACTTGGGCTAGAGCTGCTAGTTACATGGCAAGCGRCATTTTTATCTTAAAAGGTGGACACGTGTTTGGGGCGTGTTAAGTTGGGGGCCAACCCCTAGGGACCAAACTCATTTGTGCAAGTGACCAAGAGCATAACCATGGTGCTAAAGAGAAGTTGGCGCGTTTTTTGGGGGCGGTCCGCCAATTTTGATTCTTTTTCTATTTTTGGCGAAGTTAACTTCCACTTTCCCGAATTTAGTGGAGTTTTGTTGGGGAAAAGGAGGAAGAATCAGTTATGGCCATATCTGGGGCTAGAGGAAACCATTCTTGACGAAATTTTGGTCGATTTTGGGTCTCTTCGACCTTCTGAAGCCATTGGAATAGGTTTCAGAGCCATCTGAGGTCATTTGTAGGTGATTTTTCTTCGTGGAAGTTCCAGGAGCCATTAAGGCCCAATTAGTTTGGGAGATGCATTGGGATTTGTGCAGCCAGTGAAGGTGGAATGAAGGTCATTCCTGAAGTTTATCAGCATTCTGAATCCATTTCTGCAGCTCATTTTTCCTGTTGAGGCTTTCTTCTCATTGTTTAGCTTCAGGGAAGCTTTTAGGGCCACCATGGCCATTTCAGTGCTGGAGCTGTTTGGAGGCCATGTTCAGCCATTTTTGGTGATTCAAAAGCCTAGGTTGGCTATTTTCGACCTTCTGAATCTGATGGCAGAGGTTTCAGGATCATTTGAGGTCATCTTCACCACGAAATTCTCCATGCAAATTTAAAGGGCCACCAGGGCCATTTGGGGAAAGTACTGTATAAGGTACATTTTCACTGTTTAGTGTTTGGGAAAGAGCATTTTCAGCCAATTCCTATCTTCTGATTTTGTATTTACAGTCAGATTTGTCTTTTGAGACACTCATAATCTTGTATTAGCTTTTGTAGCATTTTTAATACAAGAGGACAAGCCCATTTTGGGAGGCTTGGTCCAGCAGATGTAGCCTGAAGTGGGTGAACTGCTTTATCATCTTGGGTGTTGTGATTTTGATGTGTTCTTGCTGCATTTGATACTGGTGTGTATTAGTTCATAACACATATTTAATCTTGTAAAAGAACCTTCCTCACACATGCATTATGACAAGAAGAACTAAGTAACTTACACATAAACAAGTTGCACATTTTTAACACATGAAGCAAATGTAGGTCACATTGGAGTGTATAACTCACATTTTAAATTATGGAAAATGGA
>JASDQU010736512.1:235702-251102 GCA_032191745.1 Picea mariana
CTAGAGCTGCTAGTTACATGGCAAGCGACATTTTTATCTTAAAAGGTGGACACGTGTTTGGGGCGTGTTAAGTCGGGGGCCAGCCCCTAGGGACCAAACTCATTTGTGCAAGTGACCAAGAGCATAACCATGGCGCTAAAGAGTAGTTGGCGCGTTTTTTGGGGGTGGTCCGCCAATTTTGATTCTTTTTCTATTTTTGGCGAAGTTAACTTCCACTTTCCCGAATTTAGTGGAGTTTTGTTGGGGAAAAGGAGGAAGAATCAGTTATGGCCATATCTGGGGCTAGAGGAAACCAGTCTTGATGAAATTTTGGTCGATTTTGGGTCTCTTCGACCTTCTGAAGCCATTGGAACAGGTTTCAGAGCCATCTGAGGTCATTTGCAGGTGATTTTGCTTTGTGGAAGTTCCAGGAGCCATTAAGGCCCAATCAGTTTGGGAGCTGCATTGGGATTTGTGCAACCAGTGAAGGTGGAATGAAGGTCATTCCTGAAGTTTATCAGCATTCTGAATCCATTTCTACAGCTCGTTTTTTCTGTTGAGGCTTTCTTCTCATTGTTTAGCTTCAGGGAAGCTTTCAGGGCCACCAGGGCCATTTCAGTGCTGGAGCTGTTTGGAGGCTATGTTCAACCATTTTTGGTGATTCAAAAGCCTAGGTTGGCTATTTTCGACCTTCTGAATTTGATGGAAGAGGTTTCAGGATCATTTGAGGTAATCTTCACCACGAAATTATCCATGCAAATTTAAAGGGCCACCAGGGCCATTTGGGGAAAGTACTGTATAAGGTACATTTTCACTGTTTAGTGTTTGGGAAAGAGCATTTTCAGCCAATTCCTATCTTCTGATTCTGTATTTACAGTCAGATTTGTCTTTTGAGACACTCATAATCTTGTATTAGATTTTGTATCATTTTTAATACAAGAGGACAAGCCCATTTTGGGAGGCTTGGTCCAGCAGATGTAGCCTGAAGTGGGTGAACTGCTTTATCATCTTGGGTGTTGTGATTTTGATGTGTTATTGCTGCATTTGATACTGCTGTGTATTATTTCATAACACATATTTAATCTTGTAAAAGAACCTTCCTCACACATGCATTATGACAAGAAGAACTAAGTAACTTACACATAAACAAGTTGCACATTTTTAACACATGAAGCAAATGTAGGTCACATTGGAGTGTATAACTCACATTTTAAATTATGGAAAATGGATACCTTGCACCCTTAAACAAGTACATTCTTCTATAAGAAATTCTTGAAATTAAAGTTTAAAACACTAAAAAACATTCATAGCAGCATTATAATCAAACACCCATTATAAAAAAACCACAACATCTCATATGGATCATCCAATAATGATAATTTAATAATAAGAGGAAACAAGATGATGAAAGAAAATTGACTTCTATTAATGAAAATGTCTCAAGTCTCATACATAACCAGAGAACAACTTTGTTTAGTCAAAATATTACAAAAAGGGAGCTCTGCTCAACCATTCGAACCTATCAATCATTCATCTGATGTATTTAAAATAAAAAAAAGTAGGCAACAACTAGAGGTGTGATTTGGCCTTCCTATCCTAGGATTCTCCACAAAAAACTACAATTCTAACATCTCTACCAACAGATCTTACAAACTGCTAAAATCAAGGAGCCATGTTGGAAACCACTCTAACAAAAATTAAATGACATGTCTTGCTTCTTGGGCACATCCTTCTCCAGTGCCATGTGTCCTTCAAGTTTGTATGTTGATCTCCAACTGCTACCTGTTGATCTTTGGTTCCCTCAAGATCATCAAAGTCAAGAAGAAGTCAAGAATTCAAAACCTCTGACTGTAATGGCCAGTTCGTAGCTCCATTCTATAGCACATTCAATATCCAATTCCATAGAGCCCTCCTATAAATCACTCTACAGATTCCGTAGCGCCCCTTTGAAAAGATGATCTGTAGATTCCATAGCGTCCCCTGTAAAACTACTCTGCAGATTCCGTGGTGCACTTCATGTGCTTGGCTAGGTGATTTTGTAGCACCTTTGGTAGCACAATCACAAAACAGTCTCTGTAGATGATTCTGTAGCACCATGTGCTACAAAATATCTGTGTTTTTCTATGTGATGCAACAACGCTTCAAAAATACAAAAAATCTTAGTTGATGGACTAGGAGCATGTAGATGCCTATATTGGTGAAATTATCATACTTCCTTGAACACTTCAAGCTTGCAAAAGCAATCACCCTAAAAAATGGATCTGTCATACCCTCCATCTACTTTCTCAATATAACACTCCTCCCCGTTGCATAGACCTTCCCTTTGTCATGGAACATCTCTTTCTTTAGCAGGGTCACTCTTCTATACTACAGGTTCATCTCTTTCTATTGTAGCTTGTACTAGAATATTTAAGTTCCTCAGGGATAAATCATTCTTGAAGGGCTGCAATTCTTCTTTGAGATTTCTGTTTGGGGACCAAATTCTTCTATTTTTCCTGTACAGAGTCTTAAGTTGCCTATGGAGAGGCAATAATATTCTTTTTGTAATCCTTTCCAAATCAAGGGTTTCATTGTACATGTCCATGAGCTCCTTCATCTTTCTTCTCTCAATCAAACTTTCTTCCTTCAAACATGAAACTTCTTTTCTAGCATCCCTGAGTTGTCTAATCAATCTCTTGAAAGTGGGATTTTCAAGGGGAGTGATGATGTTGATAACCTCAATAGGCTTCTCAGTGGCTTCACCTTTACCTTTATCTTTCTGTTGAACAAAGGCTTTGGCTATAACCTCAATATGATTCTCAGTGTCTTCACCTTTACCTTTAACTTTCTTTGGGACTGAAGCCTTGGGTATGGATTCTACTTCAACAGCTTCCTTGTGGGCTGATGATCTAGTAAAATGCCTCCTAACTCTAGTCTTAGTTGTTGGAGCAGGTGAAGGGAAATGGAATTTCCTCCCCTTATTGGTTGTGATTTTGGTTGATGAAGGAACTTCTTCCAATTCAGGTGTAAGAGGAGGTGAAAATTCTCTTTGTGGGGAATGATGAACCTCCCTCTCTTATTCTTAAATTTCTTTGGGGGTTTCTTTGTCTTGGGTAGTAGGCTTTCTTTTTCTCTTATTACTTGTTCCTGTTGGGGAAACACTACTAGATGGAAAAGGGCTCTACATCCTGGATTGAGGGGTAGAGGCTATATATAGATGCATAATGGCAGAGACAATGAGTTGTTCCCAAGAAATGTTTCTTATCTTCAACTCTTCCATAACCAACATCCTGATCAAACCAAAGTGAAAAACACTAGTGTCCACAACCTTGGACATGGCTTGGACTCTATGAAACATATTTCCCATACTTCTTAACAGATAAAAAGGGATATTCATTGAATCCTTACCATTGAAATGTAGCAAAAGTCTAATGTGATATTGGTATATCATGTTAAATCTTCCCTCACATGTAAAATATCTCTGGATAATCTTCATCATTTGATCAAAACCCTCAACCATGTGGCTCCTAAGAACTCCCTTAGACAGATTGTCTTTCTGATAGTCTGGCTTGAGGAAATCCTTGGAAAAGGATGCATTGAGGATCATGGATTTGGACCACCTCTCACCAATGTTGGGTATCTCAGTGGTTGTTGAAATAGTGGCCTCAGATGCCTCAAACTCAAGGTTTCCTACCTTGGTCTTAATGCCATCAAAGTTTAAGGAAAAATGCCTTGCTACTTCAGGGTGTCCCCTCTGCATGTTTTGGCAAAAAGAGAGGTAGCCAACCCTTTGGAAAACCTCCCTGACCATAGGCTCAACATCAAACAGGTGAATTTCAGAAGGCTCAATCCTGGCCACACTCCCTCCGTTGTGAGACTTATTCTTTTGAGGTGTATCCATGGATAGAAGCAGGGGATCAAAGACTGTAATCCTATGAGAGGTAAGGAAGCCAAACAGAGGTAAATTTCTTTTGAGTTTTGAAGGTGATCCTTAATTGCCGATTCGAGGCTTTCCTCCAACTCACTTCTGGATTAACAAGAGACTGGCCTGATATTTTAAAAAATGAGGAAAAGACACTCTGAGAAATTATATGAAGAGAGACTGTATTGTTGGGGTTTTAAATTGTCATTACGCCACCATAGAGGGTCCTACAATCTTTTAAAATGCAGGGGCTTCTAACTCCTCACTGCAAGTAGACTTGTGAGATGAAATTATAACATGACTAAATGAAAAAGGGGGGTTAAGTCCTGTAGCTATGAGTGTAGAAGATAGTAAAGGTTTGACAGGGAATTGGAAGCCCTAGAATAGAGGATTTGTAGTGTAGTCTAGAAATAATTTCAGTAGCGCAGTATGGGTAATTTGAGCCAAGGTGATAAATGGGTGCTCAAGGTATGAAGAAAAAGGTATGAGTTCCAGTGAAGGGAAAATTTAGCATGGAAATGGATATGGAGTGTGTGCAAGAAGAGGTAGAGAGGCTGGTTGGTGAGAGAGGTTGTAGCTTGCAGCACCAGGCAATACCAAAGGATAAGACAGAGATATCTTAAAGATATTCAATGGAGATGAAGTGGCTCATGAAGTACCTGGACGTTACAGATGATAAATGGAAGATTTGCAGCAAGCCTGGAGTTGTTACATCCACCTCAAACTACAATCCAATCCACATCGAATAGTTAATCCCATAGCGCAATCCGTAGCTCTGTTTGGACTAGTGGTTTTAGCAGTGCCGATCTTAGGAGGAAGATTTCAAATTGGTAAACAGTTAGAACCTCATAAATGAACAAATATTAATATTCCTTTTGAAGACAAGAGTTTGAAAACAATAAAAGACATGACATCAACTTGATGATGGTGAGTGATGGTAAAGGAGAATATGTACAAAGGTGCGCTATGAAAAATCCTAGTGAGTTGGCAGTGCCCTTTTCAAAATTTCATTTGACTCCTTAATGAGCATAGTGACAGAGTGGAAAGGATCAAGTGTATGAGTGGATGAAGTGACTTTTCAGGTTTGTAGAGTCATGGGGTCGATAGTGCTAGATGTCAAGTCAAGTGATGAGTCAAATAAAAAAACCACAAAATTAACCTAGGCTATAACCATAGGTGTGGGCCAAAATTGTGAACCAAAACCCAAGCCTTTATTTGTTTAGACTAACCTAAGTAAATCACAAAGGGAAAAATAAAACAAACTTAAAGACTAAAAGGGAAAAATTAAAACCTAAGGGAAAAAATGACCCATGAAAACTTCATGTGATAACATTGGCTCTATAGGGGATGGCATGCTCCTTGTGAGCTACAAGGAACAAGCAGCTTTAGTGTCTTATTATAGGGCTATGGGGTCACTTATTAAAACATAAATAAAAATAAAAAGTGATATTTACAATGAATGGAAATCCAATAATGGCTTAAGCACAATATTTTTTCAAAAATTTCCCATTGACAGGGCCACCAAAAACTTCGGAATCCACCAAGTTATGCAATTTATAAGTGATATTTGAAAATACCTCGGTGTTGTGGGTGGGAAATCCCCCTACAGACTAGCATTAAGGGTTCTGTAATGCATGCAAAAATGACCTAAAGTATCCTACTTTTTACCATCATCCCAATCATAAACTCCATTATTCATATGTAAATATAAGGTTAAAAGATCAAGTTACTGTACCTTAGTTTCTGTGTTTGATGTCGATCCTTTAATGTTCAGTCGCTCCTTGACTGCAAATCTCCTCCCAAAGATGACCTGCATTCATAAACCGACAAACAAAGAACTCCGAACATGCATATGATCTATGAACTAATGGATTAGATATTTTATCGAAATATAATCAATATTACACATTAAAAAACCTCATATGGCGGGACGAGAAAAGTACTTCTTTTTATTAATATCACAAGAGAACCTTACAATAGTGAGATCAACCACTGCTCCTCGAATTTGGTCCTGGGCTCCTCTTCAATTGTGCTCCAACTGATTTTGTATATGCTTCTCTTCACACACTAGTTGCAAAAGGTTGGGACAAAGGGAATGCGAAATTGGGTAGAGTTTCTTACAATTATTTTCCTCCTTTCAAATGGGACCCCTACCCCTTATTTTATAGGCTAGAAAGGGCTAGGTATTTGGTTGAGTGACAGGCTATGGGTGGTCAAATGGTTTAGGTAACTTACCCAAAACTGTGAGTTCCATCAACAACTTTCCATTTTTCATGCTTTTGTAGGTATATGCGGGTTGTAGTGGGTCATCTAGTGTATACACACGTGCAATAGTGGATCAGGGCACATGTGCCTTCAAAAAGGGTGTTTTTAAGAAGAGTTGTTCAATAGTGGCTTGGCAAAATATGTAAAACGAGATGGCCTAATGCTAGGTAAGCATATCTGGTGCAAATTAGGGTTATAACAGATGCCCCCTAATGTGTGAGGTCAGAAGAGCATCTGATGGCCGAAATACATTATCAATCTTCACCAACGTATGAAACAAGTGAATCCAGGGACCAGAGTTTGGGAGGTGCCATCTACAAAATAACAATTGTCCTACCGAGGCGGGCATACCCATGCTCGAAATGAAATAAAATCATGGTTGTCAATCAAATACAGTGCAGATCCATGTCATATAACTATATAAAGTGTAGCCACGAGCAATACACAATGGATCTACCTCTCGAAATCAAAAAGATATACATGTATAGTATCCATATTCAAGAAGCGAATAAGGTTTGATGGTTAGAGATGAGGCCTTCAGATCTCAAGCAACAACTTCAAAATATTCACAACTCAAATAGGAGTGTAATATGAGTGTACGACTTCATTACCCACAGGTCTTCGACGAATTGTTAGGAACGGACTAGAGAATTTTGATGATTAGGCTGAGGTCTTCATGGATTTCAAACAAAGACTTGATTGGGATTTCGGGATGGTCGGGCATGAGGGAAAGAGAAAATATGCAGAGGGGCCGACTCAAGCTTGGTAATAACTTCCCTTGGACAATAGCATGACAAAAGATGAGGCTCAGGCAGCATGGTATTTGACATAAGTCTATGATGCAGGAGGTAACGAAAAACTCTCCATATATTTGGAAGAATAACAAAACAGAGGAGGACACAACTCTATGTAGCAAGAACAACTTCCTAAGGTCATATTAAATCCCAGGGCTTGACGAACAAATGAAAGGATGTGCTTTGTCCAAGGGAGACTCATTGTGCTGCCAACAAAAAGAAAATACTTTTCCCTTCCTCTTTTTGGGGTATATTTGATTTTTTTATCTTTTTCAATAAGTTCGGAAATCTTGAAAAGGAATAAAAGAATGCTACGTTACAAAGGAGGATTGAGTGTCACAGAAATACTAGTTCCAAGCGCAAGGAACACATGGATTCTCAGAGAAAAGGGATATATGTAGGAAAAGGACACTCGGGAAAAATCCTCCATGGGCCAAGGTGTCAAGACACAGAGGCAAAGTGCTACAGGGCTTGCATATAAGGCATGCTTTAGATGGTTTAGTTGAGAGCAACATGGAGCTGAGATTAAGCCAAATAAACATGTATGCAAATGCGACTAATAAGACACAATGGTAATGTCCTTCGATGTGATTTTAACGATCCCAGAGAAGGTAAGCT
Organism: Picea mariana; assembly: GCA_032191745.1. Lineage (NCBI taxonomy): Eukaryota > Viridiplantae > Streptophyta > Pinopsida > Pinales > Pinaceae > Picea > Picea mariana. The sequence continues at coordinate 243,260 of JASDQU010736512.1, forward strand.
CGGGGATTTTTCATTTTTAGAGAGTTTGAAAAAATGTAAAAGGAGACTCCATTGGGGTACCTTTTTTCGAAGGTAGTCTAGTCGGTTCGAAAAAGGGGTAAACTAGCACCGAAAATATGTCTATTCAAAACCACTTTAACGAGTGTGATAAATACAAGATCACTCGACAATTTTTTCATATTTTAGTCTGAAAAAAACTTAACTATGGACTTTGCCAAGAATGTTCTTCTGGACCATTTTAACAAGTGTGAAGGAATAAGTTCACTTGACGATCTTTTCAATTTTAGGGAATCTGAAAAGAGCTTAACTATGGACTTCATGAGGGTTTTGTTTTCGTAAATTCAGTCCCTTAGGCTCGAAAAAGGGTTAAAATCATACCTGAGAATACTCTCCTAGGGAACCAAAGCTCCTAGAGTATACCCTTGTTTGTATAGTTGACCATCCAGACCGAAAAAGGGGTAAACTACCACCGGACAGACGTGCCTTCAAATTTCAGTTTAGTGAGCATGAAGGTCAACAAGATCGCTCGACAATCTTTTCATTTTTAGAGGGTCTGAAAAGGGCTTAAACGAAGACCCATAGTGCTATGACTCATGTATGAAACTGGTTCAGGTGGAGCCCACTACTAGGCTCAAACCAAGAGTCTCTTTGATAGCCAACTTGGAAAGTCTCCCAAAAGGGAAGAAAACACAAACCACAATGTAAGTCCTCCCACATCATAGAAACCGTAGTCATGGATTCAAGGATAGCCTCATCTGAAGGCAATTTAAAATCTGAGAAATCACGCAAATGAGGTTCGATAGTCCCAAAGGGTGAATTAAACTGACTATATTCCATATGATGATGGAGGCTCTGGTCAGGACTAGCAAAGTCTATCAACGAAGAATCACAAGCATGAAATCTTGCCGATTTACAACCAACAAGTTTAGACTCAGAAAGAGACTCAAGATCACTTGGACTAAGAGGGGGAAGTAAAGGCTTCCATGCCCCCATTGGATAAACCAAAGGATCAATTGCTAAGACCAAGTCTTGAGAAGGAAAACATGATTGTATAGGTTCCTTCTCAGAAGCAATTGAACACCGAGGATAAGACGCCACATAATTAACCCGTGGCGGGGTAGAGTCTACATGATCACTGGGAACATATAAAGGGGTAGTCTGAACTAATGCCGAATTAGGATGGTGATTATCAAATGCCAGTTGGTTTATAGTGACAATGCTTCCATTGTGAGGGAAATGCATCACCCGGAAGAGCGTAGACACCACAATGTTCATAGCATATACATAATCACGCCTGAGAAGCATATTAAAATCTAATGGGCCTTGCACTACTATAACATAAAAAAGGATAGTCTTCCCACCTAACGAGATAGGAAACTGAGGAAGAACCCCCAAATATTCACTAGGACGTCTGTCAAAAGCCAACAATTCATGCAAAGAAGACACAAGCTCGGGAGATCCCAAGACTTTCCAAACTGATGAGGATAAAATACTTGCATAGGATCCTTCATCCATAATACATCGATAAATGTTTTTTGAATTAGCTTCAACCCTTATAGGGTGTAGAAGTAGGAAGATGAGGCTCAACAAGGTCATTCCAATAAAAGGAAACCATCCTAGGGCTTGGGGGGCGTGTACTTGGAATGAGCGGAATTCCCCCTTGTTCTGAAAGTACTGAACTAGAAATGCTAAAAACATAGTCGGTAGACACATCACTCTCTAAGAGAAGAGTGGGATCAGTCGACGACTACATCGACATGACCTCTTTCTGAACCAATGGTTGAATAGGATGAGAGACTACATGGTCTAAAGGCACCTCACCCCCCAAAAGAGGAGTGGGATTAGCCGATGACTGCATCAACATGACCACTTTATCAAGCAATGGTTGAATAGGCTGAGAGACTACATGGTATAAAGGCACCTCACCCCCCAAAAGAGGAGTGTGATCAGTCGATGACTACATCAGCATGACCAATTTCTCAACTAAGGGCTGAATAGGCTAAGAGGAAACCTCAAAAAACTCAGAATCATAAGAGCTTGCAGACAGGGACCACAATATTTGTACCTTCGAAATTCCAGGTTACATATGAGTAAGGTGATCTCCCTTGAAAATCTTACAAGGGAACTTAGGCTTATGTCCTATCCGTCTAGGTTTCTCAATAGAATCAATGCCCCCAACATGACTAGTAGTGGATGGTTTCACATCTCCAACATGACTTGTAGAGGTTGGTGATGGGTCGATAACATGACTCAAAGAGGATACAAACCTATTACCAGTATGACTAATAGTGATTGGACTTTTTCCCCCAGCATGACTTGCAAAGGGAGGGTGCCTGCCCCTAGCATGACTTGCATAGGCTGGGTGTTGGTCCTCAACATGAATTGCAGAGGTTGACGACCTATCTCCAACATGATTCACAGAGGTTGGTGACTTCTTCCTATTCTTCCTCTTTCTATTTAGTTTAGACTTCTGGTTACTAGTAACTGTACTTTCACTAGAGGTGGGAGAAGGAGGAGGAGAAGACTTTGCTGATGAAGGAACATCAAAATTATGCCCATGACATAAAGTTCTTAACTGGGAAGCGTCAAGATAAATTGGGACATTTGGAATGGTACCCAACCAAACCGGTAATCCCACATTCAACCCAGGAATGTACAAAGTGGCCATCAAAGGGACACCAACGTTTCCAAAGAAAGGAAAAGCACAAGAATCCCCTTGTGAAGGGGTTCCTTGGTTGGTATCATCAGGAAATTTATCCATGAAGATCTTATGCATAGGTTCTCCCCTTGTGGGATCGTTCAAGTTCGTAAAAGTCTCACACACTGACTCTGGTGAACCGGTGTTATAGAAACAACGCCTATACAGATGCGTCTCTACATTTCTAAGCGGAAGACCAAAAAGTCCTCATGACCAATGGAGTGGGTGGTATAACACCCTAGTTCAGAGACCCAAAGAAATAAATGACTAACTCACTATGGAAAATGAGGGAGCATAGAGCACACACTAAAAAATTCCTAAAGGAAAATCAAGAAAACGATTAGCTAGTAGGAAGAACAGTTACACCAGCCAACACTAGAGAAAATTACCGGTGCAAGTGAAACTCGAATATGGAAGCACCCTCCTGGTATACCCTGCAAAGAATGGCCCGATGTCTTCCCTAGGTACTGCGGTATACCCCCACAGTCACCTGTGTAAGTCCCTAAAATAAAGGCAACTAGGTTGCCAGTTCGTGAACAATCACCAGGCGGGTACAGTCGACAGTCGGGTGGACCACAATGAGCAGGGTATCAAGCTCGAAACCTATCAAGGGTATCGAAAGAAAGTGTTCCAGAAGATGACTGAGGACATCGAATGGATTCGAGACCCATGAAGCTCCATGGAAAATGCGATCAAGGAAATCCGAAGACAAGTCCTTTATATGCGTTCCCCACTATGCTTGGTCCGGCTTTGGAGGGGTTATCTCTGCCGCCTTTTCGCACGTGACCTCATGTTTATCCCTTGTGTTAGAGGGGGGTCCCAGATAATTTCCACGTTACTAGAATTATACACTCCCTAGCACAGACTCCAATGTTTGATTTAATGGCCTTGAAGAGTTTCCTCTCCAACCTAATTCAAGGCCCTAACCCTAAACTAGTTGATGGACCCTACAAACATAAAAGTCTAGCTATTTTTAATTAGCGTTCTTTTTAAGGCTTGATTTACTCAAAAGGTGTGGTAGTGCAATTGATGTTGTTAAGACTCTTGCATAAAAAAGAAATGATAAGAACACTAGCAAAGAATGATTATCTTTCTTATTCTCTTTTGAAATGCTTTTAAAATTAGAAGAAAACACAACGCTATGCTAATTTCTTTTTCTTTTTCAAATAACAATGCAAAGAAGATGCCAAGAAAGAAAGAGACCTAAGAAGCTATTTTTTATTTTATATTTTCTTCCAATCAAAGCAGAGGTAACAAAAGCTTCTAAAATAAACTGATGAATGTACGATTCATGCCCCCCTTGGCCATGAGGGGGAATTTTTTTTTAAAATGCAACTCATTTTTCTTAAAATTTCCAGCTAAAAATAAGTTAAAAAAACTAGGAAACATAAGAAATCTTTTGAAAAAGATAAGAAAAAATAACGTCAAACCCAGGCTACAGACTGCTATAACAAAGACCAAGACTAGGTCAAGAAAACCCCTGAGAAGTATGTGTTGTGGTGGGAAATCCCCCTATTGACTAGCATTTAGGGTTATATTATGCATGCAGAGGAGACCGAAAGAATCCTATTTTCTACCATCGTCCCAGACCTAATCCCCATTTCTTTTAAGAAAATACATGGTTAGATGAACATACCTTGTTTCAGGCATTCAATGTTGATCCTTCTTCATGCTTGATCGCTTGTTGGTAGCTCTCCTCCCAAGGCTGACCTGCATACAAAACAAGCAACAAACTATACATGCATTTTACCTACAGATTAATGGGTTAGAGATTCAAACATATATTCAATAAACTATGAAGAACTCATATAGTGGGACGGGAAAAGCATTTCTTTATTAATTTTAATGAATCAACTTACAATCTCGAGACTAGCCACTGCTCCACGAACCTAATCCTGGGCTCCTCTTCAACTGTCCTCCAACTTATTTTCTCTGTATCTCTTCTTGCACAAGGATGGCTAAAGGGTTGGGACAATGGGAATGTGCAATTGGGTAGAGTTTCTTTACTATTATTCTCCTCCTCCAAATGGGACCCCTAAACCTTCTTTTATAGGCTAGAAGAAGCTAGGTATTTGGACGAACCCTCGACCATGCATGGCTGGAAGGTTTAGTTAACTTACCCAAAGCTATGTGTTCTGTCGGCAACTTTCCTTTTTTTTGTGCTTTTGTAGGTACACGTGGGCTGTTTTGGGTCAGCTAGCATGTACACGCATGCAGTAATGGAGTAGGGTGCGTGGGCCCTTATAAAAGAGGTTTTTAAGAAGAGTTGTTCAACAGTGCTTTGGGAAAAAAGGAATCTGAGATGGCCTAATGGCAGGTAAGCATGTCTGGTGCAAATTAGGGTTATAACAGATGCCCCCTAATGTGTGAGGTCAGAAGAGCATCTGATGGCCGAAATGCATTACCAATCTTTACTGATGTGCTGAACAAGTGAGCCCAGGGACCAGGAACTGGGAGGTGCCATCTGCAAAATAACAAATGTCTCACCGAGGCAAGCATACCCATGCTCGGGATAAAATAGAATCATGGTGACCAATCAAATGCACTGCAGATCCAAGTCAAATAACTATATAAAGTGTAGCCATGAACAATACACATCGGAGCTACATCTCAAAATAAAAAATATATACATATAGAGTATCCATCTTCTAGAAGTTGATACGACCTGATGGCTGGAGATGAGATATTCAGAGCTCGAGCAACAACTTCAAAAAATATTCAAAACTTAGGTAGGAGTGTAATATGAGTGTACGAATTTACTACTCAGAGGTCTTCGACAACTCGTCGGTCATGGAATAGATAATCTTGATGATCAGACTGAAGTCTTCATTTATTCTGAACAAGGACTTGATTGGACATTCAGGATGGTCGGGTATGAGGGAAAGAGACAAACTATAGAGGGGCCAACTCAGGCTTGGTGACAAACTTCCCTTGGACAACAACATGACAAATGATGAGACTCAGGTAGCATGGCATTAACATAAGTTTTCGAGGTAGTATACAACGCAAACTCTCCATATGTTTGGAAGAATAACCAAACAGAGGAGGACACAGCTCTATGTAGCGAGAAAAACTTCCTAAAGTTGTATTACATCCTAGGGTTTGATGAACAAACAGACAGATGTGCTTTATCCAAAGGCGACTCATTATGCTGCGAATAAAGAAAATAATTTTCCCTTCCTCTTTTGGGGGTATATTTTATTTTTTTGTCTTTTTCAATGATTTTGGAAAAAAGAATAAAAGAATGTTACGTTACAAAGGAGGATCAAGTGTCACAAACATACTAGTTCCAAGCGCATGGAACATAGGGATGCTCAGGGCAAAGGGACATATGCAAGAAAAGGACACTCGGGAAAAATCCTCTAGGGGCCAAAGGTGTCAAGACACAGAGGCAAAGTGATATAGGGCTTGCATATGAGGCATGCTTTAGATGGTTCAGTTGAGAGAAACATGGAGCCGACATTAGGCCAAAGACGCGGTTATGCAAATGCGATTAATAAAGCACACAATGGTAACGTCCTTCGATGTAAGTTTAATGAGCCTAGAGAAGGTAAGCTCAGTGGTTTTCATATTTAGAGAGTCTGAAAAACGTAAAAGGAGACTCCATTGGGGTACCTTTTTCGAAATTGGTCTAGTCAGTTCGAAAAAGGGGTAAACTAAGACCGACAAGACGTCTATTCAAAACCATTTTAACGAGTGTGATAAAGACAAAATCACTCAACCATTTTTTCATTTTTAAGGAGTCTGAAAAAAGCTTAACTATGGACTTCGTCTGGAATGTTCTTTTGGACCAACTTAACGAGTGTGAAAGAATAAGGTCACTTGATGATCTTTTCAATTTTAGGGAGTCTGAAAAGAGCTTAACTATGGACTCCGTGGGGGTTCCCTTTTCGTAATTTTAGTCCCTCGGGCCTGAAAAAGGTTTAAAATGATACCTGAGAGTACTCTTCTAGAGAACTGAAGTTCCATAGAGTATACCTTTGTTTGTACAATTGACCATCCGGACCGAAAAAGGGGTAAACTACCGCCGGACAGATGTGACTTCAAATTTCAGTTTAACGAACGTGAAAGGCCACAAGATTGCTCGACAATCTTTTCATGTTTAGAGGGTTTGAAAAGGGATTAAAAGAAGACCCGTTATATCTTTTGGGAGTCCTGAGGATGAGGTCAAGAGTGAAAAAGAATCATGCAAATGAGGCTCAAACTCGTAATCAGGAAAAACAACAAGGACTCCCGAGCCTACAGTGATTAGAGTCAGCATGGACACCATAATGGAACCAGGATCTACCTAGGGCATCCATGTTTCGGTAAGCTCTACCATGAACTTGCAACACTTCTAAAGTAGCAACGATGGTTCCATGTCGCAACTTGATGGGATTGATCCTATGGTAAAGGAAAAAGACAACGAGATACAAAAGTTAGGGTAGAAACCTAACGTACATTCTCAAGTTGATCCTCAGAATTTTTTTCCATGGACTGTCGAAAATTACCCAAAACTCCAAAAAAATGTCCCGATACCCGATCATACCCCCCCAATGCAACTCCTGAATCACTCTAAATGGTTTTTGGTTTAAAGAAAATGATAAGGGAGGCCAAAAAAATGACAAAAAGAGACCAAAAAGTCTATAAATAGAAGCTGGCATCTCATTATCACCATTGTTGATTTGGAAATTGACTTTGGAGCCAAAAAAAACCCTTTGATAAAAGCGATGATTCTGGGAGCTACAGTAGACGAAACGACCATCTGTCTGGACCAAGTAAGTACAAACTCTCTTATCTTGCATTTTAAGTCTTTCTTTTTTCTTTAGTTTTCATTTTTTCGGGGGGCGTTGACCTTCAAAAGGTTGACCCTAGGTCCACGTGAGTTGTCTCAGGACATGCCGCGTATACATTCGGGCAGAGCAAACCCTGCATGCGTGTACATGCGACTATCAGTATTACAGCCCGCGTGGACCCCCTTTTTGAATGAAAAAGGCTTAAAAAACAAGGGTTAACCCTCCTGAACCTTGGTGTTTTGCAGGATGTATGTCCACTGGAGAGAAAGAGAGCATGAAGAGGTTAGTGAGTTGGTTGGGGAAGACCCCAATGTTGTGGCTGCCTTGATGCAATGTGGGTTACTCAAGTTCTTCTTATGTCCTTTTATGC
>JASDQU010736512.1:252145-263129 GCA_032191745.1 Picea mariana
GAGCACTACTTGTATATATTTTTTGAGGGCATAATCCCCTTGACTTGTTACTGGTCATATTTTTAAGGCGCTTGCGTCCATCTGCGTACTCTAGTTACTTATGATATTATATATGGATTTTTATGTTTTTCGTGGCTTATGGATCATTTTTGCAAAAAATGTATTTACATGTTTATGTGTATGTCTTTTCATATGTGTGCAAGATGCCAATCTAAAATTTGATTAGCTATAGTATCTGTAATTTGATTCAATCTCCTAGGAACATGAAAATATGTAATATATTCAAAGTTTCGTTCTAAGAGACGTACCCTAAGGAATCGTTGGTGTAAAGTCGAATCATGAACACGGTAGATTCTATTTAACTGAGACACAACCAATTGAGCATTGAGATATACCTGGAGATGAGAGATACGAAATGACAGAGCATCACGAAGCAACTCAATAACTGCACTGTACTCGTGACATTGTTTGTGGTGTCACCTAAGTATATACCTCTGGAAGATAATAACTGGCCTCTAGGTGTAAAAATTACCCAAGCTGCGGAGGCAAGCCTCCGAGTGTTCTGGCTAGCACCATCTGTGTACCCAATGAACATATCCGACTCACTTGACATCTGCTACAGTGACAAAAGATAACATCAACGACACATCCATAACACTAAAAGAAACTAGAAAGTAATAGTACAAAGACTATACATATGTTACAAAAAGTCACCCATGGTGACCTGCCTATGAGTAATACTTCTTGAGGTAGAGCCCATTTCTAGGCTCCGCCAAAGCATTCCCTTCAATGTCAACCAGATGATAAGCACCCTTTTTTAAAACCTCTTTTATGATGAAAGGTCCGAACCACATGGGTTTGAATTTTCCTGCCCCCAGGGGGTCCCTATCTTAGTCATAGACCAGGACAAGGTCGCCTTCAGAGAAAATCTGAGGATGAATGAACCTATCATATTGAAACTTGACCTTATGTTTGTTAGCCTCGTTGGCCAGGGCTGCATCACAACACTGCTCATTGATCTGCTCAAGGTATACTAACCGTTCTTCAAGTGGAGAAGTGTCTGGCAATAATTATACTGCCAACTTTAGACACGGGATCTGGCATTCGATAGGAAAGACTGCCTCCAGCCCATAAATGAGTTGGAAAGGTGAGAAACCGGTTGCAGTATTAACATATTTTTGGTAGGCCCATAATGCCGAGTATAACATCAAATGCCAATTTGACTTGGCTGAGTTGATTGTTCGCTGTAGGATGGTCTTAAGAGATTTTTTTACAGCTACCACCTAACCATTTTCTTGGGGGTAGTATGGTAATGAATGTTCTTGCTGTAACCTAAGATTTGATATTAACTCAATCATCATTTGGTTCTGAAAGTGACTKCCATGGTCAGTGACAATCTCCCTCGAGACGTCGAACCTTGCTATTATCTGATTGAATAAAAAGAGAGTTGCAGTCTCTCCATCATCTTTAAACATTGGCATAGMTTCGACCCACTTTGTGAAGTAGTATACGACTACGATGATGTAATAGTGCCCCCTTGCTGAAGGAGGGTTGCATGTAGTATAATCAATCACCCACTTGGTGAAGGGACCAACTATGATGACAGGAAACATGGGAGCGGGATGTGCCCTCATCTTCTGAGAGAAGATTTGGCACAGGTGGCACTTCTTAACTGATTCGATACAATCTTTGATAAGTGTCAGCCAGAAGTAACCTGCTCGTAGAATATTTTGGGCTGTTTCCAACCTAGACAAATGACCACCACAGGCTCCGGTATGGCAATCATTAAGCACGATAACTGATTCTTCGTGAGTGAGACATAGAAGCAGGATGCAGTCTACACCTCTCTGATACAATGTATCATCAAGTATGAGATAATTCTTAGCCTGATGGCATATGCGTCGACACTCATCACGAGAAGCAGAGGTGGGGCACTTCAAAGTTTGGAGATAGATAAGTATATCTTTGTACTAGGGATCTGAAGAGGTGATCAAAAATATATCTCCTTTGATAGGCGACTCTTCGGGCACAAGATCACCTAACTCAACTGGAAGTTCCGAAATAAGTTCTACGAAGACCAGTGACTTTTTGGATTTCGTTGAAATGAAATCTAAGTCAAAATCCTGGAGGACAACTATCCATCTACTGATCTTTCTACCTATTACCCATCATGTCAACATGTACTGAAATGGATTCACGACATCAATGACGGTGATTTTGTGAAACAAAACATAATGATGAAACCTTTGAACAGCATGGACTGCTGCCAACGCAAGTTTTTCGATATGAGAATAATTGAGTTCCGGTCCTATGAGGCCTCGGCTTAGTTAATAGATCACGTATTATGAGAACAAGTCATCCTCCTGAACTAAAACCATGCTAATGGTTGACTATGCTGCAGCCAGCTCCGACGAAAAAATTCTCCACAATGCCAGGGTTTCGGGAGATATTGATCAATATGGTTTTGGTGATGGTTGCCATATTACCCTCAGCATAGACCTCATGTGTAGCTAAGGGATTAATAAGACAAGACCTATCTCCCATCATAGTCATGGTGAATTCTCCTGCTTCGATTTGGGTTAACTCTGGGAGGAAGTATGATCTGTGATGAAGATCTTCCCAGGGTTTGTCTAGACTAGTCATTGCTTCAATTACTGCTTCGTCAGAGGGCAAGACTAAGTCTAACGAATCGATGTCAACGAGAGAACCCTGAGCCCAAATAGGCTCTAGAAGTGGATATAACTCTTGTGCAGAAGTTGGATCTGTATTGGCTGAAGTTTGCTGGACTGAAGAGTACACTACTTCAGCTGTGGACAAGGGCATGGACATGCCCGGTTGTCCTGTCCCATCCATCGTCGTCGATGGGGAAGGAAGTATCCACAGATCGGTGAAGAAAGTCATGCGAAAAGATGAAACTTGGAAAATATCAACCTTATAGTGGTTGGATATATATTGGACATTGCCTTGAGGGGGCAGGTAATCGAAGGTACCCATCAAGGATGGGCACAAACCAACCCCTACGTTGACTACGCCTAGTTGAGGATTATCAATCATTGGGACCGTGGATGCCCCCAATGAAGTGTCAGGTCAGGAGAAAGACAATTGATCAATGGTCACAATTCGACCCTCGTGTGGAAACAACAAGACCCAAAAAACTATAGCAACCACATCTTGCATGGCATAAGTCCAACTCCTCCCTAACAAGAGGTTATAGTGGAGGGGCACGTCGACTACTTCTACCTTGACACACACGGTCTTCCCTCCTAACTGCATGGGGAAAGAGGGAATGATACCATGTGGTCGAAACGAAGAACCGTTGAAAGCAGTGAGGAGAGTAGGTGATGGAGACAAAACAGGCTGGCCAATGGCCTTCCAACATGCCAACAACATAATGCATGTCGAGGCACCCTCATCAACCATCGTGCGGAAGATATTCCGAGTAAAAGTTTTCATGGGATAATCCACTACTATTTGAAACACTACGTGGTAAGGCAGACGAGGTTTTAAGTCGGTTGTATCCAACATGATTGTACCTAGATTACAAGTCTCGGTAGATCCTAAAGTGGTTAACAAGGCTTTCCTCTGAAAAGGGCAGCTTTGGAGGACCTCCAAAGAGGACATCACACAAGGGGTTTGTGATAAATCTTCCACCATAGAATAGTTCTGGGTGGCCCTTGCGTTTGGGTTGTGAGAATCTTTTTTGAACGTGCCTTTGGGGATGCATGTAATTGTTTTGCCCAACATCTTCTCAATCTATAGAGCAAGAGATGGGAGTTCAATTTCTTTTCCCTTCTTAGAAGTGCTTGGTTTACTATAGTCATGCACTCTAGTTGATATAAAAGCATCACCCTTCATCATATATACATTCGTGGATGCAAGGTTGTTCGAATACAGAGAGGGTCCTTGACTGCCACCCTCCGTGCTTGCAGAGGCTTGTGTTAGATTTTGTCCATGCTGAAATGGATTGGTTAACAGAACAGGCTATTGTTGTGTCACAAACTTTTGGGATTCTACAAGCTGAGGACATAGGTGGGTCAGGTGGTCTTCCACGCACAAGTTGCATGGATACCTTGCCTTCCATTTCTTAGTGTTGTCCCCGCCAACATTATCGGTAGGTTTTTTATCCCCCTTACCCTTCTTTCGTTGTTTTTTCTTTCCTTTAGGCTACTGGGTGGCCTTTGGATTAGTCGATTGCACTGTGTGTACATTCGACATTTTGGTAGGGGGAGCAGCCAAAGCAGTAGTTTGGCTGGTCGTTGTGTGTTGTATAGACAACTGYTGCAGCTGCTTCATCAATTGCTCAGCGGGCTTCGTTTGTGCTGAACCAACAATACCATCAGCATGTGGTCTAGCTCTCTATCTGGTTTTATCAAGTATTGAGATTGGCACATCTGGCAAGATCTCKTATAATAAAATGGACTAAGAATAGATTAACTCAAGTTGTTGAGCTCTCATGATGGCGTCTTCTTCGGAAAATACTCCCGATGTCACGATGTCTTTGGATAACTGTGGGACCAATGACTTAAGGAACCACTCGAGCAGGAATGCTGGTGGGACTAGTACCTTAATCAAACTCTTTCAACATCTCCATTCTCAGATGTGATCAGATATATGGTCCGATTTTTTTCATGAGAAATTGGCCAGCAATTCTGTGCTAGCATCGTATCTCATAGGTAACTAGAAATGGTTTAGGAAAACCATCGCTAGTTCACCGAAGGAAGAGTATCTTGAGAGATCGAGCTCAATGTACCATTTCGTGGCACTCCCAATTAGAGTACGTTGAAACAATCACAACTGTGTGGAGTCGTCTTTCAACGAGTTAGATGAACACCAAAGATGGAAGGTAGTCACATGATCTCCTGGATCTTCGTTAGGCTTGGCTTCTAACTTTGGGATGTCCGAAGGMAACTTCGGTGGCATAGGAGGCCAACGCGGATCGTGACAGATAGGGTCATTCAACAACCTTGTCAAGTTTGGAAAATGCAAGGTTTCCAKAAAGGGTAGTTTGGGTTGTTGGTGATAACCTGGGAAAAAGGGGCCTGGAGTTTGACTGGCACCAGGTTGCCAGGAAAATTTTGGCTGCTGGCCTGGGTTCTAGTAAAAACCATGGCCATGGCTAGCGTATGTGTTTTKTGTGTGAGGAGACATCATCGGMTGATTTCCAAAATAGGACATAGATGGTTGGGCATGCATTACATTCGAAGGACTTTGGGAAGGGTTTCCCCATGTTGGTCCCATGGGGATAGGCATAGTACTTTGTCCGGGGTTCCATTGATTGTGAAAAGAATTACCCCATATCATCATTCCTGACGAGGGAACAAATCCCTGCCAAGAATTCCAAGGCCCTGATGTAGAAGAAGTTCTTGGGTGTGCCCCCTATGCAGGAATAGTACCCTGTGTAGGAATAGGTTGTCCGAAACTGGGATTGCCCCCAGTCGGGAAAGCATCGGACGAGAACGCGTTGTTACCAAACACACTGAACAAATAAAATGGTGTCGAAACTACTRACATATTATGCGAAGGTGGTCCTTGACTCCCTGCTCCAAATAAATTATGGTGTGCAGGCGACCCGGTGGAAGGCTGGTGAGTGCCACCGAGTGAAGGGGACGAAGGAGGGATATGACCTCCTTCATAAGGGAAAGCGTTAAAGGGAATGAAGTTCCCCCCATGTGGCCTTGCAGAGGAGTGTTAGAACTCCCTGCCCCTAGACCTGAAGTCCGTGAAGTGGAGTAGGAAAGTACAGGACTTGTATCTGAACTAGGCATCCCGTATGAGAACAGAGGGCCTGTCGCACTTGGTTTGAAAGGGGTTGTGGCCGCCACCAGAGACGGAATCAAACCACTGTGCAATGTAGAGGCGGTCAAGACCATGGTGGCTTAGACCAGTGATGGTGGGTTAGGAGGTGGAAACTCTCCTGTGGTGACAACCGTAGTGGGAATTGAAGAATTCCCAGAAGGAGTAACAACATTTGTTTCCATTGTTGCGTGTGACATTGTCTGGCACTCATAAGGATGAATCAGTACGATGGTGGGTGTTGAAAGATCAATGGTGGAGGTTTCAACTAGATCAAAAGTTTTCGCTCTAAGGTCTAAAATGGTCGATTCCTCCGGATGTTGGTCGGGCACAATTTCTTGTGACTCGGTCGCTTCAAAAGACCCTTGTTGGTCTAGCTTTCGCCTTAGTGGTGGCGGGGGTGTCTCTAGTGTAACCGGCGACAGGCCAAGAAGCCTTCATGACCAGTGGAGCTCGTGATCCTCCACTGTGTGAGAAGATCAAAGACACTTTAGGGTGTTCTAGTCATTCAAAAACAACACACACTAAAAAGGTCCCTATAAGATAAGACAGGTAAACACTAAATTAATTGGAAGAGCAATTACAACAACCAACACTAGAGCAACTTACTGGTGCAAGTGAAACTCGAACATGGAAGCACCCTCCGGGTATACTTTGCAAAGAGTGGCCCGATGTCTGTCTTAGGTACTGCGGTATACCCTCGCAGTCACCTGTGTATGTCCCTAAAAAAGATAGGCAACTAGGTTGCCAGCGCGCAAACAATCACCAGGCAGGTACGGTCGAAAGTTGAGTAGACCACAATGAGTAGGGTATCGAGCCCGAAACCTGTCAAGGGTATCAAGAGCAAGTGGTATGGAAGAAAATTGAGGACCTCGAACGGATTCGAGACCCACGAAGCTTTGTGGAAAATGCAATTGACGGAATCACAAGACAATCCCTCTATATGTGTTCTCCACTACGATTGGTCCAGCTTTGGAGGGGTTATCTCCACTACCTTTCCACACACGACCTCATGTTTATCCCCTGAGTTAGAGGGGGGTCCCGGATAACTTTCACGATACTGGACTTGGACACTCCCTAACTCAGACTCCAATGTTTGATTTTAATGGCCTTGAAGAGTTTCCTCTCCAACCTAATCCAAGGCCCTAATCCTGAACTAGTTGGTTATCCCTACAANCGACCTCATGTTTATCCCCTGAGTTAGAGGGGGGTCCCGGATAACTTTCACGATACTGGACTTGGACACTCCCTAACTCAGACTCCAATGTTTGATTTTAATGGCCTTGAAGAGTTTCCTCTCCAACCTAATCCAAGGCCCTAATCCTGAACTAGTTGGTTAGCCCTACAAACATAAAAGTCTAATGAATTTTAGATTTAATGTTAATTTTATGGCTTGTCTTATGTCAAAGGGTATGAAAGTGAAACTAGTGATGTTTGAAAGACGAAAGTAAAAAAGAAACAGAAAGCTGGAAACAAAAACCTTCACTTAACGCAAATTTTAAACAACAAATTTATTTTTTCTAAGATCTTTGAACAACAAACTCAAAGCAGGATTTCACTCGACTACGAGCTACTTACGATCTAAGTAAACTTCCAAGAACTTATGAAAGCAAAGACTTTTCCCTGGTTACTAATGCCAAACAACACTTTTCAATCAATCAAAGAAATAAAATAATTATTATTTTTTGAATGCTCACAAAGAAAAAAGGACAAATATCAACAAGTCAAAACCAAGAAAAACTTCTAGCCTAAGCGCAGCTCACAAAGAATCTCTTTAAAAATCACACACCAGTAACTTAAAAAAGGGCTCTCACACTTGTCTAAAAACCCTTCAAAAGAAAATTTTCATGAAAAATTCTAAATGAAAAAGAAAGTTATGGTTGAGATCAAACCTAAGCTACTGACTGCTATGACAGAGACTCAAAAACCTGAGAGTTATAAATCTTGTCAAGGGAAAGGATGAATGCCTCACCTTCAACAAAAACTATCATCTACAAGCACACTGCTGACAGTTCCACAACAAGCGTGTGCACGTGAGTTGTGTAGAGTCAGAGGGTGTGTACACACGTGCTAGCCTTATATAGGCCGCATGTATCTCTAAAATTCTGAGACAAATAAAAGATAGAAATCTAAACAAGGCAGAGACCACTAATACTAAGAATCAAGATCTCTTGAAGGCTCAGACACTTTCTTTAACAACAAAAAAGAAAACAATGCAAGGAAAAATTCGTAGAACAAACCAATCTGAGGTGAAACCTAAGCTATAGACTGCAAACAACAAAGACTAGAAAGAGTTCCGGAAAACCCCTGAGAATGACTAATTCTGACAGGGAAGAGGATGACTGCCTCAAAACTTTTCTGGAATCATACACGCTACTATTACTTCTTCAGCTAGCGTTTACACGCAGGCTATAAGAATGTAGGGCGTAGGTACACATGTGCAGACCTTATACATGCCGCATGTACCTCCGTGGGTCTCGGAAAAAAGTTACAGTCCAGCAAAGAAACAGAGATGACTGGTATGGAAGACCAAAATCTCTGTTAGCTTAGAGTTTGCAAAAACTTCAAAAACAAGAAAGGAAGCCAGTTTTTTTTTTTTTAAAATACCCAAAAATATTCCCAGGAACCCTAGAGACTTCCCCAGTATGGTCGCCAATTCTGTTGTGGTGGGAAATCCCCCTACGGACTAGAATTTAGGGTTATATTATGCATGCAGATGAGATCGAAAGAATCCTACTTTCTACCATCGTCCCATACCTAATCCCCATTTCTTTTAAGAAAATACATTTGACAAACATACCTTGTTTCAGGCGTTCGATGTCAATCCTTCTTCATGCTTGATCGCTTGTTGGAAGCTCTCCTCCCAAGGATGACCTACATACAAAACAAGAAACAAACTATACATGCATTTTACCTACAGAATAATGGGTTAGATATTCAAAAATATATTCAATAAACTATGAAGAACTCATATAGTGGGATAGGAAAAGCATTTCTTTATTAATTTTAATGAATCAACTTACAATGTTGAGACCGGCCACCGCTCCGTGAACCTAATTCTGGGCTCCTCTTCAAATTTCCTCCAACTTCTTTGCTCTGTATCTCTTCTTGCACAAGGATGGCTAAAGGGTTGGGACAATGGGAATGTGCAATTGGGTAGAGTTTCTTTACTATTATTCTCCTCCTCCAAATGGGACCCCTAACCCTTCTTTTATATGCTAGAAGAAGCTAGGTATTTGGACAAACCCTTGGCCATGCATGGCTGGAAGGTTTAGTTAACTTACCCAAAGTTGTGTGTTCCATAGACAAATTTCCTTTTTTTCGTGCTTTTGTAAGTACACGCGAGCTGTTTTGGGTCAGCTAGCGTGTACACACATGCAGTAATGGAGTAGGGTGCGTGGGCCCTTATAAAAGAGGTTTTTAAGAAGAGTTTTTCAGGAGTGCTTTGGAAAAAAGGAATCTGGGATGGATTGATGCTAGGTAAGCATGTCTGGTGCAAATTAGGGTTATAACAGTATGACTTCTGATAGGGAAGAGGATGACTGCCTCTTCTTTAAAAAAAATTATCAACACAGGCACACTACTGACAGTTCAACAACCAGCATATGTAGGCGGTCTGTGCAAGGTCAGGGCATGTGCACATGCGTACAGGCCCACTATAGGTCACGTGCACCTCTGAAACTCCTCAAAAAATTGAAAAACAAGCAATCAAGCACTGACAAGGAGTACTGGTATTGAGAACCATAATCTCTTGAAGACACAGAAACTTACTTTGATAGAAAAAGATGCAAGGAATTTTTTTTAAAAAACAAGCTAATATGAGGTTATACCAAGGCTACAAACTGCAACAACAGAGACCAAAACTAGATCCAGAAAACTCCTGAGAAGGATCACTTCTGACAGGGAAGAGGATGACTGTCTCTCTTTAAATAAAAAATTCTGGACTTAGACACGTTACTGATCCTTCAACAACCAATGTGTGTACATGGGCTGTGTGAATTCAGGGCATGTGTATACGCGTGCAGGCCTTCTATAGGTCACATATCCCTTTGTAGCTTCCTGGAAAAGAAAAAATAGTCAAGCGAAGAAATAAGGGAGTATTGGTATGGAAGACCATAATCCCTACTAGATCAGATTCTTGCAGAAACTAAAAAAAAAGGTAATAAAACCAATTTAAATAACCCAAAAAGTATCCCCAAAAACCCTAGAGATCTTCCCAATATGGTTCCCAATTTTGTTGTGGGTGGGAAATCTCCCTATGGACTAGCATTAAGGGTTTTATAATGCATGCAGAAATGACCTAAAGTCTCCTACTTTTTACCATCATCCCAATCATAAACTCCATTATTCATATGTAAATATAAGGTTAAAAGATCAAGTTACTGTACCTTAGTTTCTGTGTTTGATGTCGATCCTTTAACGTTCGGTCGCTCCTTGACTACAAATATCCTCCCAAAGATGACCTGCATTCATAAACCAACAAAAAAAGAACTCCGAACATGCATATGATCTATGAACTAATGGATTAGAGATTTTATCGAAATATAATCAATATTACACATTAAAAAACCTCATATGTCGGGACGGGAAAAGTACTTCTTTTTATTAATCTCACAAGAGAACCTTACAATAGTGAGATCGACCACTACTCCTCGAATCTGGTCCTAGGATCCTCTTCAAGTGTGCTCCAACTTCTTTTTTATATGCTTCTCTTCACACACTAGTTGCAAAAGGTTGGGACAAAGGGAATGCGAAATCGGGTAGAATTTCTTTACAATTATTTTCCTCCTTTCAAATGGGACCCCTACCCCTTCTTTTATAAGCTAGAAAGGGCTAGGTATTTGGTTGAGTGACCAGCTATGGGTGGTCAAATGGTTTAGGTAACTTACCCAAAACTGTGAGTTCCATCTGCAACTTTCCATTTTTCGTTCTTTTGTAGGTATACGCAGGCTGTAGTGGGTCAGCTAGCGTATACATGCATGCAATAGTGGAGTAGGGCGTGTGTGCCTTCAAAAAGGGTGTTTTTACGAAGATTTGTTCAGTAATGGCTTGGAAAAAGATGTAAAATGAGATGGCATTGTTCGTGCTCTTTTCGTCAATGTGTGAGCAAAAAGTGAGCACTTACATGCCTAGTTGGGCTCTTCTAGTCATGACAGCTGTAATGCAAAAGGTTAGAAAGAAAACAGTAAAG
>JASDQU010736512.1:289729-322623 GCA_032191745.1 Picea mariana
GCCATAGCCATATTTTTACTTTCAACATTTCTTGCCACCTTAAATGCATTCTCCAATGATTTGGGTTCCCAAAGGTGAAACTCATGTTGAATGTTATCCTTTAAAGTTCGTATGAATACATCAATCAAGTGCTCATTGGAATATCGGTTACCTTTATATTCAATCTTTGGAAGTTCTCAATGTGCTCGGTAACTGAACCCTTTTGCTTGAGATTTATCAATTGGCTAAAGAAGGTATTGCTCCTTGTATCCTCATAGTGTGCTATCATTTCTTCTGTGAAAATTGTCCAAGTGACAAGTGATTTTTGAGAACAAAGCCATCGATACCATACAAATTGATTACGTTCTAAATATAAAGAAACAATTCATACCTTTTGTGTATGTGGCACATTATGGAGATCATAGAAGTATTGAAAAATTTCATAACAGAGAAGACACCTGAAAGTGAAAATGCATCCCATGAAATTCATGATGAGGACACAAGGAAGGTGAATGAAGAATGGAGAAACTCCAACTTTGGTTTGAAGACCAACTACGTTCCTAATATTGATATGAGGAAGTTTGATGGAAAGGACCCAATCTCATGGATACTTCAGATGGAGCAATTCTTTTATCTCTGACTTGTTCTATTTTATTGTTCTATTATTCTATTACATTTGAATTGTTCTATTTTATTGCAAGGCCTTATTAATATTGACCTTTATTGCATTCGAATATATTGTTCTACCTATGTGCCAGTTAGGACCCTAACACTCTTAGCCAATGCCTGGGTTTTTTTTGCATCCTTTTCTTTGTTGCTAGCTGCCACAACATTAGAATTTTTTTTTGTTTTAGTGGGCTGATCAGAAGTGTCAGTCTTTCCCTCTTTCATTTTTGACCTTAGGTTGCATTTACTTGGATTATCATTCGTTTTTTCCCCTTTACTCAATTCATTTTACTGACTATCCATGAAAGACTCTTCATATGCAGATTGAGTTAAATGAGGAGATGAAGAGGTGTCACCAAGGCAATGGATTTCAGGATCAATTTCTTCATCCTCTCCTTCTTCATCATCAAAAAGGTTGTTTTGGAGAGGGTCTTGGACTTTTTGATCATCCCTATCCCTATTTCTTTGATCTCTTTGGAGGACCTGAGGGGAATTATTTGGTCTTCTGAAACTACCTCTATTATCAACATTTTGTGTGTTCCTATAGTTCTGTTTTCCTTCAAGTTTTAACTTCTCCATTTCAACAGAAAGTGATTTTACCAATTTTGTAAGTTCATCAACTTGAGGGTGGAAAAAAAAGGAATCTGAGGTTGAAGCTTCAGCCCTACCTTTCCTTCTGTCTCTATCATATTTTCCCCTAATTTTGTCAGCTACCAATATGTTAGATTCTACTTCCAAAGCTGCATATTGCATATAAGATAGAGAGGTAGATCTTCTTTCTCTCAACAGGAGGAAAAAATCAGGGTCAAAAGCATTGACATAGGTAATCTTGGAAGAGGTTTATGTAGGATTTATTTCAGTGGGAATCTTGTTGTACATTTTATTAAATATTTTTGAGAAATCTGAAATAGATTCCCCCTCTTTCCTCTTCAGTGACCCAAATTCTGTAATATAATAAAGGAAATACTTTTTATCCCCCCAATGCCTCAAGAAAGCATCATCCAAAGCTTCAATCCCAACAATAGATCCAGGAGTCAAACCCCTAAACCATTTTCTAGCCTCACCATCAAGGCTCTGTACAAATACCCTTATGCATACATCTTCATTCTCAATGTTAATATTATCTACATAATTATAAAAAGCTGAAAGGTGTTCTTTTGCAATTATGTCTTCCTCCCTTGTGAACTTTGGCATGCACTTAAGCTAGTCTCCAACTGGGAGAGAATTCATAGGTCGAGTTAAAATAAGAGGGGCATACCTAGAAGCCACTATGGAATCCATCCTATTTCTAGGAAGATTGGCACCTGCCATTGGGTTGTGAAATGTAGGAGAACAAGGGGGAGATGTAGTTTTGACAGGTACAATTGCAGCTTGAATTTTTGGAGAAAGAGGAAGCTTGGATGGAGAGGTTTGAATTTTCAAAGGAAGAGTTTAAGTATTGGATGAATATGGTATAAGGCCCAAGGGAAAATAGGTTTCCTCTTCTTTATTCACAACAACTTTGATAGGAGGAGGAGTAGGAAGGCCCAAAGTAGGAAAATCTTCAAGAATCTCAAGTCTGAACCAACTTACAAAATTAGTAGAAGAAAGGGTTTCAAAACTTTATTCTTTCAATTTGGGGCTAAAAGAAGATTATTCAATAGGAAAGTTTTAAAAATCCAAACTTCTAGAAACTTCAGTAGAGGGTAGAAAAGGAGAATTGGATATAGCTACTGGAGTTTTAAAAGTAGAATCATGTAAATGACCAGAAGTATCTGGTAAAACAACTTAAAAGACTTCTTGAGAAGCCTTTCCTTTCTTGATAATATTCTTTGGGTCAACTTTAGGTGTTTCCAGAAGTAGATGTGGAGTATACCTCATGTGTCTGCCTTTGGGAGCCACAACCGAAACAATGGAGTCACCAGGTGCAATATGCAATATTCAATGTACTGATTTCTAATGCACCTTCAGAATCAATATTTCTTTGTTGTTCAATCCTAGGGAAATGTCTTCAATTCATTCCCTGAAAATTGTGCCAAGAATGTTAGCACTGAGAATCACCCTCAAATTTCAAGAGGATAAGCCTATTACCCATCAAAAGGTTTGTGAATGTAAATTAATGATTAAAGGTCAAATGGACAAAGCTTAGTATAAGAATGTTTTAACACATAAATCTAGGCTAGCATGCATAAGAAAATGGAGTTTTGATTAACTTCAGTCAATGGTTTAAGGGTAAAGGTGGATAGAAGGAAGACTTAGTGAGGAAGGTGGATAGGTCTGCTATAAGCATCATGATTTCAAGAGGCTAGGTGAAGAAAAACTCGGTCACAAGAAATTCTTGAACTTAAAGTTTAAAACACTAAAAAACATTCATAGAAAAATTATAATCAAACATCCATTATAACACAATCACACCATCTCATATGGATCATCCAATCATGAGAATTTCAGAATAAAAGGAAACAAGATGACGAAATGAAACTGAATTCTATTAATGAAAATGTCTCAAGTCTCATACATAACCAGAGAACAACTCTGTTTAGTCAAAATATTACAAAAAGGGAGCTCTGCTCAACCATTAAAACCTATAAAATCATTCATCTAATGTATTTATAACAAAAAATAGTAGGCAACAAATAGAGGTGTGATATGGGCTTCCTATCCTAGGATTATCCACAAAAAACTACAATTCTAACATCTGTACCAACAGATCTAACAAACTGCTAAAATCAAGGAGCCATGTTGGCAACCTCTCTAACAAAAATTAAATGACATGTCTTTCTTCTTGGGCACATTATTCTCTAGTGCCATGTGTCCTTCAAGTTCATATGTTGATCTCCAGTTGCCACCTGTTGATCTTTGGTCCCCTCCAGATCATCAAAGTCAAGAATAAGTCAAGAATTCAAAACCTCTGACTGTAATGGCCAGTTCATAGCACCATTTCATACYGCATTTGGTAGCCAATTTTGTGGCGCCCTCCTATAAACGAATCTGCAKATTTCATAGTGCCCCTTTGAAAAGTTGATCTATAGATTCCGTAGTGCCCCTTGTAAAAGTGCTTTGYAGATTCTGTAGTGCCCTTCCTGTGCTTGGCTAGGTGATTTCGTAGCGCCTTTGGTAGCACAATCACAGAACATTCTCTGTAGAYGATTCTATAGCGCTAGGTGCTACAAAATCCTTGTGTTTTTTTGTGTGATGCAACAACTCTTCAAAAAAAAAAAAAAATCTTAACTGATGGACTAGGAGCTTGTAGATGCCTGTATAGGTGAAAATATCATACTTCCTTGAACACTTCAAGATTGCGAAAGCAATCACCCTAAAAAATGGATATGTCATACCCTCCATCTACTTTCTCAATATGACACTCCTCCTTGTTGCAGGATACCTTCCCTTTCTCATGGAAACATCTCTTTCTTTAGCAGGGGCACTCTTCTCTACTACAAGTTCATCTCTTTCTATTGCAGCTTGTACTAGAACATTTAAGTTCCTCTTGGGTAAATCATTCTTGAAGGGCTACAATTATTCTTTGAGATTTATATTTTGGGATTGAATGCTTTTGTTTTTCCTGTAAAAAGTATTAAGTTGCCTATGGAGAGGCAATAATATTCTTGTTGTAAACCTTGCAAAATCAAGGGTTTCATTGTACATGTCCATGAGCTCCTTCATCTTTCTTCTCTCAGTCAAAATTTTTGCCTTTAAACAAACAACTTCTTTTCTAGCATCCCCGAGTTGTCTAATCAATCTCTTGAAAGTGGGATTGTCAGTTGTTATCAGACAAATTGGTAGGTGTAGACACTAACTGATCTCCCTAGACCCACCTAGATCTAGAAAAAAACACACCAGAACATGATGCTTTCCTTAAGTTTTAGATATTGAATTTACTAACTAAAGAGGGATAGGTGACATACTATTTAAACGCTGCTTCCTCTCACCATCACCATCCTCTCTCTGTTCCAATGCTCATACAATGATGAACCTACAAAAGAACGCAACCAACAAAAGTGATACTATAGCATAAACTCAATATAAACCTATGTATGTGATCAGGGAATCATACAATAAAACACAACAATATTTATAGGAAAGAATCATATTAAATGTGAAAGAGAGTTTATGATGCAGGAGCATCGCCCACGTCAAGCGAGCCAGCGCGAAAGCAGAAGACAGCTGGACAAGCTAGTGCAATTTCTTTTTGAAAGCACCTTGATATTGTTGCGCAAACATTAATGTGTTGATTTGATGAAGTGCACTTGTATATTGTAAATGGACCTTGAGCGGATAGCTCACGTCCTTAGGTAGATGAGGCATTTAATAGATTTAATGCAGGTAGATAGGAATTTAATTTAGATTTGATAGCTTTAGAGCTCGAGAGGGAAACGGGATATAGACACCCTCCTTTGTACATTGTAACATTATTATCAAGCATTCAGAAGAGAAGAGCATGCAGAGAAATGTATGAAGAACCTCCATGTACAGACATTGAATTAATAGAAAAAAGCTTTGATTCAATTCCATGGTTGCGTTATTCTCTGTGTATTGTTGATATTATGCTCATGAATGTTTGCTTCTTGTCATACATTTGCTTTTATATGCTGTGTATGTGATTTCATGGTTGAATTGAAGTCTATGAGAACAAGGAGTTAGTTTCAATTGTTTCTCTATCTTGAACCAGAGAATTCCTGCAAGGAGTGCAGTTGAATCGTCCGCAAGGAGTGCGTTGACAGAAGGGTTCAGATAGAGAGAACTTTCGTTCTAAGTTCTCAGAAGTGCAGATTTGGCACCGGAGCCGAGCAAGGCATGTGTAGGCTAGAAGAAGTCTTAGAGTTGTGATTCTGAGCAAAGGAAGCAAAAGACTGTTGCTGTAGGTGTGCGCAGAGTCGAGAAGACTTCAACACTTAGTCGTTGATTGAAGATTTTCCGCAAGGAGTGCGCGCAAGAGTTCTTCCTGAAAGGTTTGAGGTCCAGAAAGCTCAAGAAGGATAGGCCTTCAAGTTGTTGAAGGGCAGCGGAGAGAAGTTGCGTGGATAGGTTGAAAAGAAGCGTCATAGGTTGACGAGCAAGTCTCATGGAGAGACCCTTCTGTTCGTGGATCGCGCCAGGAGAAAAGTGGATAGTAGTTATTCTCCATGGAGGACAACGAGTTCCGGGGAGTCGTTGGATCTCTCAGGATTGCAGAAGGCTACAGTGCAAGCGTGGAGGAAGGTTCAAAGCTCAGGAGAGCAGGAGCATTGATCGGGATCACGAGGAGCGTGGATCCATCGCAAGATCGGATATCGGGCCATTGCAGAAAAGGAATGGAAGATTTGGTGATGGAAGTCACGATAGTGCGAGGTGAAACATTCCGACGGCCATGTAAGCAGTACAGGCCATAGGTGATAGTGGAGGACAAGTGGTGAAACCTATTGGTTGTTCGACATCTCGGGTATCGGGAGTTGACAGGGAGGTTAGTTGGACTCGCAAGTAGCGAAGTCGCAAGGTAGCAATATTTCAGGTATCAGCACCTCAGACCTCGGGAGTGGAGGTAGGAGTCCTTTGAGTTTGCAAGAGGTGAAGACGCGAGGGAGAGATATCACGAGATCGGCATTTCGGCGCGTCACGTATCGGTGGTTGGAACCTTCAGTGTTGGCCGTCGCAAATTGTGAAGTCGCGATAGAGCGAAGTTTCGATAGCAGAGGGAGAAGTCAGCGTTGAATTGGCACATCGGGTCTCAGGGGCTCGAGAGCCCAAAAGATAGACAGTTAATTCGCGAGCCATGAAGTTCTGATCCTCCGATAAACTAAGGAAGGAGGGTCGCATGGAAAGAACTGTGGGTGCAGAACTTTCGATTGGGAGATAGAAGAGCATTTATACTCTTCGGGCTGAGAGAAAGGAAGGTCCTGGAGGAGGCGAATGTGCTCCGAGGAGTGCGGGGAGCCGCCAAAGTGGTATCAGAGTGGGAAGTTCTTTGCTTTCTACAGTAGAGAAGAAGAGAAATACACCATGCCGCCCAGAAGAGAAAGGCAGTCACCAGACCTAGAAGATAGTTAGGTGCGAAGAAGAGGTAGGACAGTAGGAAATCCAAAAATGGAGCGGCAGATGAGAGATCTCCGAGCAAGGCTTGAGGAGATGGAGACAACACAAAGACGTGGAGTTGGTGCAGGGGATCTTAGTGATTCCGAGGTTGAAGAAGAAGCTGGACATGAAGAAGAAGTCACAGCAGAGGACGCATCAACCGAGCGGTTGATCAAAGCCATCGCAAGGATGGGTGCGAAGGCAAAAATGGACATTCCCATCTATGAGGGGAATCTGGATGCAGAGGAGCTATTATATTGGATAAGAGCTCTTGACACATACTTCGATTATGAAGATGTGGAGGAAGATAAGAAAGTCAAGCATGCAGTTACGTGCTTGAAAGGACATGCAACATTATGGTGGGATGAGCTACAAGCTGATAGATGCTGCAAGGGCAAGAAAGAGATCAAAGGCTGGGATTGAATGATCACGAAGATGAAAGTGAAGTTCATCCCAAGGGATTATCAAATCACTTTGTTCAGGTGAATGCAGAACCTGAGACAGAAGCTGATGATAGTCAGGGAATACACTGAATAATTCTATCGACTGAACATCAGAGTAGGTCATCGGGAGAGCGATGATGAGAAGGTTGCGAGATATCTGAATGGTCTGAGATATGACATTCAGGATGAATTAAGCATGCTAACCATCCGAATGGTGGAAGATTCTTACCAATTGGCTCTGAAAGCCGAAGAAAAGCTAAGCTGTAAGCAAGGACAGCGAGGGTGAGGCAGAAGTCAGCCCAGAGGCAAAGCAGTTGCCCAGGAAAGAACTCAAAAACCCAAGGAGGAATGGAATAAACCTCAGGGTAAGGTTGAAAGAGGCGGAACCTCACAGAGGCAGCCATATGTTGAGCAGAGAGGACAACAAAATGATCAGCGAGGAGATTATGCTGATGCAAACACTCTTCCTCGTACTAGAGGGTGAGGTAGAGGAAGAGGTGGAGTTATCACATGTTTCATGTGTGGGAAGAATGGGCACAAGTCATTTGAGTGTCTAGAGAAAAAGAAGGATACAGGAGAATCTCACATCACAGAAGCGCAGAGGCGTGATGCTGAGACAGAAGATGCAGACGGTGGAAGATCGCTTGGGATGCATAAAGCCCTTTTAACACCTGAGAAAGAGGTGGAGAGCGCAGTGCAAAGGACAAGACTGTTCAAAACAGCTTGCACAACCAAGGACTAGAAATGCAAGGTCATTGTGGACAGCAGTAGCATCGATAATCTCGTTTCAACCGAGATGGTGGGAAAACTAGAACTGGAGACAACTGATCACCCGATTCCATATAAAGTTTCATGGCTACAGAAGGGACATCAGGTGAGTGTCACCAAACAATGCTTGGTTGAGTTCAAAATAGGGGGATATAATGATAAAATTTTGTGTGATGTTATTCCCATGGACGTATGCCATTTATTGCTGGGTAGACCATGTCAATATGACATAAATGTGATTCATGATGGGAGAATGAACACATATACACTGGAGAAGAATGGGAGAACCCATAAGTTGCTTCTGATAAAGGATAAGGAGGTAAAGCCGGAAGTAAACAACACAATGCTTCTCATGAGTGGGAAGGAGCTTCTTACAAAGATGGAGAAGAATGAAGATCCACAATTCTTTGTTGTCAAAAAGTCAAGGATTGTTCTGACTAGCACAAGAGTGGATGATTTTYYGGATGAAGTTCAGGAACTACTGGAAGAGTTCACTGACATCATAGTGGACGAATTACCTCATTCGTTGCCACCGATGAGAAGCATGAGTCATCACATAGACCTCATACCAGGAGCTAGTTTGCTGAATAAAGCCGYGTACAGGTTGACGCTGCAAGAAAATGAAGAGGTCAAAAGACAAGTCCAAGATTTGATGGACAAAGGATTGGTCAGGGAGAGCTTGAGTCCATGTGCTGTACCAACAGTGCTTAGTCCGAAGAAAGACGGAGGCTGGAGGATGTGTACCGACTCAAGAGCGATCAACAAGATAACCATTAGGTACAGGTTTCCACTACCAAGAATGGATGATCTGATGGATTGCCTAAGTGGGGCAAATTATTTTTCAAAGATAGAATTGAAAAGCGGATACCACCAAATTTGCATGAGAGAAGGCGATGAGTGGAAAACAGCGTTCAAAACAAATGAAGTGTTGTACGAGTGGCTAGTCATGCCGTTTGGCTTGACGAATGCACCAAGTACTTTTATGAGGCTGATGAAGGAAGTCCCGAGGGAGTTCATCAGAAAGTTCATCATTGTTTATTTGGACAATATACTGATTTACAGTAAATCAGAGGCTGAACATCTGAAGCATTTGGCCATTGTGATGAGAAAGATACAGCAAGAGAAGATGTTGATAAACATGAAGAAGTCCTCATTTATGAAGACACAACTCATTTATTTGGGTTTTGTTATTTCGGCTAATGAGTTGAGGATGGATCCGGACAAGGTGGACGTGATAAAAAATTGGCCATCACCGAGAAATGTGTTTGAGGTGAGAAGTTTCCATGGTTTGGCTAGTTTCTACAGAAAGTTCATCAGGAATTTCAGTGGAATTAGCGCAGCGATGATGGACACAGTGAAGAAGCGGCATAAAACTTTTCATTGGACAACGAAGGCTAAGAAGAGCTTCAATCTGTTGAAGCGAAAGATCATAGAGCAACCAGTGTTGGTGTTGCCTGATTTTCAGAAGACATTTCAGGTGAAATGTGATGCCAGTGGGTATGCCATAAGAGTGGTCTTAAGTTAGGATGACAGGCCAGTTGCATATTTCAGCAAGAAGATGGATGAAGCGAAGCTGAAATACTCCATGTATGACAAAGAATTTTATGCTATCATACAGGCATTGAAGAAGTGGAGGCATTACTTGATCCCAAAAGAATTTGTATTGTATAGTGATAATCATGCATTGCAGTTTGTGACTCAACAAGAGAAGTTGAATCAGAAGCATGCAAAATGGGTATAGTATATGCATAATTTCACATTTGTGATTAAGCACATTTTAGGAACTGCTAACAAAGTGGCTGATGCTTTGAGCAGGAAATGTTTGTTGCTGTGGGAGTTTCGAGTCAAAACCTTGGGTTTTGAGAATCTCAAGGACATGTACGCAGGACATGCAGATTTCAGAGAAGTGTATGAAGCAACTAAGAACCCAGTTCTCAGAAATCGGAGCTCTTTGATAGATTATATGATCCAAGAAGGATTTCTCTTCAGAGGCAATCAGCTGTGTATTCCGAAATGCTCCATGAGGGAGAACCTGTTGAAGGAGAAACACAACGGTGGATTAGCAGGTCATTTCAGTCATGATAAAACATTCGCGAAGTTGAGAAAATCATATTTTTGGCCAGGGATGCATGCAAACGTCAAGAGGTTTGTTGACAGATGCAGGGTATGCCAGCATTCAAAAGGGAGAAAGAAGAATGAAGGTTTTTATCAGCCATTTCCCATACCAGAGAGGCCATGGGAGGCGATCAGCATGGATTTCATATTGGGATTGCCGAGGACGCAAAGAGGAGTTGATTCTATATTTGTGGTCATGGGCAGGTTTTCAAAGATGGCACATTCTCTGATGGCTCCCTGCACTCCTCGGAGCACGTTCGCCTCCTCCAGGACCTTCCTTTCTCTCAAACCGAAGAGTATAAATGCTCTTCTATCTCCCAATCAGAAGATTTGCACCCATAGTTCTTTCCACGCGACCCTCCTTCCTTAGTTTATGGGAGGATCGAAACTTTGCGGCTCATGAATTAACTATCTATCTTTTGGGCTCTCGAACCCCTGAGACCCGATGCGCCAGTTCAACGCTGACTTCTCCCTCCACTATCGGAACTTCACTCTATTGCGACTTCGCGATTCGCGACTGCCAACACTGAAGGTTCCAACCGCCGATACGTGACGCGTCAAAATGCCGATCTCGTGATCTCGCTCCCTCGCGTCTTTTCCTCTCACAAACTCAAAGGACTCCTACCTCCACTCCTGAGGTCCGAGGCACCGATACCTGAATTATCGCTACCTCGCGACTTCACTACTCACGAGTCCAACTAACCTCCCTGTCGACTCCTGATACCCGAGACACCGAAAAACCAATAGGTTACGCCATTTGTCCTCCACTATCACCTATGGTCCATACTACTTACTTGGCCATCAAAATGTCACACCTCACACTCTCATGACTTCCGTGACCAAATCTTCCACTCCTTTTCCACGATGGCCCGATAGTCGATCTTGCGATGGATCCATGCTCCTCGTGATCCCGATCAATGCTCCTGCTCTCCTGAGCTTCAAACCTTCCTCCGCACTTGCACTGTAGCCTTTTGCAATCTTGAGAGATCCAACGACTCCCTGAAACTCGCTGTCCTCCACGGATAATACCTACTGTCCACTTTTCTTCTGGTGCGATCCACGAACAGAAGGGTCTCTCCACGAGACTTGCTCATCAACCTACGACGTTGATTTTCAACCTATCCATGCAACTTCTCTCCACTGCCATTCAACAACTTGAAGGCCTATCCTTCCTGAGCTTTTACGACCTCAAAAATTTCAGGAAGAACTCTTGCGCACACTCCTTGCGGCAAATCTTCAATCAACGACTAAGTGTTGAAGTCTTCTCGACTCTGCGCACACCTGCAACAGTAGTATTTTACTTCCTTTGCTCAAAATCACAACTTTGAGACTTCTTCTAGCCTGCACAGGCCTTGCCAAGCTTCGGTGCCAAATCTGCACTTCTGAGAACTTAGAACGAAAGTTCTCTCTATCTGAACCCTTCTGTCAACGCACTCCTTGCGGACAATTCAACTGCACTCCTTGCAGGAATTCTCTAGTTCAATATAGAGAAACAATTGAAACTAACTCCTTGTTCTCACATACTTCAATTCAACCATGAAATCACATACACAGCATATAAAAGCAAATGTATGACAAGAAGCAAACATTCATGAGCATAATATCAACAATACACAGAGAATAACACAACCATGGAATTGAATCAAAGCATTTTTCTATTAATTCAATGTCTGTACATAGAGGTTCTTCATACATTTCTCTGCATGCTCTTCTCTTCTGAATGCTTGATAATAATGTTACAATGTACAAAGGAGGGTGTCTATATCCCGTTTCCCTCTCGATCTCTAAAGCTATCAAATCTAAATTAAATTCCTATCTACCTGCATTAAATCTATTAAGTGCCTCATCTACCTAAGGACGTGAGCTATCTGCTCAAGGTCCATTTACAATATACAAGTGCGCTTCATCAAATCAACACATTAATGTTTGGGAAACAATATCAAGGTGCTTTCAAAAAGAAATCGTGCTGGCTTGTCCAGCTGTCTTCTGCTTTTGCGCTGGCTCGCTTGACGTGGGCGATGCTCCTGCATTAGATTACAACCATGGAATTGATGTCGTAAGGTCCCTTCCAACTATCCTTCATTCCCCACACACTTTCACTCCAAGAATTCTGAGAGCACAGATATGATAATATTCACAATCTATCTTGACAAAGGCAAAGCGCAAAACCACTCTAACCAAGCTAATAATTCCAAGACAAATCCAACTTAGCCCTTCTCCATGAGAGCTTCTCTCCTTTTATAATTTAAAGAGGATAAGGTGAGGAGGTTAGGATGATCCCACTAAATCATGAAAGTGGGTAAGATCCAAACCATTCGGATGCCACCTCACCATGGAAGTTTCTCCTTCTAGAAGATTCGAGAAAACGCTCATTTTCCCCACGTGTAAGCATTCTCTCACCCTGCCTATAGAGAAACCTGCAAACCTCTCGCAACCTAGCTATGGTGCAACCTACAATAATAAGGCATTCTCGTACCCTGCCTANGATTCGAGAAAACACTCATTTTCCCCACGTGTAAGCATTCTCTCACCCTGCCTATAGAGAAACCTGCAAACCTCTCGCAACCTAGCTATGGTGCAACCTACAATAATAAGGCATTCTTGTACCCTGCCTATATAGCAACCTGTGAACATCCTCTTTAATAGGGTTTTTACAAAAGAAAATGCAACTTCTTTTCTCAGGAAAAGTTCTTTTCCCTTCTTTCTTCAAGAACTCAGGCCACTGACCCCTCTGAAGGAAAAAGATAGGTTTACATCATTAACAGTCATAGGGATGATGAAAATAATGTGTAACAGAGATCCCCCCAAAGTATGAAGTTACAACAGAGTGATAGTTGAAATACTTTGTCAAGTGTGTGTAGGGAACAAGGAACAGTCGGTCGGAAACCTGCCAACAAATAAGGAAATACAGTACAATAATACATCATCACTGAGGCAGTCATTCCCATACTCAGAATAGAAATGAATCAGAGCATAAATGTCTACATGCGAATATCCATTTCAAGTAAGATAGGTCATGGCCACCAAACATACACTGTGGATCCATGCCGATATGACTCAAATCTGAACATAGCCACCAAATAATACACTGTGGATCTATGTGTTAAGGAATCAAATTTGAACATAGCCACCAGACATACAATGTGGATCTATGTAACAGTACACTGAATATACTCCAATGCAACCTGGATCTGTCAAAAAATATCCAGGGTCTTCATGTCCACCACTCTATAGTATGAATCTAACCATGTGAATACATGTGTCGAAGTCAAACATGGTAGAAACCACTTGATTACCGGTCATTAGTGTATACCATTAACAAGTACGAGGGAAATCACCATTAATGTCAATGACTCCCAAGGTACACTAGTACAATACAATGAATGTGAATTAACGAGCTAAAGTCGAACACTCGGTGGAATCTCCCGATCAGGGGTCAGTAATGAAAACCCACTGTCGAAAGTGAGGAAACCTGCCATTGAGGCATGCAAGTTCCAAGGTACCAATTGGTTTCTAAGTCTAATTCCTGGACAATGAGTTGAAGTCAATAGGAAAAGACTCATCACAGGAGGGCCTTAATGTATCCCACATCAATGACACGAAACAGGTAACAATATTTGATGTAGATCAGAGTAACAAGTGATTCAGGACTGACTCAGGGATGGTCGATGCAATAGAAGGCTTAAGGACTACAGAAATGGCCAAAGAAGTAGAAGGCTTTCCGGGTTGAACATCTCTTTGAAAATATTGACGACATGACAATTGTCCTGGGAAATATTGACTCAACAACAGGGATGATAGACCAATTTGTAATCTTATAAAGAGTATGATCAAGAGACAAGTGGATTTTCCAACCTAGACACAAAGCGAGTGAAAGGGTGTCATGTTCAAAAGCGATTATGGAATACAGGTTTAGACACATTTCTTTCCCAATTTCCCCCCCCCACCATTTTTGGCGAGTACCTCTTTACATTTCAAGCATATGTTAGCCTCCCATGATCGAGCGACGAAATTTGGGGGAAAAAGAGTTGTTTTGGGCAAATTTCTTGGCAAAATCATAATGAAAATGGTAAAAACCCTTTTTTACCCATATTTATTCATTTTTTTTTTACCCCTTTTGTTGATTTTAATATTGTTTTTTCCATCAAACCTAATGCCCAATAGCCCTATGAGTGTGAATTTTTGCAGATATAATGACTTTGGAGTCCACAAGAAGGAGTACAGATGTTTTTCCCTTTTTGTCGCATGTACGACTGCTTTTTATGGTTTTTAGAAAAATCTCAAGCTCGTTCTTCGTTTGTTCTCACGCTCGAAAATAAATGAGAACGTAACCGAGTATACTTTTCTCATCTTTTCGTACTTGTCATGGTAACAAGAAAATGATGAACGCAAAGGAGTATCCTTTAAGGTCTTTTCACMCTCCATAAAAATGAAAAGATCGCTGAGTGACCTTGTTCTGTTCACACTCGTAAAATTATCTAAAAAAAACGTTCAATGGGAGATAGTTTATCACTTTTTCGGTCCCGTCGAACTATTTTACGAAAAAGGATCTGAGAGATTTCTCTTTAAGTGTTGTTCAGACTCTAAAAACATGAAAAACCCCCGAGTTTTCTATCTTTGGACTCGTTAAACAAACATCGAAAGACCAATAATGGGACCGAACCACTCCTTCATAGGGTTCGTTAAACATACTCTGAGGGACTCATCCGAAGGATGCGCTTACATCAACAAGCATATGTTATCCTCCTCAAGCTTGCATAAAAATAAAGAGGTACTCGCCAGAAATGGTGGGGGAAATTTTGGGAAAGGGATGTGTTTTCGTATTCATATTAATGGAAATAAGTGTCACTCTTGAACATGACACCCCCTATTCATTATTTGAAGCCATTTTGGAAAATCCAGTTGTCTCTCATTCGACTTGCCATAAGGTCATAACCTAGGTCATCTCTGAGTCAGTGCTACCAAGTCCTTGGTCATGTCATTCATATGTTCAAGAGAAGTTCATCCGAACCTTCTATTTGAGTCGGCCATCTATAGTTGTCCATTCTTACCATGTCAACCTTCCTTGTGTCTGTTTCAACCTATATTCATACTCTATTTTGCCTTCAAAATCTATTACTTATTTCGTGTCATTGATGGGGGATACATCAAGGCCCTCCTGTGACGAGTCTTGTTCCGTCGACTCTGACTCATTATCTGAAAAAAAGACTTAGAAATTGTTTGGTACCTTGGAACTTGCATGCTTCAATGGAAGGTTTCCTCGCTTTCGACAGTGGGTTTTCATTATTGACCCCTGATTGGGAGATTCCATCGAATGTTCGACCTCAGCTCATTTATTCACATTCGTTGGATTGTACTAGTGTACCTTGGGAGTCATTGACATTAATGGTGATTTCCCTCGCACTTGTTAATGATTTCATCAATGACCGGTAATCAAGTGGTTTCTACCATGTTCGACTTCGGCACATGTAATCACATGGCTAGATTCTTACTTTTAGATGACGGGATTGAAGACCCTGGGTCTCATCTTTTTAATCCAGGCTGCGATGGAGTATGCATGATTTGCATCGACACATAGATCCACTTTGTATGTCACGTGGCTATGTCATCTTAATTAGAATCTTCTTGCATAGATCCATAGTATATTCTTGGTGGCTATGCAGTATTTTGACGGCATGGATCCACGGTGTATGATTGGTGGCCATGACCTATGTTCATGATGTCATCCATCTTTGATCTGAGTATGGGAATGCCTGCCTCAGAACTGGTATTATATTCTGTAGCTGCTTGGTTGTTTGCAGGTTTTTGATTAGGTGCACTCCTGGTTTCTGACACACACACACATTTTACAAAGTATTTTAGCTGTCACAGATTCTAGCCTCATACTTTGGGGGGCATTCTGTTACACATGATTTTGGTCACTTTGGTGATGTTTCAACAATGTTGTATTCAGGCTCCCAACAAGGACTTTTTGCCTGAGAAAAACGACCGTTGTCTTCTTCCAAAAACATATTTTTAAGGTGAGTTCGCACGCTGCCTATGGCCTAGGGCGTGAGAACCCCTCATTCTCGAGGGCCACCCACACTTAGGGTGCRAAATTMTCGCAGTCTACTCTATACACAGGGTGTGAACCTATTTTTAAKCTTGGAAAGGAGAAGAGGTCTCGAGGGTTCTAGAAGGGGATCTTCTAGAAAATGAGTTGGCATTCGTATGGTTGTCATTTTACTGACTTCTTAGATTGAATGAAKAAGTCAGTAAAATGACAACCATACAAATTCTATCAGACATCTTTCCCATACTTCTTAACAGATAAGAAGGGATATTCATTGAATCCTTACTAGTGAAATGTAGCAAGAGTCTAATGTGATATTGGTATATCATGTTAAATCTTCCCTCACATGTAAAATATCTCTGGATAATCTTCATCATTTTATCAAAACCCTCAACCAGGTGGATCCTAGGAACTCCCTTAGACAAATTGTCTTTCTAATATTTTGTCTTGAGGAAATCCTTGGAGAAGGATGTATTAAGGATCATGGATTTTAACAACCTCTCACCACTATTGGGCATCTCAGTGGTTGCTGCAATAGTGGCCTCAGATACCTCAAAATCAAGGTTTCCTACCTTGGTCTTAATTCCATCAAAGTTTAAGGAAAACATCCTTGCTACTTCAGGATGTCCCCTCTGCATGTTTTGATAAAAAGAGAGGAAGCTAACCCTTTGAAAAAAATCCCTGACTATAGGCTCAACATCAAATAGGTGCATGTCAGAAGGCTCAGTCCTGACCACACTCCCTCCCTTGTGAGACTTATTGTTTTGAGGTGTATCCATGGATAGAAGTAGGGGATCAAAGACTATAATTCTATGAGAGGTAAGGAAACCAGACAAAGGTAAAGGTATTTTGAGTTTTGAAGGTGTTCATTAATTGTTGATTCAGGGATTTCCTCCAACTAACTTCTGGATTAAGAAGAGATTGTTTTGATGGTTTAAAAAATGAGGAAAATACACTCTGAGAAGTGATATGAAGAGAGACTTAATTTTTCATGTTTTAGACTGCCATTAAGCCACCATACAGGGTCCTCAAAGCTTTTAAAATACATGGGATCCTAACTCTTGACTGCAAGTAGACTTATGAGATGAAATTATAACATGACTCAGTGAAAAAGGGGGGCTAATTGTTGGATTTGTGAGTGTAGAATATAGTAAAGGTTTGACAAGGAATTGGAAATGTTGGAACAGAGGATCTGTAGCGTAGTCTAGCAATAATTTCAGTAGCGCAGTATGGGTAATGTGAGCCAAGGTGATAAATGGGTGCTCAAAGTTTGAAGAAAAATTTTTGGGTTCCAGTTAAGGGAAATTCAACATGAAAATGACTACGGAGTGTGTGGCAGAAGAGGTAGAGAGGCTGGTTGGTGAGAGAGGTTGTATCTTGCAGTGCCATGTGCTACAAGAATATAAGAAAAAGATATCTTAATGATATTCAATGCAACTGAAGTGGCCCATGAAGTACCTAGATGTTATAACTGATAAATGGAAGATCTGTAGCAAGCCTAGAGTTTTTACAACCACCTCAGCCTCCAATGCAATCCACCTCGAAGAGTTAATCCTGTAGCACAATCCACAACTCTGTCTGGACTAGTGGTTCCAACAGTGCCGAGATTAGGAGGAATATTTCAAATTGGTAAACAGTTAGAACCTCATAAATGACCAAATATTAATATTCCTTTTGGTTGTAGCCTCATTTTGGTTGTATCCAAAGAAAATATGGGGTTGTAGCCTAATTTTGGTTGTAGCCAGAGAATTGGGGAGTTGAAGCTTCCCTCAAGTTGTAGCCTAAAAATATAGGGGTCAAAGCCTCCTTCAAGTTGCAGTTGGAGAACAAAGGAAGTTGGTGCTTCCAATGAATATAACTCTTAAAGGCATATAAGATAAAAAATTATGTGTTTTTCTCCCGCATTGGGTTTCCACGTAAAAATACTTGTGTACTGTGTATGTGTGTGATTTCTCATTGTTCATGGTTTATTTACTCTTCACTTGTTGAATGATAATGGTAAATTTATCATAAAGATAAACAAAACTTATATACTATGGTTAAAAATGATTAAATTGTTGTATCACTAATTCACCCCCCCTCTCAGTAATCCAACATACCATACAATAAACCATATACCAAGTATCCAAGATGTGCCAATGTTTCAACAATATGCCTCAAGTATGCACCATAACAATCAAGATAATATACCAAGTATATGCCTCAAATATATTCCAATATCACAAATATGTGCGTCTAAAAATGAACCATAACAACCATATACAATGTACCAAGTATATGTCTCAAGAATGTATCAATATCACTAAGACATGAACCTCATCCATATGAAACCATATACCAAAAGGGGCCTTTAAGACATGCCTTAAGCATGTTCCATACCATCCATGATAAAAGCCTTAAACAAACAAATAAGAGACATACCTTTAATCATGAAGAAAAAATGATACATACCATCTCAGAATCTATAACCACCATGTTGTATCATCATACCTTGCTGCAACTTCAACTAAGCATCCTTCTTCAAATATGGCTTAGCTTTGTTGGACATATGCCAGTTTTCACGTGGGGCCTCGCGTGACAAGAACTAAACAAACTGCGGGGGTTCCTCATGGGACACCAGTATCCTGACCCATGGGGGTCAACTAAACTAGGGTTTCCTGAAACCCTTCCTTGTTTGCAACTCCGAGACTTTTGCACTCCTTTCGTCCTCAGATCCTCTTCCTCAAATATGCTATGAAAAGATTCACAAAAAATATCACTTGAAAGATAGATAACCATTGAACTTGTGTGTGTAAATATTAGAGGCTTCTTGAGGTGTATTTATAATTTTTCAAGTGACTTCTTTCCTTCAATTTAGGCTCGACCTGTACTTTCTTGTTATAATCATCTACCCTTTAATTAATGACATGAAGTTCTTGTTGCAACCATTTAGGGGCTTCTTAACCATTATTTTGGGCTTGCAACTTCATGAGGTCATAAATCCTCAACCAAGAGGAACCACATGGAATACCACCTACCGTTCGAAACAACAAGATGAGAACTATCAATTTATGAGGGTTTTGTAAACACTTGAAGTATTCTTCAACCTCATTTTCCTCAGTCAACTTCAGATGCACTACTTTTTTTATATAATGTATCGTGGTTCTCTTGATTGAATGAAATCGATGCGTACATATATATGCGATTCACCGATGGAAGTGCTCGATATAAATTGAACACAATACACATTGCTTCAAGGTGATATGAAGCATTCAGGTGCACCGTGCGGAATTGGAAAAAATTGAAGAAAATTCCAAATTTCAAGCTAAATTCAAATTTTGATTGGATGAAAATGAAAATAGGAAGGTAATAAACAATTTACTTAGCATATTATGTCCTGAAAAGGCATGGTATCACCATTTATAGGAAATGAAAATCCATTGTAATTTCCAAAATTTGGAAATGTGTGGAATCTACTAATGGAAC
This sequence comes from Picea mariana, assembly GCA_032191745.1. Lineage (NCBI taxonomy): Eukaryota > Viridiplantae > Streptophyta > Pinopsida > Pinales > Pinaceae > Picea > Picea mariana. The sequence continues at coordinate 309,248 of JASDQU010736512.1, forward strand.
TATCCAAGTCAGTGTAGAGAACTAGAAATAGGGTGAATTTCGAAGGATAGTGCACATCGATGCTTGCTTGAGTGTTTGGAAGAATGAGATGCACTATAACAATGAAAATAAATTTTGCAATTTTTTTATTTATTTACCCTAATGTGGTGCACATGATGATAGTGAGGTGCATTACTGTGTAATGTTCAATGACACCAATAAAATTTATTCGGTGCGTAAAATTTTTATTACAAAGTATGGCAGTGCTTTTGAACATTGATGCATTGGTGCTTAATTGTTCGTGTACACACCAATGCATTCTGGGTAAATTGGTTTCACAACTAGGTTAATTTTTATAAATTGTTAAGTTATCAGTGTGGTTAATTAAGTGAAATGTATCGGTGCAAGTCGAATCCAATTATACGTTGATTGTGGGGCATTCTAAAGGACACATTGCTTTGTTTGTATAATTTATTGTGGTGTTCTTGCTTGAATGGAATTGATGTGTTTTTTTTTTTGTGTGTGTATTAGATGCACCAAAGGTGGTGCTCAATGTAAATTTAACACAATACGCACCACGTCGAGGAGAGCAGAAGAGTTCATGCAAATTGTGCGGAATTGGAAAAACAATTGAAAAAAAATGCCAAATTTCAATCCAAATTCAAATTTTGATTGGATGAAAATGAAAATAGGAAGGTAATAAATAATTTACCTATCCTCCTATGTTGTGAGGAGCCATGTTTTCACCATTGAGATGAAATAAAAATTTGTGGTAATTTCCAAAATTTGGAAATGTGAGGAATCTACCAATGGAGCTATCCTAGTAAGTGTAGAGCACTCGAAAAAAGACGTCTTTAGAAAAACTATGAGAATTGGTGTTTGGTTGAGATTTTGGAAGCATGTGATGCACTACAACAATCAAAATCAGTTTGGTATTTTTTATTTATTTACCCTACCTTGGTGTGCCCGATGACAGTGAGGCACACTAGTCCGTAATGTTCAAGAACACCGATGTGATTTAATCAGTGCATGTAATTTTTATTATAAAGTATGGTGGTGATTTTGAACATTTATGCACCAGTGCATTATTGTTCATGTACATCTTGGTGAGTATCAACCTTAAGGAACACTAATAAAAAAAACTCTGCAAAAACCTTTGGCTACCTACCTCCGCTAACAACCTCCATTATAAAAAGGGAAGGTATATATTTTTCAGGGATATTTCGTAAAAACCTCCGCAAGAAGGTGTTCTCCTTGTAGTGGAACCCCTCCCCAAAATACATAAAATTTTATTTTTCGGAGAAAAAATAAGGTGTATGCACCTTACAATGGAGAAAAACATGTATGCATGCACCTTGCAATGGAGAAAAACATGTATGTATGCACCTTGCAATGGATAAAAACATGTATGTATGCACCTTGCAATGGAGAATAACATGTATGTATGCACCTTGCATAGTTTTTAGGGAAAGAACATGTCCAAACATAGTTTGTTTTTAAGAGTCCAAAGGAGGAAAGGGGAATTAGTGTCTACAAGTAGGAAAGGAAAAGGCCAAACATGTCATCAGTGCATATTTGGCAGCGATTGATACTATAATATTGACTAAATATGATTTTTAGACATCCTTCTATCCATCCCTGCATAGGGGTACTATAAAATATCAAGGACCTGATCATCCTCACTAGATAGAAAATCCAATACCTTTGAACTAATCATTCTACATGGCCACTCTAGTTGGCTCCTCTTGATATAATATACCCCCACATGCACATATGCACATCAATCATTTTTGTAGGAGGGAGGTGATCAAATGTTAGGTCAGTGAACATAAACATCTTAAAAAATAAAGTAAATAGATTTGAATAAAATGTGAAGACAATCCTCCCATTAAACACAACATGATAATGGTATAGAGAAAAACAATACTATTGCAAAAAAATGGCAGACCACCTAATTAGTTTGGGCCTTTGAACTAAATAGTTTCCTACATAGTGAAATAGAGGGAAACTAATGAATTTCCTATAAGAGGTATAATGTGCTAGTGTCATTACCATAAGAGATAGGAACCTAACCTCCTCTACATCGAATGAATGTAAACACAATAGGCCACCAATAAAATGGAATCCACTGGGGTTAGGATGGTCACATTGACATATATCTACACACATGCCAACTGGATCTCTCCAATAATATTAGGTGTTAGATTGGGGAAGTAGGGAAATTCATCCCCTCTCGTAGATAACTTGGTAATGAAATAATTACCACCTCTATGGGCCAGTACCACAGATCCAACCGACCTCGAAATCCTACCTAGTGTGATCCCAGTGATGGATCAACTATTTCGACAAGCACATATTCCCCTTGAGGGATGTATCTTTCTCATAAAAATTAAAGAGCCCAACATCCATCAAAAGGATACGAGTTTGTGTTGTAATAGGACGAGGGTACATATACTCTATCAAGCCTCCCACTCATGTATGAATTTGTACATTTTTACCTCCTATTGTTTTTGTTGTCATTGTTGTCTTTGATTCACATACAAATTTCATTAGGTGTGCACACGTGAACACACACACACACACACAATCTATACTAAATTACTTCTTGTAATATTCATTAAAAATTAAACTTATTTTTTTTCAAAATAACTATATAATACTCACTTATGTTCCTTATTAACATAGACACACCACCAATGTTACATATTTCTTAACAACACACCATCATTGTCTCTCTTGATTAAATATTAACACATTAGTAAATTTGATAAGTTTTTTTGAATTATTATCAATAATTGGTGCATCATATGTACATCATGCAACATATTTACATCATCGTAGTGCACCCTCTATTCTCAAATGCATGATCAAAAATATGTTTATACATTACGAAATGCACCAATAATATGGGAAAATTTCACTTCCTACATTTGATTACCGGTGTGTTATCACTCCGTAATTTCCCTTGGCTGCAGGAGGAAAGCCACTGAGGTAACCAGAGACCACTTTGGGCTTGGAATATGGCCTTTCCAAACCAGATATGGATCTCTCAATGTAAATTAGGCTTAGTGGCCAGATCGGAAATAGAAATAAAGTTTTAAGGTGTGGTGGCAGAGGAGAGAGAGAAAGCCATTGAGTCAACTTTGAAGCAAATGGAACTATCAATGACTCATGGTAGAAATATCAAGGAAGCATAGGCTATATAGGTGATAATATTTCAGTTTAAACATTGTTGTTGTTTTATGGAAGAAAGAGAAAACAATTAACCACATTCAGAGCACTAGCTGAGATGAATTTTGATTGGGTTAAGAAGAGATGACAATACTTAAATTACTTGAATCTAAAGCATCACTATCAAATGAATTCTAGACCATTAGCTTTCCAATTTAAATATATAAAGGTTGAATATGAAATGAGAAAAGAACACAGGAAATACATACATAAGAGGGAAACACACACTTTGGATTACCACCAAAAGAATCTTTGGTATGAATAGTACTGTACTTCTTCACTAATATTTCTTTAAACTTCAGAAAGATTACATAATGTTCAAAATAAATCTCCTCTATGTTTCCGCCAACTCCTTTATTCAATAAAAATTACATATATATATAGAAAATATTCTTCCCCAAGATGAGGAGGTCGAGCTAACCTCCTTCCCAAAGTTGGATCTAGTTACAAAATTATAGCAACATGTTTAGAGTTGCCTACTAGGAAATATGAATCAATTTTCTGGAAAATAGAGGTCAAAGATAACACAATATATATTGAATTATGATATTTGTTACAAAAAGGAGAGATTTTTTTGTATATGAACTCATTCTTGAGAAAAACCTCTTTCACTTTTCAAAAATTCCTCTCCAGAGTCTTAGGATCCACGCCCAAAGATAATGACTAAAACATGGAATCATTAAATGTTTAAATCTTAAAAATATGATGTAAAGATACATTCAAATATTCCAAACCATGACACCTGTGAAGAAAATGAGAGAGATTTTTTGAATGGGATTGTTATTGACAAAATCCTCTTTCAATTTTCAAATATTCCTTTCCAATGTCTCGGGATTCGTGCCCAAATATAATGACTAAAACAAGAAATCATTAAATGTTTAAATCTGAAAAATAGGTTGTAAAGATCCATTCGAATATTCCAAAAAATGATACCTGTGAAGAAAATGAGAGAGGATTTTTTGAATGGGATTTCTATTGACAAAATACTCTTTCATTTTTTGAAAATTCCTCTCCAGAGTCTTAGGATCCGTGCCCAAAGATAATGACTAAAATGGGAAATCATTAAATGTTTAAATCTAACAAATAGGCTGTAAATATACATTCCAATATTCCAAACCATGACACCTGTGAAGAAACTCAGAGAGGTTTTTGTGAATGTGATCATGGTTGAAAAAGTCCTCTTTCATTTTTCAAATATTCCTTTCCATGTGGTCATAAATGGAGTTTGAAGTTGACTGCAAAAACAATCATTTCCAGAACTTGCACAATGAACTTGCGTAGCGAACTTGTGGACCACGTTTCCTTTTGCCATTTTCTTCTATTTTTTGGATTTTATTGATGGATGAAGGTCACTGATTGATATTTTAAAACTTGAAATGATGACAAGAATCCCTATGACCACTTCATTACCCTGTCAAACACCATTTTCTTCAACAACCTAATATATGTCAAATACTCGATTTTGACCCTTGAAAAAATTATAGGACACTAACATTGGCTCCAATGGGGATGTTGTCCTCCCTGTGAGGTAGGAAAGAAATCGTTTACCAGGTTCCTTCATCCATTGGGTTGTTCCCAACCTGCAAAATGACTTATGTCCTTCTCCAACTTAAATTGAACCCACTTTGAAAACCAAAACTGTACACTAAAACTATGCACAAATTTAAAACCATATTGCTAGAATCCAAATTGAAACAAATGATTTCCCAGCAAGCTTATTAGCACAAGTACAGTCATACTCTAATCAGCTGAGGAAACTGTTGAATTCAAGTGACCTCATATTTCCAATGTAACCAATCAAACAAATGGCTACTTGACTGGCATTTTCTTTGATTCTCTCCAAAATGAAAGAAAAGATTAAATACGGAAACTCAATATGAAATATAAATCCACATTCAAATTTTATGAACTCTACAAAATTCACTTTCCTTAATGATTCCAACAAAATTGCAAAAGAATCTTCAAAAGCATGATACACTACCCTGTCTTGAAGGTCAAAAAAAAGACAAGCATTCCCTTCATTTACCACTGTTAATTGTTCTATGTCATCCAAAACATGATCCTTTTTAGAATGAAATAAAACAATCTATTCATCAGGCTCATCATTCACATCAGGGAAAAGAATATTGTGTTCTTGAAAATCTTTAATTGAGGCAACCACATCATCAATTGCAAAAATTTCCACAAATGACCCTTCATGGATATCAACAAGAGTGTCATCTTGATTTTCAGGAAAACCAATGCAATCATCTTCATGCACATTATTCTCTTTCCATTGTGACTCTGCGATACAAATGTGATAGGATCATGCATTCATTTCTTGAAATTCTATGTCATATGATGGCTTACTGATCCAGATTATTTTCCGCACAAAATGAGAGCAACGATATAATAAATAAATTTACATAGATATCTTGGATATCCAATAATATAGAAGAAATTTATCAGAGATGCAGCCATAAACACAGAGATACAATAATACACAATTTCTATTAATAAGCAAAATGTACAAAACTGTAGAAATATAGAGTGAAAGACTCGCTAGAATGGTGGCAGCTTATCTCTGAGAAGATATGTGAAAGATAATCGAATTCCCAAGAAGATGATTTTAAAATGAGGCTCCAAAGGCCCTTTTATCATAAAAAAAAATCCAAAACCCTATCCCCGGAGGATGAAAAACCAATAGTTTTGTGGACCTCCTTTTGGGTAGTTTGGTGTATCAACTTCCCGGGGGCATAACTTTGGAAAACGATGTTTGTTTGGGGTGCACAATAGATCATTGCAAATGTCTATCAGAGGAATACACATGTTTCCATAAAACTTTGGATAAATCCTACAATGTGAATGTGGCAAGCCCTAAAATTTTTGTTTAGAGCCTCAAAATGACCCCTAGAAGTTCGAGACCCGAAAACTAGAAAAAAACCTGCCAAGGTGGAAGACTATTTTTGGAGTCAGTGGAATAGGTGGGTGGCCACCAATATCCACCTGGATCAATCCTCCCTCCTTAGGAATAAATTTTCTCCATTGCATTGAGTTCCCAGGGGAGAGGGGGAAGCGTTTGTTGAACTTGAACCTTGGTGAGTTGCTTGTCTTCCTGGATAAGTTGTGTTTCTTAGTTTGTTGAAGGTTTTCATGAACCTATTGTTGGTGGGGTTGAGACTATTCAACCAATCGAGCTACATGAAATGAATATGTGCAGAAGGAATATTTGCACTTTGTTGCAACCTTGTCGACCTTCTTTTGTTGGATAGAAGGTGCTTGGGCCAAGGCTGTAGTGGTTGCAATGTCTTTATGTTCACCTTTTGAACATATTGTGAAGAAGCTGAATTTTGTAGTATGAGATACTACCTTGAGGCACTGTTTAGGTGGGACAATAGTTGGAACTACCTATGGTATTATGTAGAGATGCCTCCCTAGAGTAACAATGACACTACAGGGTCAAGACTCATAAACAACATGGCGCTTCCACATATATGGTTGTCCCAAAATAAAATCACAGACATCCAGTGGGGAAACATCACATAATACCTCATCGTTGAAGGTTTGGATGTCGTATGACAATCAACACTATTGGCTAACACAGAGATCACGTCCCTGACGAAGCCACCCGATATTATAGGGTTGCGGGTGCGGTGTTGTCGACAATCTCAATTATTTGACAAGCTCTTCTGAGATGAGGTTCTTTTGGCTTCTTCTATCAACAATAAAATTCAGTGGGGTCCCCTTCACCCACATCTATGAATGAAAAAGGTTCTCCTCCTCTTTAGGATTTGTTGTTTCTTCTGGTTGAATTGTTGCAGTCGAGACAATAATAGTGGGGTCTACATTGATGATCTTTCTTCTATCAGTATTTTATGAATCATATTCTGAATCAAGGTTCAACTGCTTGTCTTTGATCTCGGCCACCAATAATTGTTTTGAGTGACATTCATCGGTGTTGTGCCAGGGGATTTTGTGGAAATCGCACCATTTTCCAGTGTCCTTCGTTTTTTTGTTACCCTTCTTTTCCTATGGCTTGGAATGTTTTTCTAAAGGGTGGTTGTTAGGGCCATCTTTACCATGCATTGGTTGTTGCGTATTTGTAGAACCAAAATCCCGCTTTCTCCAGTGATTAAATTTCTACTCAATTTTAATAGCATATTGATAAGCAACACTTAGTGATGAGATGTCCATAAAATCCATTTCATCCTGGATGTATTTGTGTAGAGCCCCATGGTATTTCAGAACCACATGTCGCTTGGAGTCTATGATACCCAACTTGGTGTGAAATGTATGGAAGTTATTGGTGAACTCTGACACTTCTTGGCCCCTCTCTTGTTGTAGTGTGGTCCATCTCATGTACTGGTCATCATAGTTGCCAACAGGGTAATATTGTTCCTTGACTACATCTACAAAAAAATCTCAAGTGTGCTCATCCCCATATATTCCATAATCCTCTTTGGAACTTTGCTCCTAGTAAGCTTCCCACCAATTTTTTACATGGGGGAGAGCCTTAAGAGGTGCGAAGGTGATCTTTTCCCTATTGGAGAAATTATGAACAAAGAAATAACCTTCTATAAGAATTAACCATTTTTCTAGGGCATATGCATCTATCTTTCCTTCAAATATGAGAATATCAAAATTAATTTATACCTTGAAAGGTGAGGTGCCTCCAAAGTGGTCACTTGATGAAGATGCACCTATTGTTACCGGCAGGCATTGAAGGATGTGGGAAAAATTCTCCATCATTTCGTCCCTCTGTCACATGAGAGCTTTCTCAAGAAACAAATTAATAGAATATTTTGCTCCGTAATTTTTCTTTTCTTCTGCCATGGAGTGTTTCTTGGGCATGCGAGATCAATTTTCCTCAAGAGAGACAAGTTCAAGATCCAACTTGCTATACTTGGACCTTGTCAGGGACATGCACTAAAAAACGATCATGAGCAACCTGCTTTGATACCACTGATCCAGATTATTTTTGGCATGAAATGAGAGTGAAGATATAATAAAGAAATGTATAGATATATCTCAGATATCCAATAATACAAAATAAATATATCATATATGTATCCATAAACACAGATATAGAATAATACGCAAGTTCTATTAATAAGCGAAATGTACAAAACTGTAGAAATACAGAGTGAAAGTGATCTGAAAATGAGAAGACTTGTATCTTTTAAAATATTTGTAAGTGTTAATTATGTGTGCTTGGGAAAAATGATCAATTTGCAAACACATAAACTAGAGATATTTCACACTTAATATGCACATAATAACCAATAATAAGAGCCATCAAAGTAAACACATAACATGACAAATGATAAAGGATTTCATCCCTCTCTTGGGATACATCTCCTAGTCCAGATTCCAATGGATCTTTTAAATTATTTTCTCAAAGTTTTAAAAATAGTACTTTACAATTCTCAAAATTCCAAATAGATGGCTCCAATGGCTCCAAAACATCCAAAAACCCCTAGTTGGGATCTTTCTGCACTTGATTTGGCCAAAAAATGAAGAAGATATCCTCCTAGAAAATTTCCCCTTCAATCTTATTGTCTCTGGTTCTCCAATTTGCACCTATGTGTGACTACCCTGGCTCCCACAACGTTACTAGGCCGAAAACCCATCACACTGCACCGTTATGAGAAATGGGGAGACTTGTTGAACAATTAGGGGCCTAACGCTTTTTTCGGCGAAGGTGTTGGTTGCATGGGGGCCATATGGCCACGTCCTAGTGCCTAATTCATACCCCCATCAGATAGTGGATGTCAATATCGCACCAACGATATTATGTTGTGGCCATATGGCCAAGTCTCTGCACCTTTCGGGCTTAAACCATTCCCGCACCCTTGATTACGTGTAACGGTCTTATGGTAAGACATATGGGCTAGTCTCCGCACCTTATGGTCTTAACCCATTCCTGCGCCATTAGTTATGTGGAACGATCTTAAGGTGAGAAATAAGGGCTAGGGCCTAGCCTTGGCCCTTTCGGCATCCGTTTGAATATTGTTGCAATTTTAAGTGTTAGTGGTAGAGTATAGGGTTAAGAAATACCCGTAGGCGGGTTGGTAGCTCAACCTACATTAGAGCTATGCCACTTGTCACTGTAGGTCGAGGGTTTGACCCCCGCAGACTACCACAAACTTCTTTTACACTAGAGGGGTCCATGTGGCAGCCCGCGCTAGGCCACATGGCACCACACCACTTGCCACCCAAGCACCATGTGTCAACACCTTAATTGTCCATGCACATGCCAAATCACCTGTCCAGTCAACCTTCCAACTCAGATCCTCTACATAGTGGCTAGTCCATGTCACCTGCCATGTGTGGGAACGTACCATGCCATGTCAGCACTGCATAGACTGTACGAATTGCACAGTCGACAAAATTTTTCATGTTTGACAAAATGGACAAAACACAATAGCTCACTCATACAATGTTTGTTTGAACCCATTCAAGTTGCGTTGGGATCGTGAAGATGAGGCCTACGCACGTGTCTATTTTGAAACAATTCCAAGAACTTTGATTTTTGAGAAAATTTTCATCCCTTGGATCACTCCTCCCCATTGGGAAGCTTTTGGACATCCAAAAGACTAATTTCAATCTATCTGAAGACAATGGTACAGTTCCCTCACCTTTCCAACGTCAATCTACTTGGCCTTGCTTGGATTTGTTCCTTTAATACCAACTCGAAGGTATTCCACATTCCCTCATTTTGAAGTTCTCATCCTCCTTTCAAGGATTGTGTCTTCATGCAGTTCTGAAAGATATTCTGGAGAGAAATCCTCTATAGAAGGAATCTGAACATGTTCTCCTTGATCATCAATCAAAGGAGGCTCATACAATCTCAAATTCTCAACATTGATAACTGTATACATTTGCATATAAGGAGGAAAATCCAATTGGAAGGCATTGTTACTAATCTTTTCAAGAATCTTGAAAGATCCAAATCTAATTGGTTTCAGTTTTTTACCTTCTCCTTTAAGCCTCTCTTTGCTAATGTAAATCCAAACTTCATCTCCAACTTGGAAATTGTGATCAAAACGATGCTTGTCATGTCTTGTCTTATACTTGGCTTGGATCTTTTTCAACTATTCTTGTACCATTTGATGCACCAACTGAATTTGTTCAATGAACTTCTTTGCCCTATCAATGTCATATTGACCATCAATAGAAATGTCTTTCCCAAAGATAAAATCTAAAGGAGATTTGGGAAAATAACCAAAACATGCTTCAAATGGAGATGTTTGAGTTGAAGAGTGCTTAGCCGGATTGCAAGCATGTTGGATGTAGTGTAGGTGCTCATCCCAAAGCTTAGGATGCTTGCTGCAATAACCATGAAGAAGATGAACTATTGTCCTATTAACCACTTATGTTTGACCATCATTTTTTGGATGAAAAGTTGTGCTCTTTTTCAGCTTGGTGTCCATGAGTGCCCATAAAATTGACCAAAATTTCCCAATAAATTGAGAATCTTGATAAAAAATAATGGATTTAGGCAACCCAAAATGTACCCAAACATGCTGAAAGAACATATGTGTCATTTTCTTAGCTGTAACTTGCTTCTTACAAGGCATCAAAATACACATTTTGTTGAAATGGTCAACCACAACATAAAGATAATCATGATTTTTTTTAGACATAGGTAGACCTCCTACAAACTCCATGTAAATTCTTTCCCAAGGACGAGAAGGAACTTAAAGTTGAGTATACAAACCCAAATTTCTATTGCTAGGCTTTCTTGCAGCACATAGAGAACATCCTTACATATCTTGAAACATTTTCATTCATTTTAGGCCAATAGCAATACCTTTGCAAATTAGCCACTTTCTTTCCTACACCAAAGTGGCCAGCAATAAGAGAAGAATGAGATTCCCTTATGATGTTGACTCTTTCACCCTCTGGAATACATAGCTTGCCAAGATGATACAAAATCTTATCATGCACATGGTAATCCAATTCCTCAACTTGGTTAGAATGACACAAAGTTGCATAAACCTCTTTAAAATCAACATCTAAAGCATATTGTTCAACATAACTCTCATGCATGATAGAATTATGCTTAAGAATAACTGACGCACTAACAATAGGACTAGATAGAATATCAACAACTTTGTTATAAATGCCTTTTTTATACCTTATAACCAAGTGGAACTGTTGTAGAAAACACATCCATGTCAAGTGCCTTGCTTTTTGCAGCTTCGTTTGTGATTTTAAGTATTGCAATGGTTGATGATCTGTGTGAATGATAGTTTATGTTTCCATTTTTCCACACTTTTCACCAATGCATACAACTCCTTATCATAAGTAGGATAGTTAATCACGACACCTTTAAAAGTTACAGAATGAAAACAAATGGGATTACCATGTTGCAACAACACGTCTCTCATTGCATAATTGCTTGCATATGTTTGGATCTCAAATGGTTGTCTCAATTTTGGAAGTGCAAGAATTGGAGTTGAACTAATCTTCTCCTTCAATGCATCAAATGCTTTTTGTTGCTTTCCTCCCCATTGGAAAACTTGCTTGATGCTTGCCACTGCATGTAATGGAACTACAATTAAAGAGTAGTTAGCAATAAACTTTCTCCAATATTGGGTTGCTCCCAAAAATCTTCTTACCTCAGTCACATTGTTGGGATTTGGCCAATCCAAAATAACTTTTACCTTGGAAGGATCAATTTTCAGTTCTCCTCCTCTAACAATATACCCCAAGTAAACAAGTGAGGTCTTTCCAAACTCACATTTAGACATCTTCAAAACTAAATTTTATTTATTTAAGACATCCATAACTTACTTTACATGCATAACATGATCTTCACGTGATTTTCTAAATATCAAAATGTCATCCAAGTAGACAATCACACAATCATCACGAAAAGGTCTTAAAACACCATTCATGACTCTCATGAATGTAGCAGGAGCATTACAAAGTCCAAATGGCATTACCATCCACTCAAACAAACCTTTATTTGTTTTGAAGGTTGTCTTCCAAGTGTCTCCTTCAACAATCCTAATATGATGATATCCACTTCTTAAATCCAATTTAGTAAAATACGTAGCATCTTTCAATTGATCAAGAAAATCATCAATTCTAGGAAGAGGATAACGCTTCTTTACTGTAATCTTGTTCAAGGCCCTGAAATATACACACATGTGCCATGTACCATCTTTATTTGGCACTAAAACAAATGGTGATCCACATGATGATGTTCTTGGCATGATGACCCCATTTTCAAGCAACTCTTGGACTTGTTTTTTAATTTCAACATTCTCCATGACTGACATCCTGTACATACCAATGTTTGGAAGAAGACAATCTTGCTGCAATTGTATCTCATGTTGGATATCCATTTTTGGAGGCAATCCATTTGGTTCCTGAAACATCTCATCATATTGGTTAACAACCTCATATAAATTACATTTTAACTTTGAATCACGACCTTAGAAAGCTTCTTTTTCAACATTGTCTTTGGGTTTGATCATCAAGAGGAAAAAATTCTTACTAGCATGACTAATCTCTTCATTTGTCCAACATTTACAAGTGACAAATTCAACTTCTTTTTATGTTCTCTAACAATGTACTCAACTTCATTTTTAAAAAAATGATACGTGTTCTCATGATGATGAAAGATGGCTCTCCTATCATATAAGTATGGGCTTCCCAACACAATACCACAAATATCCAAAGGAATAACATCAAGCTCTACCTCATCTATAAAATTTGTAAATCCTAACCTTGTACAATATCTACTGTAAACCGATATTCAGAAAAGAACAGAAAAGATACAATGGAAAATACAAACATTACACAGAGATTTTTCACCTGGAAACCCAAACCGGGAAAACCAGCATATATTATATTGATACACATTGTGTTACATTGTTTACAATACAATATACATATAGGAGCCAACGACATCCAAAACCCTAACCCAATGACCTGGATTAGTCCAAAACCCTAATTACTTAACCGGAAATAGAAAACCATCAGCAAAAACCATGTGCCGAAAACCACCTAATATCATGTGGTCCCGGAAATATGTCATCCCGGAAATATGTCGGCCCGGCGATAATATGTCGGCCCGAAATCGGCGAAAATATGAATGACGATTAATGCACTCACAATGCTAATCTTTTGCTAATTATTTTCTTGGTATGGATGAGAACCAAACTAGCAGAAGC
>JASDQU010736512.1:324938-347833 GCA_032191745.1 Picea mariana
CTCATACCACTCATGAGATCATAAGTTTGGTATGATTCTCTCTTTTCCATCCCCTTTCACCATTAGAAAGCTTGCTTATATAGCCTTGGAGAGGCTCAACAATCTTGAGATATCCTTGGGGAGGTTGAGGATTTGCCTCCTTCAGTTGAGGATCTACCCTAGGATCATGGATGGATTAGGGATTCGAGCTCAACTGCCTTCCAATAATGAAAAGAATCTTCCCCCATCCGTCTCAACAACTTAACAACTGCCCAGAATAGTTAGCACTCCCTCAAAAGGGCCATCAGATCGTTGTAGCGCTCCCTAGTAAGCTTTAGGGGGAGCTGGTGCCCTCAAAATCTATAACGCTCCTTCAAAAGGGCCTGGGAGCGTTATAATGCTCCCTGACAGTGTATGGGGAGCGTCGGCACTCCGAGATAGTGTAAGGGGGAGCGCTCCTCTCCAAAACTCAGTTTTTGAGGTGCTTTCAGATGGCAAAAGGTTTGCAAGCCTGTTGACTCATTTCTCCTCTTCCAAATCAGATGTTTGAGGTGTTTCAAGTGCCTTTCTAGTGTTGTTATGGGCACGACATAGGCATCATGGCATCATGCTTTCTTGCGACACTTGCGAGCAACATATGACACTTGCAACCTTGTGAGCAAAATGCGACACTTGCAACACTTGTAATGACGACACTTGCGACACTATCAAAGTGAGTAATTTTTATGTGTAACAGTTTTATCACCACTATCTCCATTATCCTTTGGAGGGTTTGAGATTTCACCTTGAAATATTGCATTTCTTTCTTCAAATAAAACTTTCACCATCTTAGTCATATCATAGAAATCTTTTCTGAAAGTTTCATCCTCTGAAGGAAGAGTTTCATGACTCTCCTCATGAGCCATACTTGGTGAATATGTCCTTGAATATTGAGGTGATTGGGTAGTTATCCTTCTTGACAGTTGAGAAATTGGCTCTACAAGTTAACCTTCTCCTCTTGTGAGCTTCAACCTTATAAGCATTAGAAAACAAAACACTTGCAAAAAATCAAGCCTTCAAAAACCTATGCTCTAATACCAACTTGATCTGAAAATGAGAAGACTTGTATCTTTTAAAATATTTGTAAGTGTTAATTATGTGTGCTTGGGAAAAGGATCAATTTGCAAACATATAAACTAGAGATTTTTCACACTTAAGATTCACATAATAACCAACAATAAAAACCATCAAAGTAAACACATAAGACATCAAATGATAAAGGAGTTCACCCCTCTCTTGGGCTACATCTCCCACTCCAGCTTCTAATGGATATTTTTAATTATTTTCTCAAAGTGTTAAAAATAATGCTTTACAATGATCAAAATTCCAAATAGATGGCTCCAATATCTCCAGAACATCCAAAAACCCCTAGATGGGCTCTTTTTGCACCTGATTTGGCCAAAAAATGAAGAAGATATCCTCTTGGAAAATTTCCCCTTCAAGCTTTTTGTCTTTGGTTCTCCAATTCGCACCTGTGTGTGACTACCCTGGCTCCCGCAGTGTTACTAGGACAAAAACCCAGTACACCGCACCGTTCCAAGAAATGGGGTGACTTGTCGAACAGTTAGGGGCATAGCACCTTTTTTGGTGGAGGTGTTGGTCGCATGGGGGCCATATGGCCATGCCCCAACACCTAATTCGAACCCTCGTTGGATAGTGGATGTCAAGCTCGCACCAATGGTCTTATGTTGTGGCCATATGGCCAAGTCTCCGCACCTTCCGGGCTTAACCCATTCTCGCGCCCTTGGTTACATGTAACGGTCTTATGGTAAGACATATGGGCTAGTCTCTGCACCTTCCAGGGTTATCCCATTCCCCTGTCATTAGTTATGTGGAATGGTCATATGGTGAGAAATAAGGGTTGGGGCCTAGACCCGACCCTTCCGGCATCCGTTTGAACACTATTGCAAGTTTAAGTGTTAATGGTAGACTATAGGGTTAATAAATACCCGTAGGTGGGTTGGTAGCCCGACCTATGTTAGATCTATGCCACTTGTCACTAGAGGTCGGTGGTTTGACCCTCGTGGACTACCACCAACTGTAATACATCATAGGGGTGCCACGTGGAAGCCCACAACTGGGCCACGTGGCACCATACCACTTGCCACCCAAGCGTCACATGTTAGCACCTTAATGGTCCATGCACATGCAAAATCACCTACCCAATCATCTTGCCAATTCATCACCTCTGCACAGTGGCCAGTCCACATCACTTTCCATGTGTGGGACTATACCATGCCACGTCAGCACTGTACGGACTGTACAGTCAACAAAATTTTGCTTGTTTGGAAAAATGGACAGAACGCAATATCTCACTCATAAAATGTTCGTTTGAACCCATTCAAGTTTCATTGGGATCATGATGACAAGGCCTACACACGTGTCTGTTTTGAAGCAATTCTGAGCACTTTGATTTTTGAGCAAATTTTGATCCCCTAGATAAAAAAGACTCGCTAGAATGGTGGTAGCTTATCTCCGAGAAGACAAGTGATGGCTACCTGCATTTTCAAGAAGATTATTTTACAATGAGACTCCAAAGTCATTTTTATCATAAAGAAAATCCAAAACCCTAACCCCAGAAGATGAAAAGCCAACAGTTTTGTGGACCCTGTTTTGGGTAGTTTGGTTTATCAACTTCTTGGGGGCATAACTTTGGCATATGATATTTGTTTGGTGTGCATGATATCTCATTGGAAATGTATATACAAGGAGTACACATGTTGTCATCACACTCTGGCTAAAGCCTACAGTGTGACTGTGGCGAGCCCTAAAAACGTTGTTTAGAGCCTCAAAATGGCCCCGGAAGTTCGGGACCCGAAAACTAGAAAAAAAAATTCCAAGGTGGAAGAATGTTTTTCGAGCCAGTTGAATAGGCAGGTGGCCACCAAAATCCACCTATATCACTTACTGTCTAAAGTTTCTATAGATGCAATTTCATAAATCTAATTTTGGCCAACCTTTTCTTGAAAGAAAGATTCAAAAAATGCATAATCTGAAGAAACATATGAATGTTTATCCTCATACTCTCGATCACATGAATATTGGTAAATTTTCATCAAATTCAAGAGATAGAACATGGATTTCATCATTAAAATTCTGATCATTTTCACCTTCAGTCAAAGGGGGAGATAATGTTTGCTGAAAACAAACTTTATCTTCGTAATGATTATGCTCTAATCTTTGTCCCTGATGTTGAAAATGATTTTCATAAATGGCCTCTAAAATTTCCTCATCCATGAACTCATCATCTTCATCAGAATTCTCCAAGTTTTGAATAAAAATTTCAAAATGATGACAACAATCTGAGCCAATAACAATGATGGATATGATCTTTTATAATTTTCAAAAAATATTGTATGGAAATCTTGTAATGAATAAAGACTTGCAGATGGTAAAGTTTCATACCATTGTTTTTCCTTTCCCTCCAAGGTGACCATGAACATATTCATCAAGCAATCTTCATGAAATTGAACCTTTAGCTTACACACATGCATATGAAATTTAACCATGTGAATAGAAACATCGTCTAGGAAGATATGTCTTGCAATATATGCAAGGCATTTGATTTGAAAAATTGGGAATGTGAGAGAGATTAATTGGAGCATACCTTGTATATATTTGATCCATATCGAAGTAGTGGATTCGTCGAGAAAGTCTTTAGGCTATTGAGTCTTTGGACAGTAGAGTCGCCATAAAAATTATGAACTCTAGATTCTTGAAAATGGAGTCGTCGGGTGAATGATGTACAAACTTTATGTGTCTAACTATTGTTCACCATCAGTACTCAGATCTAAAAAATTTCGTTTATCCTAGGGAAAATTTCACCTTCGTTCCCTGGAAATGGCGCCAAAATGTTAACACTCCATAATTTCCCTTGGCCGTGAGAGGGAAACCATAGAGGTAACCACATACCACTTTGGGCTTGGAATATGTACTTTTAAAACTAGAGAGGTCTCTCTCGGTGTAAATTAGGCTCAGTGGCCAGATATGAAATATAAATAAGGTTTTAAGATGTGGTGTCAGAGAAGAGAGAGAAATCCATTGGGCATGGAGTCAACTTTGAAGTAAATGGAACTATCATTGACTGGTGGTAGAACTATCAAGGAAGCAGAGGCTAGATAGGTGATAATATTTCAGTTTAAATATTATTATTGTATGATGGAAGAAACATAAAACAATTAACCACATTCAGAGCACTAGTTGAGATGAATTCTTATTGGGTTAAGAAGAGATAACAATACTTAAATTGCTTGAATCTAGAACATCAATATCAGATGAATTTCAGACCATTACCTTTCCAATTTAAGAATATAAAGGTTGTATATGAAATGAGAAAATAACATAGGAAATACATACATGAGAGGGAAACACACACTTTACATCACCACCACAAGAATATCTGGTATGCATAGCACTGTACTTTTGCACTAATATTTCATTAAACTTCAGAAATATTACAAAATGTTCAATATAAATATCCTCTATGTTTCTTCCAAATTCTTTAGTCAATCAAAATTACAAATATATATAGAAAATACTCTTCCCCAAGATGAGGAGGTAGAGCTCAAATCCTTCCTAAATTTGCATTTGGTTACAAAAATATTATAGCAACACGTTTAGAGATGCCTGCTAAGAAATAGGAATTAATTTTGTGGAAAATAGGGTTCAAAGATAACATCATATCTCTCGAATCATAATATATGTTACAAAAATGAGAGAGGTTTTTGTATATGAAACAGTTCTTGATAAAAAACTCTTTCATTTTTTGAAAATTCCTCTCCAATGTCTCGAGATCTGCACCCAAAGATAATGACTAAAACATGAAATCATTAAATGTTTAAATCTGAAAAATAGGGTATAAATATCCATTCAAATATTCCAAAAAATGACATCTATGAAGCAACAGAGAGAGGTTTTTGTGAATGGGTTCATTATTGAGAAAAACCTCTTTTAGTTTTCAAATATTGTTTTCCAATGTCTTGGGATCTGCTCCCAAAGATAATGACTAAAACATGAAATCATTAAATATTTAAATATGAACAATAGGATGTAAAGATCCATTCGAATATTCCAAACCATGACACCTGTGAAGAAACTAAGAGAGTTTTTTTTAATGGAATCATTTTTGACAAAATCATCTTTCAGTTTTTGAAAATTCCTCTCCAGAGTCTCAGGATCTGCACCCAAAGATAATGACTAAAACATTAAATCATTAAATTTTAAATATGACAAATAGGCTATAAAGATCCATTTGAATATTCCAAACCATGACACCTGTGAAGAAAATCAGAGAGGTTATGTGAATGGGTTTGTTCTTGAAAAAATACTCCTTTAGTTTTCAAATATTCCTTTCCATGTGGTGATAAACAGAGTTTGAGGTTTACTGCAAAAACTGTCATTTCCAGAATTTGCACAATGAACTTGTGTATCGAACTTGCGAAGTGAGTTTCCTTTTGATATTTTCTTCTATTGTTTGGATTTGATTGATGGCTGAAGGTCACTAATTTATATTTTGACACTTGAGATGATGATAAGCATCTCTAGGACCACTTCATTACCCTTTCAAACACCATTTTCTTCAACATCCTAATATATGTCAAATACGCGATTTTGACCCTTGAGCAAATTATAAGACACTAACACGGTGCACTTATGATGTAAGGGAGCACTAGTTAAGGTCCCTTACTGCATTCACAAGTGCATTTATGTAATTTACCCAAGGAGGATAATATTGGGTACCTAGGGAGGTATCTAAGGGGATAATAAATGTAATGTGGCCATAATAATGGAATAGACCCACTATGCAATTAAAATGAAAATAATATAATAATAAAGGGAAGTTTCCATAAGATCCTTAGGAATACTCATGATAAAGTATAAATACACACGAGTATCATTGTATTGGATTGTATTTTCATGTAGAAATTATTTCATGTGGAGTGATTCTTTCAATAAGGAGTATTTGATGGTGTTACCCTACCTTAAGGGTTATTTTCTCTATATTCTTCATGCTATTCATAGTGAATGCTTTGGTGTGTTTAGCGTTCATGGTTTATTTTTTAAGTTTTATGGTGGATTCTCTCTTATATATTTGAATTTTTACTACAAGTGGTATCAAAGATCTTTCTTGGGCACAAAGTGGGATATTTTTTTTTCCATATTGCTTATGGAAAAAGAGGATAGAACAATTCATGTTGATTTTTGAAACTTCGTGTGCGAAATTTGGAAAATCCAACATGATAACTAAAATCCTCTCAAAAAGATACCCAATTTCATTTTTTTTTTTCGAAAATGGAGTGTGGAAAGTGGAGATATTGTTGATTCAAAATCTGCATTTTTAAGTGTTTTTTCTGGTGACAACCGTGAATTTCAAATATTGGATATCTTTTGACAGGGTGCATAGATTTCATTCAAACTAGTGCTAGTAGATCCAAAGAAGTTGTGGCATTTCATAATTTGGTTCATAACAACCAATCCAAGAAATATAACTGAAGTTATGATCATTTTACAATTTCAACATCAAACCCTAATTACATAAAGGAACTTCATTGAAAAGTAAGTGATTTTCTTTAAAACCCTAGTTCATTTTTTGGGTTATGGAAATCAAGATGTTTTTTACAGGAAAAGATGATGGTCCTAGTATTGAAGAATGCATAAAATGGACAAATTCTAAAAATCCATTAATTTGTGAAATAACACTAGACCTTAATTTAAAGGATGATGCTCGCATATGGTGGAATGGACTTAACTATGAAAATATTACTACGGAAACATGCGTTTTGCATTTATATTTTTATTCTATGTAAATGGATAATGTGGATATTTTTTTGGGATATATTTGGATGAACTCAATTGGTACAGTGAATATTAATGTGCCAAAGAAGCTTATATGAAGGTTTGGTATAAGAAAAAGAAAATAACATTGCAGGATACTTCTCTTATTAAGAAATAAGGGTGCAAGGGGGCACATGAAGAAGTTTTTGTAGGGAGAAAAATTATAGTACCTAATGACACATCAAATGATGAGTCTGAGCTTGAATAAGAAGAAGGGATTACAAAAGCACTTGAAGAAAATACCTAGGAAGAGCATAAACATGAAGAAGAAGCTAAGGAGCTAAATGTCTCAAAGGAACCACATATTGAAGAGTCAAAGAGAGAAGAATTTATAGATGAGGTTTTTATATATCTCTACCTCCACCACTTAGAGAAACAACAATCATAAAGTCAAGATGATGAGTGAGAAAAAAATTACTATGGATCAACATTGAACGAAAAAAACAACCAATGTGGAGGCACATGGACAACTAAAAGTAGTGCATGGAGATATCAAAATATCATAGTGAATACATGGATCCCAAGAAGAAACTAGATTCAATATCAAGGAAAGGCCACAATTGGACCCCATTTCCGCATTTCACTAGGATGGATGGATTCTCGTGCATGGTACTAGTTGACTACATTGATTAGTAGGCCATATTATATGGCTTCTTCCCATGTTTCCAGGATGAAACATGCGAAGGGGACAGATGGAATCTAATGTACCTAGGGAGGTACCCAAGGGGATAATGAATTTAATGTGGCCATAATAATGGACTAGGCCCACTATGTAATTAAAAAGAAATAATATAATAATAGAGGGTAGTTGGCATAATACCCCTAGGAATACTCACGAGAAAGTATAAATACACGAGTATTGATGTATTGGATTGTATTTTCTTGTAGAAAGAATGGATTGTGGAGTGATTCCTTCCATAAGGAGTATTTGATGGTGTTACCCTACCTTAAGGGTTCTTCTCTCAATATTTTTCATGTTGTTCATGGTGAAATTTGTTGGGCCCTTCATTTTTGGATAAGGAATTGTGCAAGTTTTGACTGAGCACTAGTTGTGAAAGCTTCAACAGAGGCTGGACATCAGAACAAGAAAGAGTAACATAAAGTAGTTGCGAAATTAGCGCAACACCTGCTAAGAAACAAATGGCTGCAACAGAACAAGAAAGTGTGAAAGCCAAGAAGGAAGACACAACCTAACTTAGAGATAGTGACGAACATAATTGTAAAAGGAGAGGGGTTGATTAGTTATTTTGGTTTCCATTGTTGTTGTTGGTCAATTAAGTCGTGAGTCTGTAATGAATTTGATCTATCAATTCAAGAGTTGGAGATCTGAGACACGAGTTCAGAGTCAAGAGTTTGTACACTGCACTATGGTGTAATTCTGAGTTTGCAATCACATAAAGATTCCAAAGATAATATGAAGAAGGACTTAAATTTTCAAATATTATGTATCTTTGTGTGTTTTCTTATGAATTACAACATTTCCTTATGGTATGTAAGTTCTATCTGATGGTTCTACATTTAAATGCTTGTTCGCAATGTAAGTAGGTTTGATTCTTGCACATGTATGGTTTAGATCTGTTCATGTCTCTTACACAAGATCAAGAATGAGTCCTGAAGGCCCTATGGATCCTCTTAAGTCTTTTCCCTACCATTCCCTATCTATATATATTAGAAGTGCTTCGGTTGAGACTTCCTCTCTTTAGAGGAGATGAAAATGCTAGTGCTCTAGACTACACGATACCTTTTTTTGGTAACCTGAGAAGGACCCTGGTCTGATCAAACTTCTGCCAACAAAATGGTTTCATTGTTGGGACCCACGTTAAAAGGGAACCTATAGAGAGAATGCTTCCGTCGATCCATAGATCTAGTATTGATCTATGGTGGGAAAGAAACTATGATGCCTTCATATGGGAAGAAGTGAAATTGAAGGGAAAAACGGTGGAAAACACTCGCAAAGCAATCTTTTACTTAGAAAGATTGAGCGGCGAGTACGAGATTTTCTAGGTTAAATTCATGGAAGAATTTTTACACTAGATAAGGAGGCTCCAAGAAGCTCCAAAGTTACAAGGACAAGTCAAAAGGATCTACGTGTGGGATACCAAGAATCTAGCACCACTTCAGAGGCTGGATTGTCCAGTCACACGAGAAATTGATTTATGGGTCAACACCACATTAGAGGGATATATCATCGAATTTGCAACTGAGAATCACCAATATTTCTCACAGCAGAGGCAATTTTTAAGAAGGACGCAAGGGGAAGGATATTAAGAGAAATCCCCCTATGGATTAAGGTTTTTCTTGATGGAGGAGGGGATGTTGAATATGTCCCCGACTGACATGGTAGCGTAAACACCCTCGCTTGGGGTAGGGTGAGGCAGGGTGCGAGTCATGGCATGATATAGGGGAAGGGTTCTTTGAAAAATGGGGGGGAAACAACAAGAAATGGACTCAAGAGATGAGCGAGCCTTGAAGAGAGATTCCATAGTTGAGAAGTGGTGGCGTGACAAGATCAAGAAAGCAGCAAGACAGTCTGAGAAGTTGAGGAAAGAAGGTGGATCAGGAGAATTAGAGGAAAGATAGAGGGAAGAATTGCAGAAGATGAGAAGATCGGAACAACTGGCTAGTCAAAGATTAAATAAGAGAGAAGCACAGAGAGAAAGAAGTCCCCAGAAGATGGGACAAGAAGGATAAAGTGTAGGTGTGAGAGAGGAAGAAGTCGACATGAATCTTGGATAAGAAAGAGAAGATTCAACCTCGATAATAGGAGATATCAGGAATTCGACTGAAGAGATTGTCCCAGTGGAAGCAAATGATACCCCCCAGATCAAAGAAAACCACCCTGAAGTGAGTGGTACCAACCCCAAATCACCCATACCCCAAGTGTCTTCTATACAAGAAGTAAGTTCGATACTACCTTCTCATGCTAGTTCTATTCCAGTACAATTAATTAGTTAGTCATAGCCAAGAAGGGTGAGAACGGAGAGGATAGTGGGATCCCCTGGTATATCACAAGAATGACCATCAGGATTCATATTGATAGGAACAACAAGATCAAAAATGGTTGGCCACACGGGAGGTTCGATTGCCCGATACCCAAAATTTTGGGGTAAGGGAGATGAAGACGTTGAGAAGAACTGGTTCTTGTGTGAAGCAATCTAGAGATCCAAAGGGAAACCGAGTGTAAATAAGTTGGTCAAGTTCCAGACTACCTTGAGAGGGAGTTCTCTCAAGTGGTACATGAAGAGTATCGATCCAGGAGTTCCAGGAACGCAAGGTCAATCATTCTCACTTGGCTAGGTATGGAAAAGGTTCATAGAGTATTTCAAGTTACCTCAGTCAGAACAATAGGCTCTGTTTGAGTTACGCAAGATCAAGCAGTGGGAAGGTGAATCGGCCTGGGAATACAGCCAGAAGTTTAAAGATTTCATAGGGATTTTGGCACATCCAATCCACGAAGAATATCAAAGGGATTGGTACATTAAGGGGTTTCTTCCTCTGACTCGGATTCCGCTAATGCAACAACAGATAGCCACGTTAATAAGCACCTTGGAACAATTGATGAAGATTGAAGCCATGGCGAGATACCCTGGGAGCCTGAGAATGACCAGACCCCTAGTAGATGTGAATCTAGTGAAACTACAAGGGACAATATCGACACTTACAAAAAATATTCAAGAGCCGACGATACCCAGATCAGGACAACCGCAGGTTTGGTGCACTGGATGTTATATAGAAGTTCATTTGGTGAATGAATGTTCACGAGGAAGGGGAATGGGACCCCCTCAAAATCCAATGATAAACCCACCAGGACCCGCAAGAGGATTTGAACAAGTATCGACAAACTTACCTTTCCATAACTTCACCCCGTATCATGCTTTCCCAGGAGGCCAAGCAGCACCAACAACTGAGTATTGTGAAATCTGTTGAATCCGTGGGCATGGGCCAAGACAATGCCCCATCATGAAGAAATATTCAATAGTACCAAACACAATACATTGTGAGTTATTCACATCTACCACACATACTACCAATCAATGTAGAGAGTTGGATGCACTAGTAGACAGATTAGACCCAAAAAAATTCAGGGTGAATGAAAACCCTCAGGGACCAAGAAGAGGTAGAGGAGGTGGAGCCAGAGGAGACTTCAGAGGAGGAAGAACTGGGGGAAGAGTTCCAAGTAGATGTTATAACTGTGATGAGCAAGGTCACATGGATAGAGATTGTCCTCATCCAAGTCAACCATGGTGCTCTCACTGCAGAACCAATGGGCATGCAACTGAATGCTGCCTAGAGTTAATTACAAAATGGGAGGATAGAGTACGACAAAGAGAAACTAACCTTATCAGTTCATAAATCAAGAGGGTTGCTAAGGGGAAATTTCCCAACCTTAATATCGTTACTTGAGGAGGAGCGAAGACAAGAGCTGATGATGATACTCTACCTCAAATCTAGAAAGTATCACCTAAAGAAGACAAGTATGACCCTCTGAAACAAAAACTATTCTTTAAATATGCCATAGAAGTATTTCAAAATGTTCCTAGCCCTGATATGCAATAGAAACCTTGATAGCCTATTGTTTATCCCAAGATGGCGCAAGTCCCTACTTCACCCCCTTCACCCAGAAACCCTGTAGTCATGCCAAGACAACCTGAGAAACCTCAAAATGTAGTTGACCTTTGGTTTCAATTATTATCTGACATTCTAGAGAATGATAAACTAACAAAAAAGTTGTGGAATGCGCTATACCTAGTTTTAGGGAAAGAAGAACCCCTAGATGAAAGAATAAAGGATAATCTTCCTAATAAGAGTACCTAGAGAGTGCAGCGAAGAAAAGTACGAAACGAAAAATAATTTAGACTATTATCCCAGTTAGATGAATTTGAAATCAAGGACATCATGTTGGATCTAGGATCTGATGTGAAAATTCTACCTAAGAAGACCTGAGAAGCCTTAGCAAAACCTAGGCTGACATATTCCCCAATTCAGTTAAGAATGGCAAACCAATATTGTATCTTCCCCATAGGAAGACTGCAAAATGTGGAAATATATGTTGTGAAAGTAAATACAATGGCTAACTTTGAAGTCATTGAGATCATGGGAGATAAGGACCCCTACCTTGCACTACTTGGCATCAATTGAGCCTATGACAATTAATCAGTAATCGACTTGAAGAAAGACACCATGACCTTTGAGGCTGAGGGAATCAAGTTAKTTCAATCTTTGGATCCATATATAGGACCCAGGTATATAGAAACAACCGAAAATAATATGGAGGGAAAAGACTTGGACCAGTTGTACACTATAACAGCTAGGACAAGAAACAATTATATAAATCCTACTATTGATGGATCAGTAAGTTGGAGAAGCATATAATCAGCAGATCAAGATTCAGAACTGGATTTCGATAGTTGGCAATAAGGATCACATGAAATATTCTCAAGAATATGCACAACTATCAGAGTGACCATATGGGTTGGGACCAAAGTCTGAGAACACCCAGTATATGATGGCACCTCAGATCTAGATAGTTTTTTTCACAACATGGAAGAAAATATAAGACAAGACCAAAGAATCTCGGTACTACATGTGGATTTTCAGAAAACCCCCTAGCAGATGGTGGGCTAGTCATAAATCCATATTTGAAACTTGGGATGAGGTGAAGAAAGCTATCAAGTACAGGTTCCAAAATAAGGAGAATCTGGAATCAGAGATGCAAATAGATCTTCAAGTTGCACAACTTTTCAACGGAGAATCGGATCCTAGGATACATATTTAACAATGCATGACATAGTGGCAAGTTGCGGGGATACCCTCTCACTTCTGGGTCCAGGTATTCCCCCACTCTCTAGGTCCAATCCTGAAAGATTGGGTCATACATGAGGAAAACAGAAGATAGACCAGCGACTATCAAACACTGGTATCTCAATTTTGCAAGGACTTCTCATTTACAAGTAAGTACCCTGAGCTTGAAGTAGTCCTACAAAATATTAAAGAAATTATTTTTACATATAGTGGTAATCAAAAACCAAACTTAGTGGTATGCACCAAACATATCCAAGAACTCCAGACTAATCTCCAATTTCCCTCAATTGAGAAACCTATAGAATGCTATCAGATTAGCAGAGAATCAGAAAGCCTAGATGACCTAGAATAATTGAGAAACCTAGCCATCAAAGAGATAGAGGGGAGAAGAGAAATTCAAAACACCATACCCAGCTAGACGAATAGTTCCTACGATCACACACTAAAATTGCACAAAATCAATATAGGGACTACAGAGCAACCCAAGATAGCTATGGTGGCAGACTACTGGGATGAGAAAACCAGTCAGGAAATACATAGTTTACTATGGAAATATGAGTATTTGTTACTAAATACCTTTTCAGAGTTAAAGGGAATCAAAGGAGTCATGGAAGAAATGAATATTGAAATGAATCCAGGATCCAATCCCATCATACATAGACCATACCATGTTAACCCTAGAGTAAAAGAGAAGGTTAAGAAGGAGATAGACAAGATGTTGGAAGCAGGTCTCATTTTTGTAGTAGAAGAAGTAGAGTGGGTTAGCCTGATAGTTATTCAAAGCAAGAAAGACATAGAGGATATTAGAGTCTGTGTAGACTACAAAAGCCTCAACTCTTCCTATTTACATGACCCTTTCCCAACACCCTTTACAGACGAAGTTCTAGAGAAGGTTGCGGGAAAGGAAGCATACTCATTCACATATGAATTTTCAGAATACCATCAAGTCAAGATCGTTGAAGAAGACAAGAGGAAGACCACTTTCATAACAGAATGGGGATCCTTCGCATACAATGTGATGCCATTTGGATTGAAGAACACCCCTGCAGTTTTCTCAAGGATTGTGATAGAAACTTTTAGAGAGTTCATCCACAAATTTATAGAAGTCTATATGGACGATTGGACAATATATAGCATGCTCAAGGAACATGTAGAGTTGTTGCGACTAATGTTTGATAGATGCAGAGAGTTGCAGATCTCGTTGAATCTCAGAAAATGTATCTTTTGTGTACCACATGGGAATTTGTTGGGCCATATAGTCTACCGAGAAGGAGTATTGGTGTACCCAACCAAAGTTGTGGTCATTGTGAATATGCCTCCACCTACAAGTGATAAACAGTTGCGCTCCACACTAGGACACACATGTTACTATCACAGGTTCATCCGAAGATATGCCAACATTACGACACCCTTGGAAAACTTACTGAAAAAGGCTGAGACATTTCAATGGACTCCAGAATGTGATAAATCATTTGAGACACTCAAGGAGAAACTCATCACAATACTGATTCTGATATTCCCAAATTGGGAGAATGAATTTCATGTCCATGTAGATGCCTCGGGAATTGCTTTGGGAGCTATCTTAACACAACCTGGTGATGGAGATATGGATCACCCTATCTATTTTGTGAGTCGAAATTTGTCACAAGAAGAGCACAACTACACAACGACAGAGAGGGAGGGTCTAGCCATGATTTATGCTTTGCAGAAATTTAGACATTATTTGTTAGGATATCATTTTAAATTCTTTAGTGACCATTTTGCATTGAAATATCTAGTTAACAAACTAGTATTAGAAGGAACAATTTGTAGATGGTTGCTATTATTTCAAGAATTTTCATTTGAAGTTATCATCGAGCTGGGAAGATGCAATGTAGGACCTGATCACCTATCCAAGTTAGAGTCGGGGAAAGTGGCAGAGTAGTAGATGATCAGATCCGAGATGCATAATTGTTCATAATTGAGGCCATACCAAAGTACTTATAGGACATAGCAGTCTTCCTAAGTACAGGGGCCTATCCAGAGACATATTCTGCAACCCAGAAATGCCACATGGTTGTTAGAGCAGCAGATTACTAGTTGGTCACCGAACAATTGTATAAACTTTGACTAAACAACATCCTCATATGATGTTTCTTGGATCATGAAAGATAGGCCATACTCTAGGAATGCCATAGTGGAGTTGCAGGAGGCCACGTAAGAGGAAAGGACACACCACAGAAAGTTCTCCAGGTAGGACTTTGGTGGGAAACACTCTTCAAGGATGCAAAGGTATACACTAGATCATGTGATGTTTGTCAATGGGTGGGCAAGTCGTCACACTGAGACGAGATACCACTAAAACCAGCTAAATCTCTACAAGAATTTAAGAAATGGGAAGTTGACTTCATTGGACCAATCAACCCTATCGCCAAGCATTCAAAGGCGAGGTACATCATTACCTCAACCGGCTACCTTACCCGTTGGGAAAAAGAAGCAATTGTACATGAATGTTCGATAGATACTGCTGCCAAATTCATTTTCGAGAATATCAATACAAGTTTTAGATGTCCTAGGAGCTTAACCAACGATCAGGGGGCTCATTTCAGTAGTAGCACTATAGCAACACTTACAACATAATTTCTAATTCAACACCACAAAAGTAGTCCATACCACCCACAGGCCAATGGAACAGTCGAAGCCTTCAACAAAATTCTGGAAAGGGGGTTAACAAAGGTCTATTGCAAAAATCACAAGGACTGGGATGATAGATTTTCAGCTGTACTATGGGCATATAGGACCACAAAAAAAACTCCACAGGTACACACTGTTCCAGTTAGTTTATGGGAGAGAAGCAGTGTTGCCTGCAAAATTTATCATGCCAAGTTTATATATTGCATAAGCCACACATATGACAGAGGAGGAATTAGTGGCACAGAGGCTTAAGGAATTACAAGAACTCGAGGAAACCAGATTTCTAGTATACTTCCATCAGTCAGTTAAAAACTAAATAAAAAAATATTGGCATGACAGACACATTAAGACCAAGGTATTCATGCAAGGAGACAAGGTACTACTCTATGATAGCCGGTACCATAAGCATCCTGGCAAGCTGTGCATGCTCTAGTTGGGACCATTCATAATTGTGGAGATTCGACCCTCAGGAGTAGTCAAACTCGCGTAAATCGATGGTGTGTTGCGACCAGGATGGGTGAATGGTGCTTTCCTGAAGCCCTGCCTGTCTCAAAACTGAGAAAGAGGGACTGTCGCTCTAGTTCGAAGGAGCTTGTACATTAGTAGATTTGAGTTTTCTAAATTTTTTGTAAATTTAGTTAATAAATTCCATGTGCGTAGTGTTGCGCCATGACACATAGTTCATTTTTGTTTAAGTGTTCTTTGATAAAAAACTAAAGACTCATCAGTGAAGGATCCGAAGTATAATAGAATCCATTGATGACATTCATCAATATGACGGGGACAATCTTTTTGGTCGGAGGGAGGATGAATCCGAGTACGATCTGAATCCATGTACCACATGAACCCAGTCTAGTCACAACCTTTATTGCCATTTCAGAGTACCCTATCTAAGGTCAGTTATGCCATAAAGACGCGTTACTCAAATATTCCCTTGAAGTTCATGCCGGGATACCCACCCATCAAATAGAAAGGTCTGAAATTGACCACATCCCTATTCCACTCACGCAAATAAGTTAATGCTAGAATTTCCTAATGGGATTTACCATATTAAACCGTCCCATCAGACAACTCAGATCCAGTTGCGTCCATATGGTCATGATCACCAACATTTATTACTAAAATTTCCCATTAAGCCAAGTATAACGCCCTGAGAACTCACCCGAGAATGTATCGTTCCAAAAGAACATAGACATTTCTGAATTTAACAGAGCGAACCAGCCTGTACCATTGTGAAATCTGCATTCGTAACCCTAGTCCTTAGCTGCCATCGAAGTGTGAATGCTGAGAGCCACAACAAGCTGAAGTGATATGTCTAAAGAAGTAGTTCCATATGAGCCATAGGACCCATGAGTCGAGATCGTAGGTGATCTCAAAGGAAAGGTGGAGCATGTTAAGCTCCTTGATCTTGAACTCACAGATTCAGCCTTGTTTCCTCAGATTCACACAAATGTTTTTTGGGAGATGGCTCCAGATGAAATCAGAGGTATGCAATTTGTGCCAAAATCAGATTTCATCAATTTGTTCAATTCGACCATCATGAACCTGAGATACCTACCAGTCTTCAGTACCACTGGTGAGGTTGTGCGGTGCATGAAATTACTTATAAGTAGGGTGCATGATAGAAGCCTATGGTTGGATAAGTAGTATCCAATCCATGTTGAAGACATATAGAATCTTACTGGACTATCCTCCCAAGGAGAGGATGTGTTGAAAGGATTCTAAGGTCATGGTAAGCACGGGGAAAATAAAGGTGAGCTCAGCCTATATGAGAAATACAACACAAAGAGGGGGGGATGCACAATGGTAATTGAACCCATCCTACCCGAGACAGTCCGGACTGGCCATTACATCATATCCAACAAGGTTATGAGATCATACTACAAAGGCAAATTCACTCTAGATGCATTATTAGTAGTTGACTTTTGCGCCAATGGAGTTGTATTTAATTGGTGCAGTTACCTACTAGAGGAACTCCTAGTAGCATGCAAGGAAGCACATGAGAAGGGAGGAACCTTCACTTACAGATACATACTTGTGGCATTTGCTATTTTTAACTGGAATACACCTATGGGAAGACAACCAACAATACCAGACAAAGGGTGCATGGCAAAGATGTTCGAGCCATGGCAGTCCAGGCCAGATTCGGAGAATACAACCTTCAATGCCACAACATTTGCTAAGTGGTACAATGGGTTGATTGATGCAACATAGAGGTTGCGTATACCATAGAAGATCCTCAACTGCAATACGAGAAATATTTCTTTTAGCATGAACTAACACCATACATTTGTCTAGCCTAGACATGTGAGAAAGGAATATTTCCACACAAGGATGTTGTCGTTCTATCTAGATGAGGAGGCCTTTGACAGGGAAATCATGTCATGGACATGATTCAAACATAACCCATGCAAGTCGGGAATGAATTATATCCTACCTTTGGAGTTACTGAAGAAGAAAGACAAATATACATAGGTCAGACCAAGCTCAAGTCCAGAGCCATAGAAGCCAGATGCTCCAGCACAATCATATTCTTAGGAGGAAGAGGAGATAAAGTAGTTGGAGAAAAAGAAAATACCATCCATTTGTCAACTGCCATCCGATGCAGTGTTATCTGGTGTGGATGTTAACCAGATTCTGGGCACTGTGTCCGGTACCGAACCATTGGTGAAGAGGCCCAGAAATGGGGTCTCACCAAACAAACCCCTGAAACCACAACCCCTTGCATTAGCCCCTCCCTGCACCCACTCAACAGCCAAATCCAGCACTATCATTCACATTCATGATGACCCGGAGCCTGAAACATTTGTGTCCACATTCATCACTGAGAACCCTCCATCACCACTACACCAATTACCAAACCCCGTCACCACCAGCCCACCCCGGACCACAACCCCAAAGTTGATGCATCTCGATTAGCCAGAGATAGTGGAGCAAGAAATCCCAGAAACAACCCAATTGTCACCCAAGCCAAGATCAGAAGTTTCTGGTCTAGACCCCAAAGGAACAGAGAAAATTATGAAGCTGAATGGTCTGAACTGAGACATCCAGGAACAACAACCTAAGCCTTCAGTGCAAGGGAAATCTTCCCAAACTGAAGAGGAGTTGTATGTTCAAAGCAAACAACAAATCCCCTCACTGACCAAGGGTGAGGAGGTATGAGAAACCACAATGCAGGAGGTAGAAGTAACAAAAGAGCAGGAGCTACCACGACCTTAGAAAGAACTAGAATCAACACCTAGGCATAGCGTGGCATCTATGCATAAACAAATGTAGGGGGTTCTCTAGGGCCCTCAGTAATGCATAGAACTGATGCAGCTTTACATAGCCATAACAAAGGTTCTTACTCTTTTTCCCATAGCGCTAAGGTTGAATATTGTGATAGGACCACTAACAGATGAGGAGGTAGAGACCCGTTCAGACCACTCAATGACCAATGGACTTCCACTACAGACATGAGCACCCACATACATAGCTCCTTCATCTGCTAATCTCATGAAGTGGCCAATGATGGAATTATTTGGACTGATCAGAGCATCAACTGATCAATTAGAGCAAAGGCTCCAGGAGGCCGAGATATCTGTCGAGGTTGCAAGGAAGGAATATTTTGTCGCACAAACATGTAGGATGTAGGAAGCACATGAAAAACTCCAAGTTCAACGCAATCTAGAAAGAGTGCAAGAAATACTTTCCGAAGCCTAGCCGAAGATTCAGAAGATTGCACCCGAACTACCTGAAGTCAGTGATGCAGGTGAGAAGGAACACCAAATTGATTTTCTACAAGGAGCATGGACACAACTCACCACTCAAGCTGAGCAACTAAAAACACAGTTACAATAGGCACAACAAGAAGCAGTGCATCAACCCCAGAAGTTGCAAGAGAAGATGTAGAAGATAGTACTACAAGGTAACAATGCTCGATCAACATTATACAAGAACACAGAGGAATGTAAACACATTTTCTAGGAAGTCAGTGACTAGATGGGCATCATCGCTCAACGCAAAAAAGTCTTGGAGGAGGTGTGCACAAATATCCAGGTGTTGAATGAAGAATTTGCAGCTACAAGGGATCCTATGGACCAACAACAGAAGTTCGATCAAATCCAACAGGCGAACAATGAGATGAATGCCCTCTTTGAGGCTCAGTCTGTAGCAAAGAAAGAGTTGCATGACTTTCGACCTGTTATTCAGGCAGTATACATGAAAATGCATCAAGTTGATGTAACAACAAACTCTGAGTGGAACTTGTTGGTCACGTCCAAGACAAAGGCGGATAACAAGGAAACAACTCAACAATTTGATGCAGAGGCATCACTCCTCGCTAGGAAATGGTAGGATAAAGTGGGAAACTTTCAAGGAGTGAAACAATGAGCCTTAGAATTGGTACCAGAGTTGGGCCCTTCATTTGAAGAGGTAAAAGAAGAGAAAGCACAAACAAAAGAGCCCAAGAAACAAGAAAAGGAGGACAAGGGAAAACAACAGATGCTCCTAGGATATGAAAAAGAACCAAGTGCTTGACTCGAGGGTGAGTCAAGGATTATGGTTGGAGCCTGTTGGGCCCTTCGTTTTTGGATAAGGAATTGTGCAATTTTTTATTGAGCATGAGTTGCACAAGATTCAACAGAGGATGGACATTAGAATGAGAAAGAGTAACATAAAGCAGTTGTGGAAGTCAGCGCAATGCCAACTAAGCAACAAATGGATGCAATAGAACAAGAAAGCATGCAAGCTGAGAAGGAAGACACAACCCAACTTTGAGATAGTGACTAACATAATTGTAAAAGGAGAGGGGTTGATTAGTTGTTGTGGTTTCCATTGTTGTTGTTGGTCAGTTAAGTCATGAGTCTGTAATGAATTTGATCTATCAATTAAAGAGTTGGAGCTCTGCGACATGAGTTCAGAGTCAAGATTTTGTACACTACACTAAGGTGTAATTCTGAGTCTGTAATCATAGAAAGATTCCAAAGATAATATGAAGAAGGAACTAAATTTTCAAATATGATGTATCTATGTGTGTTTTCTTATGAATTACAACATTTCCTTATGGTATGTAAGTTCTATCTAATGGTTCTACGTTTAAATCCTTGTTCGCAACATAAGTAGGTTCGATTCTTGCACATGTATGGTTCAGATCTGTTCATGTCTCTTACGCAAGATCAAGAATGAGTCCTGAAGGC
Source organism: Picea mariana (assembly GCA_032191745.1). Taxonomy (NCBI): domain Eukaryota; kingdom Viridiplantae; phylum Streptophyta; class Pinopsida; order Pinales; family Pinaceae; genus Picea; species Picea mariana. Next base: position 345,443 of record JASDQU010736512.1, read on the forward strand.
CCTATGTATCCTCTTAAGTATTTTCCCTAACCTTCCCTATCTATCTGTCTTAGTAGTGCTTCGGGAGAGACTTCTTCTCTTCGGAGAAGATGAAAATTCCAATGCTCTAGATTACATGATACCTTTTGCTGGTAACCTGAGAAGGACCCGAGTCTGATCAAAATTGAGCCAACAAATGCTTTGGTATATTTGGTGTTTAGGGTTTATTTTTGAAATTTTATGGTGGATTATGTCTTATATCTTTGGAGTTTGATTACAATTGATAAACATGGAAAAAATATAAATTTAAAACCCACTCAATGGTGCACTTAGAACACATTGGAGCATCATCAACAATGCCTTCTAATCTTATATATCACATCGATAAAGCATGGGAATATATTTACTCTTTGGATTGATCAGTGCACTAGTGATAATCAAGAGAACAAATGATGATGTTAGCATACATTTCCAAGCACATTAGTAAGTGGAGGAAAATATATAGTTTAAAATTGACTTTACAATGTGATTGGTATGTATGAAGGAATTGATAATGGTGCCTCTGTACCTCTATACATTTCCTATTGCATAAAAAATTTTGAGAAAATTTTAAATTAAAATTCCCCTAAATGGTATGCTTATAATATACATGAGCATCACATACAATGACTCCTAATATAATAAAGAGTAGCTAAAAAGAGAGGGATTTTGTTTTTTGGGGGATTTAGCGGTACACTCCAATTCAACTGGCACAATGTTAATGGTGCATCCTATAAATAAAAAATACACATTGAATTGTTCGATGTGATGATAATGACTTGAATGCACCACCCATAATAAAAAAAAAAGGAAAATTAAATCCAAATTTGAAATTTAAAAATGATAAAAACTTAAATGAGGATATAACAAACAATTTAGCTAGTCCCTTTCCTATCAAGGCATGGTTGTTGCATAGATAAAAAATGAAAATAGTTTATCGTTTTACAAAATTTGAAGATGAAATAAATATATTAGGGAAGTGAAGCAATAAAGGAATCTAGGAACACTAATCCATAAATGAGGGGTTGATAGTCCACTTGCTTCACCAACACAGACCCTTTGCAAAATATAAAATATAACCTTTGTTCTCAGTCTTGTACAAGGATCTTTGTCTTGTTGTATCCTGCACACAAAAACTAACCAACAATGTCAATAATAACTAGGATTGTGAGTTGGTTTCTTTTATGTTTATCACCAGACAAACACACAAATTAACTATGATTCTTTGCTTCAAATCTTATTCCTACTCTTGTGGTATGAGAATATGTTTTTTTTAGTTGGCCTTGTAATGCTAGCAGCAGAAAAAAAAAATTTCTTGACTCAAAAGATGATATATATATTTATATTTATATTTACTCTCAAGCACTATTAGTTCCCATTCCTTCATCCAAATTTCTCTTGACTGAGAAGAAAACAAATTCAATTAATTACAAATGGTTGTATTTTGAATTGGTAAAAAATAAATGGTTGTTTAATTCTCCAAAAACAGAACACCCAAACAAATTATAAATTGAATATAAACTATGTCTATTAGATAACAATATGTTGTGATTGTAGGTAGTGCTTAGACCAACATCCTCATTGCTATACAAAAAATAACCAATGATTGCAAAAGAGAATTCCCATAATTGACATAATTTTATAAATTGGAAGACAAACCATTATTCATGAGAACACTTGAAAAAGGAGGAATGTCTCATTACTTGTTGTTGTCAAACCAATATCGTACAATACACATTAATCCAACAACTAAGGCACATATTTAATTCCAACAATCATAAGACAAGCCACAATAAATAGATTTGAAGAAAGAGTGTAGGCCTTGGTCCCTGTTTCCATTACTTCCATATACTAAGGCCCCACTAGAGCTTGAGGATGAGATATAATATGTTGAGGATAATAAAAAATATAGACATTAAGTAGTAGGAGGGAACACAATATTAGAAAATGCCTCCTAAACAGGTAAAAAATACCTTTGTTCTTGCTCACCATGGGTAAATCCATGATAGTGGGTAAATATTTGAGATTTCTTTGAATAATACAAATAAAATGAATGTATCCAATGTCCCTTGTTGATATACATTCATAATAATCATTATGTAATGTGCTCTCAAATTCTATCAGATATTAAGTCACTAAAAACCAATGCTTGAAAAGGGTTACTATTGTAGTCTGAGAGAAATTACGAGAAGCTACCAATAGATCTTTACACAGAGCATCATATATTATATATCACATACATGTACATGAATAGAGACACGTGAAAGCATAAACAATAGGTGGGATAGCTATCAATGAATTTTATTAGATAGCAAAAAAACCTTTGTCTTTCGATTACATAGCCACACACACACATCTCTCTCTCTCTCTCTC
>JASDQU010736512.1:347982-376187 GCA_032191745.1 Picea mariana
GAAAGGGGGGGGGGAGTGTATATATTGCATTGAATTTTTTTTGACAAACTCTACTGGCACCCACGAAGATATTTTCACTAGTAGTTTATATCATGTTTGAAAATATTACAATATGAGAATGTGAAAAAATAGATAGAAGAAGAAAAAAGATGTTGATGTCAAGAAGTGTTGGAATCAATTTGCTTGAATGTCACCTACTTGTTCATGGATTCCTTTCTCTCCACACGGTCTTCTCATGTGTTTCTTTTGGAATATCCCACTCTTACATTCTTACATTTGGTGGAAGAGGTGTCGTTTTGACTTGTACGTGTGACTCTTCTGATCCTTCAATGACTACCTCTTGGGTTCTTGACTGATGGTTGGTGGTTGGGATGTTTGACTCAGATGGTGTGGGATTGAAAAATTGGAAATTATGTCTGTTAGAACACCTTAAAATTTTAAACTTTTTGAAATTTGTAATCTTTTGGTTTTTACCTTTAAAAATAAAAATCACCAAAAAACTTAGGAAAATTTCTTTCAAATTTGAATACAATCTATATTCGTTATTTATTAATAGGTGATTACAATATCACCCGTCCAAAGTTTTGGCTAATATGACCAAGTCGTTCTCATGTTCTCAAATTCATAGAGATGTGCGATCGTTAAGAGAAAGCTTCCAACGGTTACTTCGAGACTTTACATTTCCGGAAGATTCATATCATCGTTCAAATGAAAACCTCGAAATCGCAAAGCTTTGAAATCACGAAGTCATTTTTCCATGAAAATCTGTTAAAAAGATTTATGGATGAGTCTATGGACACCTATCATAAAATTCCTTTGTGGGATGACACATGGCATGTACTTTTAAAATTTATATCAAATCATTTTCCTGTTTTTAGATGACACGCATCACACATTTTTTCTTGACACATCATCAAAAATGACGTCATCATTGCCACATCACTCCAGGAAATTGTCTTTCAGGAGGAAAATAAAAGAGTTATTTCAGGATTGCTGAAGTATCTAAATACCGAAGCAGTTGTTATCATAATGAATTAAAAATCACAAATAAACAACAAAATAAGTTTAATTAATCGTGATTTACTTTAGTTAATCACTTCACTAATCTGGCCTTCGGAAGATCACTATCATCCTACTTACAAAACTCCTGAATGTCGAAGTCCTGAAGTAATTAAGGTTAAAATAATTTCAAAATATGATAAATTAAAACATTAAACGATTAATTAGTGACTAGATTCTCCACGATTTCACCCTTTGGAATATTTTCGTTGTTCTACTTTCAAAACCTCCGAATACTGAACCACCATAGAATAATTGTATTTATAGTTGATTAAAGTTTTAAATATTTAGGTAGATATCACAACGCCATGTAATAAATTTCATTGATTTCTTGAATAAATGTTTTGTCAGTAAATCAATTCAGAGATTTTTTGAATTTATTATTTTCATGAATAAAAGCATTTCGATCCTCAAATCATTCTATCATTTGCAATCTGATATTTCTAGTGATTGTAAGATTATAAGTTTTTCTTATAACAGGAAGGTTAATTCTATTTTCAAAGAATTATGCTGCCATGCAAAGCATGGAAGAAGCAGGAATCATCAGCTGAGGAATCCAACCCTAACATGGATATTCTTTTAGACACGCGCGAACTACAGATGGCATCAAGTCTTGGAAGCAGGTATATGACATTTTGGAACATGAAATTCTCCTGTGCCCTGGCGATTGCGTAGAAGAAGATGATGAAACATTCTCATCTAATATCAGACTGGTGGCTCAGTAGGAATTGCATAGAATAACTGTGTGGACAAATAATATTCCTTACAATGACATGCTAAGTTGGGCCCTGGATCATGTAGATATCCCATCCTAAAGTATCACTAATCACCAGAAGATGTTTGTCGGCTCTTTTCGACTAGAATACCTATGATTATTGTATAAAATTTCCTCTAAGCTGAAATACACTTATAATTCATCTTTTCTTTTAGATTTTGAGTGGAGGGAATGCAATGAATGTGGTAGAACTGGTCATGATATAATTAAAACCTGGTGGGGAAATCCATCCAAATTCAAGACCGACGCTCATGGAATATATTCCACAACTTCTTTAGATGCCCACCTTTTATATATTGCCATGATGCTCTTCCAGTTATTTGGGAAGAAAAACCCTACACCTTTCATAGTGGAATGGGTGTCTATAATCCATGAAGTTTTTGAAGGCTATACTTTCAACTGGGAAAAAATGTTGTCAAATAACTTAGCTAAGGAGGTCGTCGATTACAAATATTTGAAGTCTAGGGGGAAACATGATCCTTTTTACATGTCTACGTACATCGTGGATGCCATTTGTTTTATGACTCCATTTCCTCTCATGAATTGGAGCTCGACCCCAGCTTGTTCTGAATCCATTCATTTTTATCATTCAAAGTTATGGGAGGAAAACTCTAAATATTTCTTCTATGAAATATGTCATAATGTAGTAGTACTTTTTCATGTGGCCATTTACATACGCCCTCCTTCTAGAATCTCAGAACCAATTATAGGAAACCTGGGCACAAGTGCAGATTGGTACATTGAAGAGAATTTATCTTACATCAGAGTATTTGGTTGTTCCATTTCACCTCACTCCCTTCCAAAGTTATTGCCTAATAGATTTATCTACATAGAGGTTGCATATCAAACATTGGTAGGAGGGATTACTAAGGAATTGAAAGCATCACAAAAGAAAGTATGGACTTCATTTCCTATACAAGTTGGTATGTTCACACTACTTGATTTCGAGCATACGAAGGTTGAAGAAGAAAATTTGGAGGACATCAAATTGGTTGATATTGAATTCAAGAAACATTATCCTTAGAAGGTGGTTGAGAATAATCTATATCATTTCAATATGAAGAGATACATTCACAAAGATTCCCCTTATGATAATATTTTCAAAGGAGTCAAAGCTTATGAGGAAGTTCAAAAGAGAGTTCAGAATCTACTTCCATATCAACAGTCTGGTTTTCTTAGTTTTCAAAAAAATAGAAGGACCAACCTTCCAAAGATTTTACAAGGAGAATATAAATTTCCTTGCCATCACAGGAAATAGCATCCATAGAGCCTCAACAAGGTAGCACATCTGCAGACCAAGCTGAAGAAGTAACAAAGAACCTAGAGGAGTTATTTAAAAAAATAAATACATCAATGCTAAATAAAAAGGAGCAGGAGATGTTAGCATCCTTTGAGGCCTTTATGAAGTAAGGACATCCTTTTCCTTTTTCACCATTAGCTACTACTTTTTTTGTTCCAATTATCACAAGTACAGAGAAGTCCACTGCACTTACTTATACTATTCTCTCACTGACTCCCATAACCACAAGTTTCAAAACTCCCAACTCAGAGGAAATTTGTATAGATGAATTCACACCTATTCTACCTAAGGAGATGCCTCCTTCAAGTTTCTTTTTCAACAAGAAAATAAAATCCATCATAAAAAGAGAATCTCAACAGAAGGAAGGAGTAGTCACTAAGAAAAACATAATAGTTTATGATGGACATAGACAAAATGATCCTGAATTTGTTAAAGGAGTTGCATATTCATTAGGATCCTTTGCCACTGCAAATCAATGGTCAGTGGATAATATTACTAAGCAGCTGCAAGAAAAATCTCTTCAGATTGAGCACTTGCAAAATGAGATGCAACACAAAGAAATAACCTTCTAGAGTAAGATGAATTTTGACACCGAACATATCAGATTGGGCTATCAACAACAAATGAATCAACTATAGGAGAAATTGGAGGCGAGTGTCCAAAATCTGTAGTCAAGTAACTCAATGATTTCTCAACAAAATAGTTTAATTGATCAGTTACAAACCCAAATAGTTGTACTAGAAAACACAAAAATAGACCAAGGTGCATTCAAAATGCAAGCATCTGAGATGAATGAAAGGTTGGGAGTTGTTAATTAGATATCTATATCAAGCAGTGGATACTATCCAAAAATATTATCAAAGGATCAACACTTCTCTGAAGAATATTTATGAAAAGGAAAAGGAAGCTTGTGCAACCAGGTCCAAGTTCCAATATTTTATTGTTTGGAGACAAAAAGTGAAGTTTCCTGGTCTTGCCCCTTTTTCACAATATGAGCAAATCAAAGGGAAATAGTTTTAAAGGTTTGGGAGAAAAACCTTGAAGAAAGAAATAAACTAGCCAGAGAGGTTAAAGAGGCTTGTCTCAATGCTCTTACTAATGTTGATTCAGAGTTGGTTGAATTTAAAGATGATTCTATCTTCGCTACACTTGGGCAGATCAAGATAGAGAAAAATAAATAAAATTCCATGAAAAAAAAGGAGAGTTTAAAAAATACAATCAAACAAGTAAATCAGATTGATTTACAAAATATAGATGAGCTATTGGTAAAACCAAAGTTACAATGCTAAGTTACATCTCAGGCAATCAGGAAGATTCAAGAGAAACTACCATTAGTGCATAAAAGGATGTTTTCATTCGAGTTGAATGAAAACATTGAAAATTCTAAATTTGTGGTATCATCAATGGATATGTGTGATCAGTTCAATGAGAAGAAAAAGGCAAGCACATCTGTGAGAAAATAGAGGAGCAAAAGAAATGCCATCATATCAAGCGTATCTCGAAAAATATGCCTTTTGTTGTTAAATTTTGATTGTATTCTATATTTAGAGATGAAAAGTTGGAATGTCAAATTACTTATAGTTAAGACAATCTTTTATAAATAGGTAGATCTTAGATCCACTTAAGGCTTATTCTCACCGAATGTAAAAGAGAGCACTTATTTGAAAATTAATATAAAGAGAAGACAAATATTCTAAGTCTCATTTCTGTTGAGCTATGTGTTTCCTTTTTATTTCCATTTTCTTCTCATGTTAAGCTTCTTTATATGGTTCTTGAAGATTTAATGATTACAACTTAGTAATACAACAACTGTGATCTTAATAAATTGGAAGTTCGCTCAGCCACCGTTTTTCCTATATTCTTACTTTGAGTAAAAACAAGACCTATAATATGTGTATGTTTCTATATTCTTGATCATCTGTCGAAAATACATCTCCTCTTTTTCTTCTACTGTGAATGAGGTCAGACTTATCTGTAATTGATCCCTTACTTTGTTCCAATAGTTTTGTGAATCATTTCCACATCACGCAATATTATAATTTTGACTCAGAGAAATAAATATTGCCTCTGCATTTTCTTATTATAAATTTCACTCAAAGTTGCATCTTAGAAAACTGAAGGTAGAAGAAAGCACTATAAAAAAATTTCTTTAATTTTATGATGCCTGACATTATTCTGTGAGCCTAGAATCAATCTCAGGAACAACAATGCCAATAAGTGGATGTGGACTTTGACCATTCTGTAGGATGACGTGGTGATCCTCCAAATTCTATCTGATAGATGCTCAAATCTATTTGTTGTATGTGGTTTGAAAACATATTCCATTCTTCTATGGAGTGTTGCGCCTCTATCCCCACTGATTTTAGTTTCCCCAGAAAATCTAGCATATATTTCAAGGAGGCTTCTTGTATTGCCATCAAATTTGTGCCAAAGTTCTATTTAACTTCCTCGGTTTTCTTTTTGATTTGGTAAAAATGATTAATGGATTGATCTTTTAGTGCTTGATATTTGTTTTCCTCTCTCAACCACTCTTTCTCTTGTTTTGGCAGTTTTTCTTCCACCACCTTTTATTTTGCAATGTGAGTCGATGTGTCTGCTTTAGATTTTGTGTTGGAGGTGAGTTCTTTTTTGCTTAGATAAAGAATTATTGTTCTTTGTGCTTTGATATTGTTGTAGGTTGAGGAAAAACATGATGGCCAATTGTTGAGTACTATATTGAGGATTGCTACCTGTGAGTTAGCTAGTTCTAATTGTTGTTGTTCTTCCTTGAATTTTCCATATTATGACTTCATAATCGATGTTGTTTTCTAAGCAAATCCATATTGATTAATTCTTAATTCCCTGTTGTATAGCTTCTTAAGTTCTTTATTTTCTTATATTAGATGTTGTATTTCCACCTTATTGTTAACACCTGTGTTTATGACTGCTTCAACCAAAAAAATTATTGTTGCTAGAGGGTCTAATCCTTCTATCGGTTGTTCAATGAAAAATTTATCTTTGGAGAGATGTTACACATTATTTTCGTCATCCCTATGATCGTTAATGATGTAAACCTATCTATTGCCTTAAGAAGGGTCAGTGGCCTGAGTTCCTGAAGAGAGAAGGGAGAAGAACTTTTCCCGAGAAAAGAAGTTGCATTTTCCCTTGTAAAAACCTTGTAAAAAATGAAGTTCGCAGGTTGCTATATAGGCAGAGTGCGAGAATGACCCATTCTCGTAGGTTGCACTATAGCCAGGGTGTGAGGTGTTTGCAGGTTGCTCTATAGCTAGGGTGCGAGAATGCCAACATGTGGGAAAAATGAGCGTTTTCTCGAATCTTCTAGAAGGAGAAACTTCTATGGTGAGGTGGCATCCGAATGGTTTGGATCTTACTCGCTTTCATGATTTAGTGGGATCATCCTAACCTCCTCACCTTATCTTCTTCAACTTATAAAAGGAGAGGAATTCTCATGGAGAAAGCTAGCTTGAGCTTGTTGGCTTTGGTTGGCTTGAAATTATTAGCTTGGTTAGAGTGGCTTTGAGATTTTCTTTGTCAAGATAGATTGTGAGTAGCTATCAGATCTATGGTCTCAGAATCCTTGGAGCAAGAAGTGTGTGGGGAACGAAGGACAGTTGGAAGGGACCTTACGACATCAAGGCAATGGTTGTAATCTCTTTTTCACATTTAATATGATACAGTAATATGTTTCTTTCCCATAAAGTTAGTTCCACTTTATTGCATAACTCCTTGATCATATGCATAGATTAGCTATTGAATATACAGGATTGCTTTTACTTTGGTTGGTTTGTGCTGTTTTGATCTTGACTGCACGAGAGCGTTGGAGTGAAGCAAGAGCAAGAAAGATTAAGGAAGCAATTACAAGGTATGCCTCTTATTCTCACTTCCAATTTAATTCAATAGTTAGATCTAGGGAAAGCGATATATTCTGTCCTGTTTTGTTCTAGATCCAGGTGGATCTAGGGAGATCGGTTTGTGTCCACACTTACGGATTTATCCAATAACAAGAGTAGTGTGCAGTTGTTCAATATATGTTTCTTTTTATTTCTTCTTGATGTCAGTCAAGCACCATCCCTCAGGGCCCTCTTCCATTTTTTTTTTGCCTCTTTGGTCACTTTATTATATAATTAAAGAATCTACTCATCTGATGCTACTGTTGGGTCGAATGTTGTTTCTGTAGGTGGTTTTGTCGAACCGACTGGCTTGAAGGTTGCGAAAGTGATTAGTTTTGGAGTATTGTCTTTCATGTGTATTTTATTCTTCTTTTTTTTCATTGCCTTTTGCACATTTTATTGTTCTAGTTTCTTGATGGACATGTTTTGTTGTTCTTTGTCTGTGTCATTTCCTTTGTCTGGATCATTGTTTCTTGAATTTTATTCATTGTGATCTCCTAATTCTAGCTACGTGTCAGGGTTCTTTCTTCCATCATTTTTCCTTTGACCTTGTGCATTATTTTGCTCTGTGTTCTCATATTTCTCTGGAGGGTATGATTGGCCTTTGCGAGGGATTTTTGAGGGAGGATTTTCTGGTGGGTTACCTATCTTCTTGGGAGACCATGTTACAACATTGTTATCTTATTTTTTCTATTTTTCCATCTGGGAAGTCAACTATTCATATTCATTCTATTGGTCTTATTTTCTTTTCATTGCTTCCTCATTGGATTTTGTTGGGGAGTCTGTTTCATCCAATGGCACTTTGATATGTTTTGCACCAACTGACTTGTGTGTAGAGAGGGTGTGAGATGACCTTTGAGTTTTTTTACCTATCTTTCCTTATACATGTTATGATGTACCTACTACTATGACTGGGTAGAGGTGGAATGACCAAATTTCTTTGTTGTGTTCAAATTCAGGTTGGGTCGAGTCGAATAGATTCGACTTATCCAATGGAGTTGACTCAACTGTTGTATGTATTTTGGAAACTCCATTTTATAGAATATGATCAACATTGTCCAACCTCAAGTGCATTTCACTTTCTTCATTACTAATATTGCGAGGAAATTCTGATATGGTTTCATCTGATGATACTTGTTGGTGCCCTTTCTTTGATTTCTTTTTTTTCTTTTCTACCTCTTTTTCTACTCTTTTTTCCTTAATAATCAAAGAATCCTTAGGTGGTTGTGATTCTCTTGTAAGGTCGTTTGTTCTTATATTTGTGTGATACGTCTTTGGAATGGGTTTTGTAGTGAGTTTGGGTCAAGTAATTTTTGACCAACGTGTTGCAACTAGAGTCGACCAAATTGTGATTTGTTCCTGCTGATCCTCCGTCATTTGTTTCTTTTGTCTTCTTGTCTCTAGATGATTATCTAGAGCTACTCTGGTTTTCTTTGCTTCATCACGCTTCACATTAAGGGTTTCCATAGATTCTTTAAATTGTGGCCCTATGCTTGAATTCAAATTTTTTTGGCTGACATATTAGTCCTGTTGAGCCTGTTTTTCTTTTAGTCAAGCCCTTTCAGCTAATTTGTTTGTAAAATCAAAAAATTTCTTACTCATTAGAGGGTCATTAAAGTCGAGAGAAGTGTATGAATTGAATGTCTCTTTACAAATGATGTTTACATCCTCTGGGAATATGTTGAAGTTGACAACATGTTTACCCTTTTTTGTTGTTGTTTTCTCTTAGTCCAAGTTTGTTTTGTTGGAATTCCCCCTTCCATGTCTAAATTTGAGACAAATAGAATTGTATAAAGGGTGAATTCCCTTTAATATTCATATTTTGCATTAGTTAGGGGTGTTTAAATGGTTGGGTAATCACTCAATACCTATGGTGAGATTAGGGTTTCAAACCCCAATTGTTAATCGAGATCCCTTGCAAGGTTTTTAGTTGTACTTCTCCTGTATGTCGGATTTCCTCGACCACATAAGGAACCAATCATGCATTTTCTAATTTTCTAAGTTTTCCCTTTACTCTACTATCATATAAAAGTACCAAGTCTCCTGCATTAATATATTTATTTTTATATGCCGGACATGCCAAGTGTTTTGTTGATTCTTTTGGGCTTCCTGATATTGTTGTGCAAGCATCCTTTCTTATTCTATTTGATTTAACTAGTAGAAGCATTGTCTTGTGTTAAGAATATGGTATAATTAAAGTATAGATGTTATCCTTCCTGCATTAGCACAAAAGTGTAGTGGAATTACAACTTCTTTACCATAGACTAACTTAAATGGAGTTTGGTCAGTCAATATTTTATATGTTGTTCTATAGACCCATAGTACTGTTGGAATATTATCATCCCAATCATCTTTGTCGAGTCCACATATTTTTGTTAAGCCCTTATGTAATGTCTCATTGAATGATTCAAAAAATCCATTGGTTTGTGGATGATAAAAATTCATCTTCCTGTGGTCRATTAGGAACTTTTTAAGTAGTAATTTGATTGTGCCATTGATAAAATGCATTCCTTGATCATTGATTAAAGTTAAAGGACAACTGAATCTAGTTACTATGTTTTCATAGATGAATTTTTTCATTGTTTCCTTTGTGTATTTTTTGACYAGTTCTGCCTTTGCCCATTTAKTTAAGTACTCGAATGTTGTGATGATGTGTTTTGATCCATATATTTTTTCTCTCTTTGGGAATGGACCGTTGAAGTCAATAGMCCAGATTTCAAACGGTAAAATGGGGTTTACCGAATGTAAATGCGTTTTATTTTTCCATAATGGTCGGCCCATCCTATGACACTTATCACATTTTTTTGTTTTCTCTCGACAATGTTTGTGTAAATTCAGCCACCAGATATTGGCTTGGAGGATATTTTTGGTTGTTGTGTCGACTTGGAAATGACCTCATGTTGGGTCTACATGCACTTAATTAATCATGTCCTAACGTTCATGTTCTAATGCGCATATTCGCAAAAAATTATTGATGGCTAGCTTGAAAAGATATCCATTCATGAGATTGAATGGTGCAAACTTCAAGGATAGGATATTTATTTTGTTAGCTGGGAGATCTTTAGGTTCCTTTCCTTCTTCTAGGAATTTTTCAATTTCTTCTAGTTCATTAGGAGCTTCTTAGAACCTCAATAAATTTTCATCTGGTAATTTACCATCTAACCTAGTTAGATATTCTCCTGTCTCAAGTAGGGATAGATGATCTAGGCTGGAATTCTTCTTTCTTGGCTGAACTACTACTTCAAAGTTGAATTCTTGGAACAGTAGTAGCCATCAAAATTTTTTTCCTTGATGGATTGATTTATTTACTAAATATTTCTGCACCTGATGGTCCATGAAGAATATAAATGGATTTTTGGTGTAGACCCCTCGACCCTCTATCGGCCTTGGGTCACGGTCCGCTACAGGATCGTTCATTTTCCCCTTGAGACAAAATGGCTCTTTCGATTCTTGGCTGGAATCTTCGTTTATCAATCCACAGGTCCTTCCAGCAACTCCCCTGTGCGAACAGCACTAGGCACGAGCTCCACCTTCTCTGAGTGACCACAACACTACAACCAAGTCTTATTCCCAAAGGTGCTTGTCGCAACTCGCAATCTCACGAGTTTGCGAGTCAAAACCCCTGACTCTTCCTTCCCAATCTCGCGATACCCGAGATCAAAAAATGGGTATAGCTCCCTTCTGTCAGTGCCCTATGCATGTGACCACCGACTGGGATTAATGCTAGCGCCTCTCACTACTCACCCCTTCATGAGTTTCGACGTNGTCAATGAAATGTCGACTCCTTTCGCTAGTCGACGCATGTCTGCCTGTCTATCACTCGGGCCCACCTTGTGTTTTTGTCACGTGTCTCTCGTGCCTATATTTGGCACTTCGTGAATTTTCTCCTCCAAGCGCTGCCTCCTTTGTATCCTGACACTCGAAGTGTCGAGGTCCCGAACTCCTCGATACTCCTTATTGCAACTCGTGACTTTGGGACTTTTGAGACAAAAGCCTCGACTCTCCAACTGTCGAAACCTGAAATGTCAATCCGTCGAAATGGTTGACGACGTCCTTTCCCCTTACTTATATTGTGTCTCGCAATTTCGGGAATCCCGGAACAGATATCTCGAGCTCCTATCCTCCGAAATGCCGAAATGGAAAATTCTTACTTGTTATTAATGCTGGCCCCACAATGGAACTTCTCGCCCTGTCGGGACTTCGCACTTCACGATTTCGCGAATCTTGGTGCAAGGTTCTCGATCCTTCAACTCGCGAATCACTGAAGTGAGAATTCATGACTGATCTAATGACTCCTATCACCTTGGATCCTACGGTCCAATCTCTCCTGAGCTTGCACTTCAAGAATACTTGTTGTAACTTCCCTGCTCCTCTTGCAAGATCTGGCAGCTCTCGGGACTTTGTGAATTCTCCTCAGAGAATTCTAATCATCCAATACCTCCTTGTCAACTCCTGCGAAATGAAAAAGGTATTCCTTCCTGGAACTTGTCCACCTACAAAGTAACTTTACAGTGCCTCTCCTTGAACGCTTCAAGGTACTAACCCTCCTGAGATTTCTCCACAACTCAAGTCTTCAAGAAGTCTCCTGCACTCACTCCTTGTGGCAGCCCTTTAATACTTCCAAGTGTTGAATTCTTCGACTCTACGCACTCTCCTTGTGACAACAGTCTTTCAACAATTCCCTTAGGTTGTAAGCTCTAAGATTTCACTCGGCCTGCACACACCTTGCATAGCTCCTGTGCTTAACTTGCACTTCTGTGAGAATGAGAATAAAGTTATCTCTTTTGAGATTTCAGAGACAAACTCTGACTTCTGTCAATGCACACCTTGTGGACAATTTCGCTGTACTCCTTGAAGGAAAAACTCTTGCTCAGACAGAGAAACAATTGAAACTCATTCCTTACTCTTCCTCTCTTCAGATTTCAGGAATTCAACAAGAAAATCATACATACATAGCATAACACCAAATTCATGGCAGAAAGAGTAAAACAACACTAGGCATAACATTCAACATGCATACACAAAGAATATCACAACACCATAAGTCTGAATCAAAGATTCATATATTAATTCAGGACTTCTGTACATAGGTGTTTTCAAATACAGTTCTCCACTCCTTCTCCTCTCTGTGCTCTATGCTCAAAATTGACATTTGATAATTCTTCCAAAAGATACAAGATGAGGGTGCCTATAATAGGTTTTTCCTCTACTCCTAAAACTGTCTAATCTACAATTCAAAGCTACCTACTTACATTTAGTACACATAAATGCCTCTACCTACTTCAAACGAGAGCAGATTGCTCAAGGTCTGATTATAATTTGTAAGTACGTCTCCTCTTAATTGTTTCATTTAATATCCGCACATTGATTTCAAAACACTTTTACAACATGTCGAAATGCGTTGGCGCTTGTCCCAGCTGTCTTCCACCTCCGCGTGCTTGCTACTTGTGATGCTCCTACATCATACTCCCTCGCTTGAAAATTTTCATGGACTCCTGTCCATGAGCTCTTGCACAGTCTATCCATGCTTCTGGATTTAGGCTTCATTTTTCCAGCTAGCGTCTTCAACTGGATGTCCCTTCCACTTGACCAAGTATTCAAAATATTCCTTTCGCTTGGTCCTCTTACTAACTCTTTTGTCCAGTATCCTTTCCATCTGTGGTTTCTCTACAGCTGGCATCTTCTTGGCCCATTAAACCTCTGGTTGTTCACTGTATGCTTCTGCCTCTTCAGCTTTGTAAGGGTACAAATATGAGATATTGAATATCGGAGAAATTCCTATCCCCTCGGGTAATTCAATCTCATAAGCATTCGCCCCAAATTTCTTTATGATCTTGCATGGCCCAATTTTCTTCATTTTCAATTTATTATATGTCCCCCTTGGGAACCTTTCCTTCCTCAAGTGTGCAAGGATCAAATCACCAACTTCGAACTGAAGTTCTCTCCTGTGTTGGTCTTCTCTTTGCTTATACTCTTGGCTCAAGTTCTGTAATCGCTCCTTAACTTGGCTATGAAGCTCCTTCATCGCTTCTACAAAATCCTATGCATTAGCACTCCTAGTTGCGTTCTATTCTGAATCCCTCAATTCAGAAACTCCTCTTGGTTGCATACCATAAACTATTTGAAATGGAATCTGCCTTGTGCTTCTGTTGATTGAATCATTATATGAAAATTCCGCCTGTGGTAGAATATTATCCCATTGACTATGATGTTTTGTCACCAAACTTCTCAACAAGTCTCCCAAACTTCTGTTCACAACTTCTGTCTGTCCATCCGTCTGAGGATGATAAGCTGAACTGAATGACAAGTTTGTTCCCATTTTTTTCCATAAGGTTCTCTAGAAGTGTCCCACAAACTTGGTGTCTCGATTCGAAACCATGCTCCTTGGTAAGCTATAAAGACTTCTTTGAAAAACAGATTCGCAATGTGAGTTGTGTCACTGGTTTTCTGACATGGTATGAAGTGTGCCATCATAGAAAATTGGTCCACCACTACAAAGATTGAGTCTAACCCTCTTTGTGTTCTCGACAACCCCAATATGAAGTCCATGCTTACTGCATCCCACGGCCTCTCAGGTATGGGTAACGGTTGATATAAGCCTGCATTCTGCCTCTTTCCTCTTGAATGCTGACAAATTCTACATCTATCCACAAATCTTTTGACATCTATTCTCATTCTTAGCCAAAAATATGACTCATTTAACTTTGAGAATGTCTTGTCATGACCAAAATGTCTGGCCAATCCTCCACTATGTTTCTTCTTCAAAAGATTCTCCCTCATGGAGCATTTTGGAATACAAAGTTGATTACCCTTAAACAGTAATCCTTCCTGGATCATGTATTATGTCCATTGACTTCTATCCCTGAGAAGTGGATTCCCAGCTGCTTCATACACTTCTTTGAAGTCTGGATCATCTGTGTACATCTTCCTGAGATCATCAAAACCCAACATTTTGAATCTGAACTCTTGCATAAGAAAACACTTCCTACTCAAAGCATCAACAACTTTGTTAGCAGTTCCAGAAATATGTTTAATTACAAAAGTAAAATTTTGCATGTATTCAACCCATTTAACATGTCTTTGATTCAATTTATCTTGTTGAGTCACAAATTTCAAAGCATGATTGTCACTATATAAGACAAACTCCTTAGGAATCAAGTAGTGCCTCCACTTCTTCAGTGCTTGTATGACCGCATAAAACTCTTTGTCATATGTGGAGTACTTCATTTTGGCTTCATTCAGCTTCTCGCTGAAGTATGCTATCATTCTGTCTTCTTGACTCAAGATTGCCCCTATTACAAATCCACTTGCATCACATTTTACTTGAAATGTCTTTTTAAAATTAGGCAACACCAGAATTGGTTGTTCCGTGATTTTCTTCTTCAACAAATTGAAGCTTTTCTCAGCCTCTTCTGTCCAGTGAAAATATTTATGTCTTTTCTTCACTGTGTCCATCATCGGTGCACTAATTCCACTGAAATTCCTCATGAACTTCCTGTAGAAACTAGCCAATCCATGAAAACTTCGAACTTCAAAGATATTCTTTGGCAATGGCCAATTCTTAATCACCTCCACTTTATCTGGATCCATCCTCAACTTATCTGTAGAAATAACAAACCCCAAATAACTAAGCTCTGTCTTCATGAATGAGTATTTCTTCATATCTACCAGCAGCTTCTCTTGCTGTAGCCTCCACATCACTGTAGCCAAATGTTTCAGATGCTCTGCCTCTGTTTTACTGAAAATCAGTATGTCATCAAGATACACAATGAAATTTTTTTCGATGAAATCCTTCAGGACTTAATTCATCAATCTCATTAAAGTAATTGGTGCATTTGTTAGGCCAAACGGCATAACAAGGCATTCATACAACCCTTCATTGGTCTTGAATGTTTTCTTCCATTCATCACCTTCTCTCATACAAATATGATGATATCCACTTTTCAAATCAATCTTCGAAAAAATTTGCTCCACTCAAGCAATCCATCAAATCATCCATTCTTGGCAATGGGAATCTATATCTGATGGTAATTTTGTTAATTTCCCTTGAGTCTGTACACATCCTCTAGCCTCCATCTTTCTTTGGACTGAGCACTGTCGGAACAACACATGGACTCAAGCTTTCTCTAATCAACCCTTTGTCCATTAAATCCTGGACCTGTCTTTTGACCTCTTCATTCTCCCGTGGCGTCAATCTGTACGCTGCTTTATTTGGTAAACTATCTTCAAGTATAAGATCAATGTGATGACTTATACTTCTAATAGGTGGCAACGAACGAGGTAGTTCGTCCACTACTATATCAGCAAATTCCTCCAGTAGATTATGGATTTCCTCTGGTAGATCATCCACTCTTGTGCTAGTCAAAACAATTCTAGGTTTCCTGACCACGATGAATTGTGGATCTTCCTTCTTCTTAACCTCCTTAAGAATTTCCTTCCCACTCATGAGAAGTACAGTGTTGATTTCTTCAGGTTTCACCTCTTTGTCCTTNAGCTTATGGATTTCCTCTGGTAGATCATCCACTCTTGTGCTAGTCAAAACAATTCTAGGTTTCCTGACCACGATGAATTGTGGATCTTCCTTCTTCTTAACCTCCTTAAGAATTTCCTTCCCACTCATGAGAAGTACAGTGTTGATTTCTTCAGGTTTCACCTCTTTGTCCTTAATCGGAAACAACATGTGAGTTCTCTCATTCTTCTCTAGGGTTTATGTGTTCTTTCTCCCATCATGAATCACATTCCTATCATATTTCCATGGTCTACCCAGCAATAGATGACAAACATCCATGGGAATGACATCACACAATATCTTATTGTTATATCCTCCTATCTTAAATTCAACTAAACATTGTTTAGTGACATTTACCTGATGTCCTTTTTGTATCCATGAGACTCTGTATGGACTTGGATGCTCAATAGTCTCCAGCTCCAGCTTTTCTACCATCTCTATAGAAACGAGATTGTCTATGCTACCACTATCCATGATGACTTTGCATACCCTGTCTTTGGTCTTGCAAGCAGTCCGAAAAAGACTGTTCCTTTGCACTGGATTCTCCGCCTCCTCTTCTGGCGTTAAGAGAACTTTCCTCATCACCAGTGATCTTTCGCCTTCAACATCCCCTACCTCAACATTCCACCTTTGTGCTTTGGCAATGTGAGTCTCACCACCTTCTTTCTTCTTATCTAGACATTCATAAGATTTGTGTCCATTCTTTTCGCATGTGAAGCATTTTATTACTCCACCTCTACCCCTTCCTCTTCCTCTAACGCGAGGAAAAGTGTTGTTATTAGCATACTGTTCTCTATGTTCAGTATACTGCCCTCTCTGTGAGCTTCCACCTCTCTCAGTTTGAGGTTGAGGTTTCTTCCATTCCTCCTTAGGCTTCTGATTCCTATCTTGGACAACTATCTTGCCTCTGGGCTGACTTCTGCCTCGGCCTCTCTGACCTTGCTTTTGGCTCAGCTTCTCTTCAGTCTTTAGAGCCATCTGATAAGCATCTTCCATCATCCGAATGGTCATCATGCTCATCTCATCCTGAATATCATATCTCAGGCCATTCATATACCTGGCAACCTTCTCATCATCACTTTCACAATGACCTGCCCTGATGTTCAGCCTGTAAAATTCTTCAGTGTATTCCTTCACTGACATCAGCTTCTGTCTCAAATTCTGCATTCTCCGAAACAGAGTGATTTGGTAATCCCTGGGTACAAATTTCACCTTCCTATTCGCGACCATTCTATCCCAACTCTTGATCTTCTACTTGCCTTTGCAGTGTCTGTCAACTCGTAGTTCATCCCACCACAATGTTGCATGTCCTTTCAATATTGTGACAGCATGTTTGACCTTTTTGTCTTCGTCGACATCTTCATAGTCAAAATATGTGTCTAGAGCTCTAATCCAGTCTAGAATCTCTTCAACATCTGGGTTTCCCTCATATACTGGAATGTCTATTTTTGCCCTGGCACTCATTCTTGCGACCACCCTAATTAGACGTTCATTTGTTGCATCCTCTGCTGCAACTTCTTCTCCTTCATGTCCAGCTTCATCTTCACTTTCAGATTCACTGACATCTCCAACACTGGATGTGCATCTCTGTTTTATTTCTACGTCCACAAGTCTGGTGCGTATGTTATGCATCTCCCTTTCCATGGCTAGATTTGGCACCTGCCTACCCCTTTCTTCTGGCATTTCCATCTCCTCTGGTGGATCAAGTGTTTTCCTGTCTCTTCTTCTCAGCGGCATGGTGAATCTTCCTTTTCCCTGCTATAGAAAGCAAAGAAATCTTTCTGTGCTCTGATACCACTTTGGTGCAGACCCCTCAACCCTCTATCGGCCTTGGGTCACGGTCCACTACAGGATCATTCATTTTCCCCTTGAGCCCAAATGGCTCTTTCGATTCTCAGCTAGAATCTTTGTTTATCGATCCACAGGTCCTTCCAGAAACTCCCCTGTGAAAATAGCACTAGGTGTAAGCTCCACCTTCTCCGAGTGACCACAACGCTATGACCAAGGCCTATTCCCAAAGGTGCTTGTCACAACTTGCAATCTTGTGAGTTCGCAAGTCAAAACCCTTGACTCTTCCTTCCCAATCTTGTGATACACGAGATTGGGAAATGGGTATAGCTCCCTTCTGTCAGCGCCCTCTGTGCGTGACCACTAGCTGGGCTTAACGCTAGTGCCTCTCGCTACTCACCCCTTCGTGAGTTTTGACGTCAAGCTCTCGTGTTCTTACCTCATGAGTTACCGAGATGCGAGAAGTCAATAGAATGCCGACTCCTTCCGATAGTCGACACGTGTCCACCTTTCTATCACTCGAGCCCACCTTATGGTTCTATCATGTGTCTCTCGTGCCTAGCTTCGGCACTTCATGACTTTTCTCCTCCAAGCGCTACCTCCTTTGTTTCCCAACACCCAAAGTGCTGAGGTCCCGAACTCCTCGATACTCCTTATCGCAACTCGCGACTTCGGGACTTTTAGGACAAAATCCTTGACTCTCCAACTACCAAAAATTGAAATGTTAATCCGCCGAAACGGTTGACGACGTCCTTTCCCTGTACTTATATCGCGTCTTGAAATTTCGGGAATCCCAGAATAGATATCTCGAGATCCTATCCTCCGAAATGTCAAAATGGTGAATTCTGACTCGTTATTAATGCTGGCCCCACAATAGAACTTCTCTCCCTGTCGGGACTTTGCACTTCACGATTTCGAAAATCTTGGTGCAAGGTTCTCAGTCCTTCAACTCACAAATCACCGAAGTGAGAATTCATGCGTGATCCAATGACTCCTATCACCTTGGATCCTACGGTCCAATCTCTCCTGAGCTTGCACTTCAAGAATACTTGTCGTAACTTCCTTGCTCCTCTTGCAAGATCTGGTGGCTCTCGAGACTTCACGAATTCTCCTCGAAGAATTCCGACCATCCAATACCTCCTTGTCAAATCCTGTGGAATGAACAAGGTATTCCTTCCTGGAACTTGTCCACCTACAAAGTAACTTTACATCACCTCTCCTTGAATGCTTCAAGGTACTAACCCTCCTGAGATTTCTCCACAACTCAAGTCTTCAAGAAGACTCTTGAACGCACTCCTTGCGGCAGCCCTTCAATACTTCCAAGTGTTGAATTCTTCAACTCTACACACTCTCCTTGCGACAACAGTCTTTCAACAATTCCCTCAGGTTGTAAGCTATGAGATTTCACTTGGCCTGCGCACACCTTGCACGGCTCCTGTGCTTAACTTGCACTTCTATGAGAATGAGAATAATGTTATCTCTTCTGATCTTTCAGAGATGAACTCTGAGTTATGTCAATGCACACCTTGTGGACAATTTCATTGCACTCCTTGAAGGAAAAACTCTTGCTCAGACAGAGAAACAATTGAAACTCATTCCTTACTCTTCCTCTCTTTATATTTTAGACATTCAACAAGAAAATCATACATACATAGCATAACACCAAATGCATGGCAGAAAGAGTAAACCAACACTAAGCATAACATTCAACATGCATACATAGAGAATATCACAACACCATAAGTCTGAATCAAAGCTTCATATATTAATTCAGGACTTCTGTACATAGGTGTTTTCAAATACAGTTCTCCGCTCCTTCTCCTCTCTGTGCTCTATGCTCAAAATTGACAATTGATAATTATTCCAAAAGATACAAGACGAGGGTGCCTATAATCGATTTTCCCTCCGCTCCTAAAACTGTCTAATCTGCAATTCAAAGCTACCTACTTACATTTAGTACACATAAATGCCTCTACCTACTTCAGACGAGAGCGGATCGCTCAAGGTCTGATTACAATCTGTAAGTACGTCTCCTCTTAATTATTTCATTTAATATCCGCACATTGATTTCAAAACACTTTTACAACGTGCCGAAATGCGTTGGCGCTTGTCCCCACTATCTTCCGTCTCCGCTTGCTTGCTACTTACAATGCTCCTACATCAATTTTCTAGTAAGTAGTGTCAAAATGTTTGAAGGACAAAATCATTGCTAGAGCCTCCCGCTTCATTTTCGAGTAGTTTCTTTCTTCTTTATTTAATTTTCAACTAATGTATTCGTTTGGGTGATCAACCATGTCATCATATGGCTAGGATAGGAATAAGACAACAACAACATTAGATGCATCCACTGTTAAGCCTTAAATAGTGGCTCATTACCCATTAATTGGGGCATATTACATTAGTAATGTCATTTTATTTATGTTGGCTTTAGTCCATTAGTTGTAATTATACCTCCTAGTCTCCTATATATACCAAGGAGACATTTTCAATTGGAATCATCTTGTAGTTGGACATTTATGTAGGAATGAGGAGGTTTCCCCCTCGAAGAGGCTTATTATCTGAATTTATCTCTTTTTCAAGGCGTTGAGTACTCATTCTGAGGTTTTTCTATGCTATATTGATATTTGGTTCCTAACATATGGTATCAGAGCTCAAGGTCTTGGGGTTTCGCTATTACATTTGAGACACCTTGGAATTTTTGCTTTAACGCTTTTTCTACACCGATTCAGAAGGAATGACTTGGATGATATTTAGTATACGGAGGAAGGTATGTTGGGTTAAAATTTCATCTACCAAGGCCTTATAATTTTGGTGATACATCCTTTGTAAGATAGGGTTATGGAATCGGCATGAATTGAGTCATTGCGGAATTTTCACTATAAAATTCTTTTTGTAACGTTTCAGACCCTGAACTCTGGAGGCTATTCACAAAAATTAGTAAGGTATATGTGGTAACAATTTAAGATTATGGGTCATCTTAAACTTGTATATACACCCAGTGGAAGATAGGGTATCTGACTAGTCTCAAGCAGGTGTTCCGGGTAAAAAAATCCTAAATTCTTCCTAGAGTATCCAAATTGAGTGATACAAGTTGCATTGGATAGTGGATATCCCTTAGTAGTTCTGGTATGAGTTTCAGAATTTTATATCAATTATTTTGTGCGGGGCATGCTATACAAGTGAGATCTCCTAGAAAGGCCAAAAATCAGCAAGTTATGGGGAGTTTACCATTAATTACACTTGGCACATCTAATTATTATCAGACCTGTGGCATTGCAGAGAATAAATATCAGAGACCTACAAAAAAAGAAAATTTCATACTCAGAAGGGTCGAAATTTTGGAGATACAATAAAAGGAATATTGTCTGGAAGAATCACCTCAAAATCAAGGTTTAAAGTGATACTTGGCCAACATGCCACCAAAAAAGGGAACTTCTACACCAAATAAGCCTCCAGACAATCCTACTTGGGCTCTTGATGAAGGTGAAGAAATGTGTAGGGACATAAATGATTTACAAAAGTAGACAGTAACAAAAGATGAACTACAAGAGATGATGGATTCAACGGAAGCTAAGTTTGAGGCAATAAATACTAAGATGGATGGTTTAAAAGGGGAGATCATGGAAGGATTGAAAAATTTCCTAATAGATAGGACACCTGAAAGTGAAAAGGTATCCCATGAAATTCATGATGAGGACACAAGGAAGGTGAATCAAGAATGGAAAAACTCCAACTTTGGGTTGAAGACCAACCATGTTCCTAAGATCGATATGAGGAAGTTTGATGGCAAGGACCCAATCACATGGATACTTCATATGGAGAAATTATTTGATCTACATAATGTGCCACATACACAAAAGGTATGGATTTCTTCTTTATATTTAGAACCCAATCGATTTGTATGGTATTGATGGATTTTTTCTTGCAAATCACTCGTCACTTGGACAATTTTCAAGGAAGAAATGATAGCACACTATGAGGATACAAGGAGAAACAACTTCTTTAGCCAATTGATAAATCTCAAGCAAAACAGTTCAGTTACAGAGCACATTGAGAACTTCCAAAGATTGAATATAAAGGTAAAAGATATTCCAGATGAGCACTTTATTGATGTATTCATAGGAACTTTAAGGGACAACATTTAACATGAGGTTCGCCTTTGGGAACCCAAATCATTGGAGAATGCATTTAGGGTGGCAAGAAATGTTGAAAGTAAAAATATGGCTATGGCTACTAGAAGGACCAATCCTAACATCTATAGAGAGAATAATGCTCCTTCTTCTAAAACACCTCAACCTACAACATTGACACCTCAACAATTGGAGGAAAGAAAAGAAAAAGGTTTATGCTTTAATTGTGACAACAAGTACAGTAAGGGACATAAGTGTTGTGAGAAGAAATTATTCTACATATATTGTGAAGAGGAATAAGAACAAGAACCATCTCAAAATGAAAACGTAGAAGCAATTTCATCTGAAGAGTTGACTCCCACAATATCCCACGATATCATGTAATGCATTGGCTAGAGTTAACACTCCTCAAACCCTCAAGATCAAAATATATATCAAAAGCAAAAAGGTAATAGTCCTAATTGATTCTAGCAGTACTCATAATTTCATTCATTATAAATTAGCCAAAGATTTCAATTTCTTTGTATATCCATCGCCAGAGTTTCAAGTAATGATTGCAAATGGAGGAACTATCAATTTCTCAGGAAAATGCAATAAGATCAATCTTACTATGGAGGAATATGTAATGAATAGTCCAATGATTTCTATACCCATGAGTGGTGTTGATGTTGTACTAGGGATCCAATGGTTACAATCATTAGGAACAATGGATTTTAATTTTCAAGAACTTTTCATGAAATTTTCATTGGAAGGAAAAGAAATTGAGTTAAGAGGTATCACAGGGAAAGCCGGTAAGGTGATAAGCTCTAATGGCATGACAAAATTATTGAAAAATGGGCATCAAGGTGTTATTGCACAACTATGCTCACTAGATGTTGAAACATCTAAGTCATCTATTCCTCAATATCTCCAAGGGATCATTGATAAGCATTCCAAAGTATTTGAAGATATCCCCAAAGGTCTTCCACCCACTCGAAATCATGATCATGATATTCACCTAATTCCTAGGAGTGTTCCTCCTAACATCAGGCCATACAAATACCCTTATATCCAGAAGAGTGAAATTGAGCGCATGGTTGAAGAAATGTTAGAGGCTAGCACTATTAGACCTAGCCAAATTTCTTACTCTACACCGGTGGTAATGTTATTCAAGAAAGATGGATCATGGCGTATGTGTCAAGATTATAGATATTTCAACAAGATAACTATTAAAGATAAGTTTCCCATTCCCGTCATTGATGAATTGTTAGATGAACTACATGGAGAAATCTATTTCACAAATTTGGATCTTCGTTCAGGGTATCATCAGATTAGAATGAAGGAAGAAGATACCAAAAACAACATTCAGAACTCTTGAAGGCCATTATGAATTTTTGGTCATGCCTTTTGGCCTTACAAATGCACCTTCCACATTCCAAGGGTTGATGAATTCCATTTTCAAGCCCTTNTCTTGAGAGGATCATGTGTGACATGTTGACAAGGTGCTACAATTACTAAAGGAGAAACAACTATATGCCAAACCATTCAAATGTTTCTTTGGAGTGAAGGAGGTAGAGTATTTGGGTCATATTGTATCTCATGAAGGTGTCAAGGTAGACCCTAACAAGATTAAGGCCATGATGGACTGGCCAATTCCCAAACCATTGAATAATCTTAGAGGATTTTTGGGTTTGAAAGGTTACTACTGCAAGTTTGTTCGGCACTATGGAATAATAACAACACCTTTAATGTCACTAACTAAGAAGGATGCATTTTCATGGACTCTAGAGGAAACTAAAGATTTTGAACAACTTAAAGAGGTGATGTGCAAAGCACCTATCTTGACCACTCCAAAATTCACAAAAACCTTTATTGTGGAATGTGATCCCTCGGGAAATGGAATTGATGTTGTTCTAATGCAAGAAGGAAGGCCCCTAGATTTTGAAAGTCGACCACTCAAGGGAAAGGACTTACACAACCCCATTTATGAGAAGGAAATGATGGCAATACTACATGCATTAAATAAATGGCATCCTTACCTAATAGGTAGGCACTTCAAGGTCAAAATAGATCATGATAGTCTTAAATACTTCTTGGAACAAAGAATATATTCAGAAGAACAACAAAAATGGGTAACCAAGATATTGGGTTATGATTTTGAAATTGTATATAAAAAAAGGAAGCAAAATGTTGTGGCAGATGAACTCTCAAGAAAGGATGAAGATGTTGAGGCCTTTCCTTGTGCTATCTCGATCATCCAACCTGATTGGATAATAGAATCAAGGGATGAATGTAAGAATGAAGAAAATGTTGGATTACTAAGAGGGGGGTTGAATCAATAATAGCATATTTATAATCCTTTTTCTTCAAATAATCCAAGTGTTATATCAATGTAGAATTATTATCCAATAATAAGCAATAAGAAATGAACAATCACACACATACACAGTACACCAGTGTTTTACATGGAAACCCAAATCGTGAGAAAACTAAGGAATGTTTTTTATTATATGTATTGAAGAATTACATTCATTGGAAACACCAACTTCCTTTGTTTTCCAGCTGCAACTGGAAAGAGGCTCCAACCCCATAGTTTCTCAGGCTACAACCTGAGGGAAGCTCCAAATCCCCAATTCTATGGCTACAACCAGAAGGAGGATACAACCGCTTATGTTCTCCAACTACAACCACCTGGCCTTGCCCCATCCAACCGCCCTGAAGTAGAAGTAGAATGATGGAACTACTATCACACTATCACTGTGAGATATACCATTGTAAACCTGTACCAATAAACCTGAACCATGCATCAACCATGCATCACCTATACCTCAACCTGTAATCAACCTGTACCATAAACAAGTGCATCAACCATGCACCAAATTGTACCATAAAAAAGTGCAACCAACCATTTACCAAGTATTTACCAATCACGTGTCAACTACTCATCAACTATGACTCATCAATATGTACCAACATCATCAACTGTACACCTCATGTATGTGCCAACTCATCAACTACTCGTCTCAACCATGTACCCAACTTGTACCTCAACCAAAATCCCTCATCAATTTCATCATCCAAATATGATTTATAAATTTTTAATAGACCTAGTGTATATTATCACATACCTACAAACCTTCCTTCACTTTAAACAACAAGAGACTAGCATTTACATCAAACTTTTCTTTAGTCTCACGTGACTAGTTTTGGATTAGTCAACAACCCTAACTTGAAATAATCATAACTTTGTACATGTAATGAATGAATATATAAAACTGATACACAATGTTCTTTAGTAATTTTTATGCAATTCCTCCAGGTGTCACTACTTGGAAGCTCTCAAAAATGTAGTTATAGGAAAAATGACATACCTTGCTGAATTTTGGCATATTCTAAAGAGAGACCTTGTAGAGTGTGCACCGCACAAAATATTTGTTGAATCAATCTGAAAATGTTACAAAGATTACTACAAACTGTAATATAACCAACACATTTGGTCCTATTTAATTTTGATCTGTTATGAAGAAGTTATGATATTTTTACCCGAAACACCTATTTTTGACTAGTTTTAGGACTAGCCACAAACCCTATTTTCCATGGAGTGTAACTCCAAAAATACAACAACCCACAAGATTAATTTTTTACCATAGATATTTGATATGTTTCCTCAATGTCATAGAAATTTCACGGTCTGAATCAATCTAGAAAAAATTTTATTGCGAAAATGGTGAGATGACCTGTAAATAACATACCTTAGAAAGCATCATCAAAAGAATTTATCCTTCCTTGAATTCTGGCCTTCTTTTCTTCACCTTCCCTCATAAGTTCGGCTTATATATTCTTTGGTTACCTCAGACACCTATAGGTATTCAATATTCTCAAGTGTGTCTCAAATGAGAGAGCCTTGCTTCTTATTTATACTCTCCAAGTAGCTTCCTTAAAAACATCTTCTAGGTCACTTTGCCCACTTTCCTTATTTTAGGGTTAACCCACTTCTAATTTCTCCATTAAATTTATTATTTAAATAATTTATTTTGTAGTCACGTTGAATTATAGTACACTCATGAATTCACTTTATTATTTACCTTCTAAAATCTCTTAAACCACTCTGACTACTTTGACCTTTTGGGGCTTCTAGATGACATCGGAGGGTCCTCCAACTTCGTAAGGCCATAACTCTCAAACCGTGAAGAGTTATACCACCAAAAATGGAATGACATGTACCATACATATAGAATAGTATTACCTGCAAATATATCAAAACTCATACCATTATCCATCAAACAAACTTGGGTCCATTACCCAAACCTGGGTTCTCCAACTTCTCATGGCCATAACTCTCTAACCGTGAGGCATTATGTGACATTCAACATACCACTAGAAATGGAATGAGAAGAACTATCCATATAGGATAGTTTCAATGAAAAATTAATTGACCTTCATCTCATTATTCCACAAATAAGCATGGGTTCTCTAACCATACTTCTAGGATAAATCAATCTGCAAAGTGTCTTCCCATGAGGGCTTTCACCATAAGGAGACCACTTTGGAGTTCATCCATTTCTACTTATTATAAACCATGACAAGACAATAACAAGTCATATTTACATAAAACAATATTGGGTCCATTACCCAACCTTTTTGCTACGGGGCTTTCTTCAAGGGTTGACATCAATGGCAACCAACCTTAATAAACAATCTCCCCCTTTGGCATTGATGGAAACACTCTGATGCAATACCGAAATCATATCACTCATGCTCCCCCTAGAACCATGATTCTATCCTCTATATCTGATAAATATTCTCCCCCTGGAACCATGCCTCTATCCTCTGCATATGATAAATATCTCCCCCTTTGTCATCAATGGAAAATGTATCTTTCCATCCAAGGCTACACCCCCTGACTGAATTGTCTTCTTATGGTGATTCCTCGTGTACATCTAAGACATATAAGATAATCATTTAAAAGCATTCATTTTGGAGTAGAAATAACTTCGAGTCTCTGGCGAATATACTCAAAGGCTTCCTATGGAAGTGGTTTTGTAAATATGTCTGCCACTTGTTCTTTTGTGCCCACATACTCAACTCTGATGTTCTTTTTTGTAGCCTGTTCCCGTAAAAAGTGATACTTGATTGGAATGTGCTTCATCTTGGAGTGCATCACCATATTCTTTGATATATTGATGGCGCTTGTATTATCAAAATAGATTGGATTGGGCTCATCATACTCAACCTGTTTATCTATCAGAGTTTGTTTCATCCAAAGAACCTATGTACAACATGATGTTGTTGCAATGTACTCTGTCTCGATTGTAGATAAGGATATTGATGATTGTTTCTTTCTTAGCCATGATACTAAACACTCACCCAAGTAGAATGTTTCTCCACTGGTGCTTCGTCGATCATAAATACAACCTACCCAGTATGCATCTGTGTAGGTAATAAGTGATAGATCCTTTCCTTTTGGATACCATAATCCAAACTCTTTTGTTCCTTTGAGATATCTGAAAATCCTCTTCACTGCTAATACATGTGACTCCTTTGGTGCTACTTGAAATCGTGCCACCTGTCCAACTACATGGATTACATCTGGTCTGGATGCTGTCACATATAGTAGGCTTCCAATCATTGACATGTATTGCCTCTGATCTGTAGACTTCGAATCATCATATTTTCTCAACTTGCAACTGGTTTGCATGGGAGTGATATTTGGTTTGTAATCTTCCATAATGAACCTTTTTAGCATTTCTCTGATATACTTGGTTTGAGTAATAAAAATTCCTTGGTTACTTTGGCGTATCTGAAGTCCCAAAAAGAAGGATAGTTCTCCAAGTAATGACATTTCAAATTCATTATGCATATCTTTTGAAAATTTTTGGCTTAACTTGTCATCATCACTTCCAAAAATAATATCATCAACATAAACTTCAATTAATAAAATATTACCTTGACTTACCTTGAGCTATATGTTGTTGTCTTCACTTCCTTTTCTGAACCCTACCTGCTGCAGATACTTATCCAGTCTAGAGTACCATGCTCTAGGAGTCTGTTTTAGACCATACAAGGCCTTCTTTAATTTACACACATAATCTGCGTCTTCTGACAACTGAAATCTTTCTGGTTGTTCAATGTAGACTTCTTCTTCAAGTTCCCCATTCAGAAAAATTGATTTTACATCCATTTGATACATTTTAATATTTTTGGAGCATGCATAAGATAAAAGAAAACAGATTGCTTCCATTCTGGCAACTGGAGAAAATGTCTCTTCAAATTCGTTTCCTTCAACATGTGCATATCCTTTACATACCAATCTAGCTTTGTTCCTTGTAACCTGTCCATCTTCATTCAATTTCTTCTTGAAGACCCACTTTGTGCTAATCACATTCTTATTCTTTGGTCTTGGAACTAGTTCCCAAGTGTCATTTTTCTCTATTTGATCCAATTCTTCATCCATGGCCTTATTCCAAGATTCATCCTTGTTGTCTTCTTCAAAATAGTTTGGTTCAATTGTAGATAAGTGTTAAGAACCAAACATCAATATAGCATAGAAAAACCTCAGGAAAAGTACTCAATGTCTTGAAAAAGAGATAATTTTAGATCATAAGCCTCTTCGAGGGGGAAACCTCCTTTTACCCTACTTAAATGTTCAAGTACAAGATGATTCAAAATGAAAATGTCTCCTTGGTATATATAGGAGACTAGGAGGTATAATTACAACTAATGGCCTAAAGCCGACATAAATAAAATAACATTACTAATATAATATGCCCCAATT
>JASDQU010736513.1:17165-29378 GCA_032191745.1 Picea mariana
CAGAGACAGAGTTACTTACAGCCATGACCAAGTCGTTCCAGCTTTCTAGCAATGACAACAAGATTAGAAGAGCCCTGACCTCATCATCAAAGTCGACTTTTACATAACTTAGTTGATTAGTAACCGTATTAAAATCATTTAAATGATCTACAACAGACCCACCTTCTGACATCTTCATATTAAATAATCTCTTCATTAGAAATACCTTATTGGATGCCGAGGGTTTTTCATACAATTTGGCCAATGCGTCCATCAAACCCTTCGTTGCTTTTCTTTCGAAATATTGAAAGCCACTGACGCTGCCAAGCTCAGCCGTATCATTCCTAGAGCCTTTTTTTCAAGAATCTCCCATTATTCGTCCTTCATAGTCATCGGCTTCTTTGCTATTCCGCCCAATGGTAGGAATAGATCCTTCTGATATAAATAGTCTTCCATCTGCATCTTCCATAACCGGTAGTTTTGGCCATTAAATTTCTCGACCCTAAACTTTCTATCTTCCGACATTGCTCCCACTCGAACCAGGAACCCTCTTTTCCTGTGAGTTACCTTTCACTCTGATACCAGTTGTTAGAAAAACAGGACCGTGGAGCAATAAAATAAAACAAATGCAGAAACCAAAAATAGAAGATACACAATACAATAGAGACACAGATTTACGTGGTTCACCCAGTGTGGGCTACATCCACCAAAGAAATTGTCAGGTCCTTCCTTTATTATTATCCATCATATGAAGGGATACAACCTACAACAAACCCACTATAACTTCCTCTTCTTTCTCTCACAGTCTCCTATCTCAAAATACAATATTCGCAATCCACCATAGCCGCAATACATTTCCCTCATAAAAGAGGGTTGCCTTCTAGGGCAAAAAACCCTAACATAATCTCTACCGTTAGATCTACGACCTTATAATGAACGGGCCAGATTTACAAGGAAATTACAATATACATTTACAAGGAAATTTTTCCTTCGGAGGCTTTGCCCCCTGACCCCCCGGACCCCGCAAAGGGGGTACCCCCCTCTGCACTCCCTCACATGGAAAAGTGTACATACTTCTGGGGTGTAAATACTTCATGGGGTATAAACACGACTGAAAGTAAAAGACCTCTGAATAGGAAGATAATCAGGCTCCACAACCAACAATACATCCTTGAGTATTGAAACCCTCCCATACCATCAAGCCATGTGTCTAGTCTAACCATGTCAAATTTTGATGCATACATGCACAGTTTGAAGAAATTTCAACGTTGTCCCCATTCACTGCTCACTATGCGGGGTCGGTGCAAGATGACATTTGTGGTGGGTGAATGACAGAAGTAATAAAAATGATGAGCTGATGACATCATCCTCTGAAGAATCTATGAGTGAATATGATGAGTTGATGACATTGTTCTCACCAACATATGTCCACTTAGTCACAATGACACATCTTTGATATCCTCCAACATTAAAGAAATCCCCACATCAACAGGGAGTTTAAACATTTTCAATAAGTGTGAGTCATTCATGCATTCTCCTACCTCATGGAAATTCTCTTGGGATCATTCTCACCATTATTCACATAACCCCCACACTATATTCCCCTTATTTTCTCAATAATCCAAATTTAGAAATGACCAAAACTAATGCAACAATTATGGAATAGAAAAACTTGGAAGAGAGATAGATGGTTGTAGATAAGCATAGAGACAAGGAAAAATAGAAAACCTTTAACCCCGTGCCCATGAAATAGTTGCTTATTAATTATTTAAGAGCTAAGACAATACTCCACTAGGTTTCCCATAAAACAATCAATGGAATGGACTATTTTTGCCTACATGAGGGCACTGAAAAGGAAGGAGATGCTTGAGGGATTGTTGAGTAGAGAAAGGAAACATTTTCCCTTGTGTTGTGTATGGCATGGAAGAAATTGTTTCCCTTATACTCAAATATCACTCACAGACCCACTCTATATATCATCTCATCTCGTCCTCCTCTCGTTTTAATTTTCTGATCGGTCGAATTTTAATGGAAACAACTATTAAAATACATTGTACTAGGGCTAGAGTGCATGATGAACAATGGTGACCTGTGAATGGGGCCAATGTTGAAATTTTTTCAAAATATTTATGTATGGCATCATACATCCTTGAGTCTTGAAACCCTCCCATACCGTCAAGGCATGTGTCTAATCTAACCATGTCAAATTTCGATGCATAAAAGAACCTATTGAAGAAATTTCAACATTGACCCCATTCACTACTCACTATGCGGGGTCGGTGCATGACATTTTGGTGGTTGAATTGGAAGTTCCATGACATTTCAAGAGAGTTCCAACAAAGATTCTATAGATGGAAACAACGACATTTGACAAATAGACGCCCATTATGAACGTTGTTGAAAAAATGGACGAACTCAAAGATTATGTGGTCGGGACATTAGACATTCTTGAGTCTTGAAACCCTCCCATACCGTCAAGGCATGTGTCTATTCTAACCATGTCGAATTTCGATGCATACATGCACAATTTGAAGAAATTTCAACGTTGGCCCTATTCACTGCTCACTATGCGAGGTCGGTGCAAGATGGAATTGGTGGGTGAATTGAATCTTTTGTGACATCAACTCAAATTGGTAATTAAATAATCAAACCCTCCTTAAGAATTATGCGGTGACATCAAACATCCTTAAGTATAGAAACCCTCCCATACCTTAACCCCATGCCTTTAGAAAAATTAGAAAACCTTTAACCAAGTATCTAGTCAGTGATAGTTGGAAGAAATTAGAGTGGCGTTGTGATGATCCAACCCAATACAAAAGTGTACCTAATTACAACTTGAAATAATGTTGCCACCAAACTACTCATCCACAAGAGAAAATTGTCGTTGACTTGCTCATCCAGTGGAGGAGGGCAAGAAGACATGTCCTTGTGATATTGTGCACCCACTGGAAGAGTAGTACCATGAGATATCAAAGATGATCCCCATTATGCCCATTATGAACGTTCCTGCAAACATGGACGATCTCAAATATTATGTGGTCGGGACATCATACATCCTTGATTCTTGAAACCCTCCCATACCATCAAGGCATGTCTAGTCTAACCATGTCAAATTTCGATGCATACAGGAACATATTGAAGAAATTTCAACATTGGCCCCATTCACTAGTGCTCACTATGCAGGGTCAATGCATGACATTTGTGGTGGTTGAATTGGAAGTCCATGACATTTCATGAGAGTTCCAACAAATATTCTACGGATGGAAACAATGACATTTGACAAATATGAGACACCCCATTATGAACGTTGTTGCAAACATAGACAATCTCAAAGATTATGTAGTTGGGACATCAAACATCCTTGAGTCTTGAAACCTTCCCATACCGTCAAGGCATGTGTCTAGTCTAACCATGTCAAATTTCGATGCATACAAGCACATATTGAAGAAATTTCAATGTTGGCCCCATTCACTAGTGCTCACATGGACAATCATGTAATAAATATGACATCTATAACTAAGTATGGGGAAGTTTGACTTTTATATAACTATAATATGGGGAGGGTTTCTTGACTTCTATACTTGATTGTTTGGGGAAGGTTGTGTTTCTCTTTATGTTCATATATTTGAAGAGAGGATTAGAGCATTTAGAGTATTCAGGACACTCTCGGGATTACTTTTGAAATACAAATAAAGGGGGATAGATGCCTAGCCACATGTATTCTTCTTCATATATTCATGTTGCATTGACATACACAACTGATCTAGAAATATAGCGATAGTATATTTTTTTTCTTTGCCATTGATTTGACCCTAGTAAGTGGGGAATTATCCCCTATCACAACTACCATTTCAATAATTTGATATCTTCATAAAAAAACCATGTAGAGATTTTACATCTATGTATGTGAAAACTGAGGATGTTTCTAACCTATCAACCATCCATCACCATTCTAACCATAAAACCATAGAAGTCAAAAGAATTTTTCTTAATATAGAAACCCAACATAAATCATAGATAAAATTCACTATTCTAGGTTGTATCTTGCATAGAGAAACCCACTAGCTGAAACTTAGTGCTCTTAATCCAATGCAACTGACGGTTCGTGCATCTGAGTCCCAGTTTGAGTTTTATTGTGAGTTGGAACTTGCCTCCTCTATCCATTTAGGGACATGTGTTCAATTTGTTCTAGGAGCATAAAACCCAAACTAAGTATCATAACAGACTTTTGTAAGCTCCCGCAAGTCTATTTGGCCAAGGCCCATGTGACTACACTAGCCAAGAACACTTGACACAGTGTTCTTTAAAATCAACCTCCTTTTCAGAAATTGCACTATGCCTCGTTGACCAAAATCCTAGTGTTGGAGATACTCCAACAAATTTTTTTCTGGTCGATGGAATGATAGCGTAGGAGCCCCAATAGCTAAAACCATGTGCTCTGGATCTAATGCAACTGACGATTCATGCATCTGAGTCCCGGTTTGATTTTTATCGATAGTTGCAACTCGCCTCCTCAAGCCATTCAAGGACATGTGGCCAATTTGGTATGAGGGCATAAAATCCAAACTGAGCAGCATAATGGTGTTCTGTAAGCACCCGCATGTATGTTTGACCAAGGCCCATGCGACTGCACTAGAAAAAAATGCTCGACAGAGTGTTCTTGGAAATATTGACCATTCTTTGATTGGAATGCAATCATTAGGTCCCCATGAAGCCTTGATATTCTTCAACAAAACACAATTCCTAGGCATAAAATCCAACTCAATCACCATGGTTGGTGTTCTGTCTACATGTGCATATTTATTAGCCCTAGAAAATGGTAAGCACATCCATGGAATGAAAACATTGTTGGTTATCCCTAGACTCACCATTCCTGTGAAATCACAACATTGTTCAATGAAATGTAGGTTATGCTAGGAATAAAACCCAACTCAATCACTATGGTTAGTGTGATGCCCACATTTCTGGATTAATTAGCTCTGGAAAATGGTAATTAGATACATGGTTATCCAATAAAAATAGGATTTGAATTTAATGTTGTTGTCGACAATGGTCTTATAGAAATGTAAAGCAATTATTGTTGGTTTGGATACATTAGTAAACCATTGTTTGGAATTAAATGTAGCAAGCACTTACTCCATGGTGACTTGGTGAGGTTCCTCAACTTGTCAATGACATGATACTTGCTAAGAACCAAATAAAAGAGTCCAACACCATAATCAAACATAATGCATGTAACATCTTTCATCCATGGTTATTCTCTTTACATACAACAAAATAAATGTATGACTCTAGAATAAAGGAGAGTCAAGGTGACATCCAACTTCTAATTGTCAAGCAGAATGAGAATTTAGAGAAAACATGGATAAGCATTAATGCATAATGTTATGAATTCTGTAAAAGGTTATCCTTTTGACAAGTGAATAATGTTATAAATGTTATCAACGAAGATCCTTTAGAGTCATGGTCGTTATGAATGTTATCAACGAAGATATGATGATGAACCAGTATTTTACTTATTTATATCATATTGCAATATTTATTTTCTCACGTGTGACTAAATGTTGGCACCTACTTGAAACTTGCCCTCCTTCCTATGCTAGTCATGTTTGGCCTTGTATATTTCTAGACTCTTCAATAACATATATTTCATGATCGTACATATGGATGAATTTGTTGGAATTGGTGGCCTAGAAGGCAAATATATGTCACTATATTTGTTACTCCCTTCTTGTGTTTGATCACTAGATGAAATTTTTGTAGGAAACCCCTTCCAAAAATAGTGTCTTGTTTTGTTGGGGCATGCTTTGTGTCTATAAATATTGTAGACATTGAAAATTGATACGAATTATTATTTCATTGCCCATAATATCATGCTTCCATTTCTTAACCACTTGCGCCAATTCCCAAATCCCTTTGTCATAAGTGCAATAATTCAAAGTGGAAGCTTAGACCTTTTGTTGATTGATAACATATTGATTTTCCTCTTTTCAAAATGGTTCTCATTGCGGAGGGTGATGCATCAACTTAACTCAAATGGTTGCCTCAAGTTTTGGAAATATTGGTGCATTGTCGATTGTATGCTTCAACTTATCAAAAGAATATTGTTGTGCTTCTTCCCAAGGGAAAACGTGTATTTTTTAGGTCAACGCATGGAGTGGGGTTTCTATTTTTGATAAATAAGCAACGAACTTCCTCATTTACTGGGTTTCCCCAACAAATATTCCTACCTCATGCACATTCCTTTGTGTAGGCCATATATTATTGTGTCTACTTTTTTTTGATTAATATTGAGTTCACACCCTCCCACTACATAATCCAAATAGATTGAGGCCTTTAGACAAATTCATATTTATTCCAATTGATCAAAAGTTGATTTTGTTTTAGAGTTTCAAGCACTTGCTACAAATGCAATATTTTTTCATCCCAAGAGTTTCACTAAACACAAAATTGTCATCCAAGTACACTATGGAAAAAGAATCAATGAAAGTGCATATGACATTATTCATTGTGCACATTAAAGTAGCCAGTGCATTGCATAACACAAATTGTAGCACCAACCATTCATAGAGTCTGATGCCCAATAAGGACCAAATTCTTCTTCATCCACAAGGATCACCAAGTATCCTTTTCTTAAACACTTTAACTGTGTAAGGTTCCAAATCGATCCTCAAAATCTCAGTTTTTAATCCTCCTCGGGTTTCAAAATTATAATAATAAAACTTAGACTCAATTCAATATAATATGGAATTAGCTCTTGGGCTACTTACCAAACCATATAACCATGGGCTACTTCCCAAACCATATAACTATGGGCTACTTCAATAAGGAAAATTGATTGTCTGCATTTTGAGAACTCCCATACTCCTCTATATTTTCACAAGCAAATATATCTCCAATAACAATTTGTCTTTCACCCTGAAAAACACATTCAACAGTTAATAAAAATTCATAAAACATATTGTATTTCTCATCTCTTTTCTCGTTAACTCTGCTCAAAGTTTTCTCTGATTTTTCATCCTTTTGATGTGCATATCCTCCTTCATGTTAACTTGTCTTGGAAAAGTCTTATTTGTCTTCACATTGTTCTGAATGTTGTCTAATTTATAAATTTTGTTCTTTATTCTTCTATTTGGCCTTCCTTCCTTTCATATTTCTTTTCATTCTTCCCCTTTTTTTCTTACAAATCTGTAAGCCATTAAGTTGCTTTTTCCATTCCTCGTGCTTTTCAATCAAAATCTACCAACTTCTCATTTTAGAAGCTAAATTTCTCTTTGTTTTTGTACAGAAAACAAAATCGACATATATAACAGAGTTTCCATTCAACTGTAAAGTCCCTTTTACAACAGTAAAAATTATTGTTACCACCATGAATATCACATTCCATTGAACCCCTTTTCTGCTTAATGCAAATGCATATAAGTTCACTAAAGCATCTTTGCCTTCATCCTCTAATGTTGCCTATCTCTTTTCAGTTTGATGATCACATCTACCATTTCTCTTTTTGCAATTTGTACAAACAAACGTATCTTCAATTTTTTGATGTACATCAGCCTTTGCCAACTTATCCATAGGTTCTTGACTATCCTCTTTTCCTTTCCGCTTCATAGTATTTACTGGACTAACTGCACCTCCTTGGACTGAATTCTCCTTATGAATCTCTTTTCTACCATCTTCCATAATGCAACCTTTACTAAGAGTCATTTCCATTAGTGCTCCTTTATGTCCTTTCAAGACAATTTCCTACCCATTAACTATCAATACAGGTTCATAATCACTGAATAAAATTTGAAGAGATAATCCCATTACCTCAAGTGTTTGCACTGTATATATACCCTTGTTTGATCCTGACATAAGGCTATCTTCATGACTCTTTTCTATTCCTTCTTTTGCAATCTGCAATTTCCTTTTGTCTTTAGACTGTCTGCCATCTTTTTTCCAAGTCCTTCTGGCTTTATCATCTTCAACTTTCATAGTAGTCTTCAATAATTGTCCATATTCAGTTTCCTTGAACACATGTTCAATTAAGCACTGTTCTATTACATACATCTCTTCTAACATCTTACATATGGACTAGGGTTTCATGTGGAGTTCTCACCTTCTTGCTACATGGATTTCAAGCATACTTCTTGAGCTTGTGATGGAGCGCCCTATGGTTTTGTGGTTGATTTGGCATGGTTTTGACACTTATTGTCATTTATTCATGATCTATGAGGAGTTCTACACAAGATTTGAAAATTTACTCAATCAAATTCCTAAGGACATTAGCTTAAAGGATGGTGTCATTGTCCTTCTTCAATACACAAAAGCCTTTGAGGGGCAATTTGGATTTATGTTAAGGAACAAGTCCCCAAATATCCTTGTAGAAGCACAAGAGCATGCTTCTAATATTGAAGAGAATCTTATAGCTTCTCAAAACTTTACCAAGCCTAAAAATTTACATAATGTTGAACCTGCTCAAAATTCTATGACACTTTTGGCCCCAATACTTGAGCAAATAGTAATCGATTTCTCATAGAATCAAAGTCTCACAGAGATATTTTTTCCCATAAATCAGAGCTTTGTTTTGAAGATACTTTCAAAGGAAAATGATCAGGATTGTCATATATATGCACGTGACAACGACTCTTTAGATGCTTAGAGGGTTGCCCTAAAGAAGGGGAAAGAAACATATCATTTCAATGTTGGGCCGACCTTTAATGATTACCTAAGTTTGGTTCAAATTGAAGTTATAATTTTGAATTGGAAGAGAAATTTAGGGCCAACCCCTTGAGGAAGGTTATGTGCTTTTGTTGAATCTCTTACGCCCATGTGTAAATGGATAATGGTTCTTTGTTTGCTTAACTGGTAAAGAAGGTAATTCCTTGAACGGTTTTATGGGCTCTTGATTGTGATACGACTTTATCTCATTTTGAAGCCCACATTCCCACATGTGAAGGAAGATGTTGGTTCTTTATTACATGCTTGGTGAAGGCAACCCTAGCCCACTTGAAGAACAGTTGAAGATTGTATAGCTGATTTTGAGCAGAAAAGAGAGCATTGAAGGGAATTTGGAGGCTAGATGTTGCACCAAAGCCCCTCTTTTCCCCTCATTTGAGAAAATTTTGTTGAATCATCTTGTGTTATACTTAGGCGCATTTTTTGGAGATTTATATTGTGGATGTTTTCTCTTTATTTTTGGTGGATGTTTCGTGAAAATGGGTTTTCTTAATGTTATGTTCCTTATCTTAAGCGTTTTCATTAAGTTGCATGTGATGCTTCTTGGGATATCTTGGTGAATTCTCTATTAGAGTAATATTTGCATGTTAACTTTGTCTCCTTGAACAATCTTGAAACCCTAAGGAAGGATTGAGAGTGATCATCCCCTTCCCTTGTTTTATCCATCTTAACTCATTGAAGCATTCAAGGTTTTCCTTAATGGTTAGGAGTGGCTATCCCCTTAAGGATTTTCTTGGCTAGGGTTTAGTTATAGTGGTTAGAAGTGGCTATCTCCCTAGGGTTTGAAACATATTTGTCTTGATCTTGTGCTAGCAGCTCTTGAAGGGATAGGATGACACCTAGTGTTTATGAGGGGATAAACTCTAGGGTTTTCTCTCCTAGGAGGTTGACGTAGGATTATGAGGTGATAATCCTATGATATACTTTCAAGTCTTATTTTTCCCTTGGTCACCATTGAAATTCTACATTAACTCCATATGCCCAATGAAAAGACATTGATCTTGTGACCTCCAAGTACTTTCTTCAATAGTCTAAAGCTACCCAAACGCATTTTTCTCGGACTTCACTCTCCACATTGAGATTACTTGCCCTAAGTCCTCACAGTCTTAATTGAGGGAAACCCCCTTCAATCAGAGGAAAGTTGGCTTGAAGTGAAAGAGGGTTGGTGAGGTGATAGGGGCCTTCCCTCTAAGTTACGCATGATTGCACTTGAGATTTTAGACTTTAGCTCAACAATTGTGAGTTCGTGTGATAACACACCCGAGACATATCCCAGTGATCCTAAACCTCATTAGACAAGAACCCCTTTACCATTGGAATTTATTCCTCCTCCTCAACCAACCTTGCCTAAGACCGATGATATAGATTTAAATTTTGATATGGCTAGTATCTTAGCAAAGGTTAATGTACATGTCCCTCTCAGTATTGATATTTTTTTTTTTTTAAATACCTACAACACAGTCGCTATTGCGACGTCTTGGAGTGTTGCTCCCATAGCAACCACGTCGAAGCTAATACCTCTTAACGTCGCTCTTGCCACGTCCAAGACGTCTCTCTTGCCACCTACAAGACATCTCTCTTTCCACCTCTAAGACATCGCTCTTGCCACCTCCAAGAGTGTCGCTCCCATAGCAACCACGTCGGAGCTGATACCTCTTAACGTTGCTCTTTCCACCTCCAAGACGTCGTTATTTCCACCTCCAAGACGTCACTCTTGCCACCTCCAAGACATCTCTCTTTCCACCTCCAAGACATTGGTCTTACGACGGCTATATGGGGTTTGGACAGTCAAATCTGAGATGACACATGTCCACATGAAATGTCGCAATAAAGACGAAATCTATGTCATCGGAAAAGCGACGTCATGTGAAACGACGTTTGAGGGGTTTCATTGTTTTTCATTCTCCCGACAATATAAAGTGGAAATTGTGTCGAACGCACCGTCATAATTTGACCCAAATGTACCAGTGAAATGTGTTTTAATCCTCTAGTTATCATTAATGGGGAATGGAAGAATGTGTTTAATGTTTTTCTAGCGACCACATTTACCATTGTATTGTTTTCTACTATGCTAAGGCGTGCTTTATATGTGCTATGAGGCATTATTAGAATATTGGGCATATTTTTCTTCATTAACTCACTAATTAATAAGGTGATTTTATCCCACATTCATCATGGGATGTGATCTCATGTCCCTCTAACCTATATAATATAAATGAAGGAGGATCAATTGTATCGTGCTCGTGTGGCAGTTGAGAGTTGTATGGATCCCATATAAACTCCACACTTGAGTGTGATTTAACTGTTATAATTGGAAGAGTTATGAAGAATATAAGGCTTTCTTATGTGAATGTTTCCCCACCTTGGGGGTTTATCACACACATCTTTGGTTTCCCTCTCTTAAATTTGATCTACTTTTATTGATTTGATGTTTTCCATAAGAGTTTAGATAGGTTAAATTTTTAGTTATATGTTTACGCATATTTTCCCATTCACATGACTATGTGTAGGATTCCTTGAATCTATGGAAATGTTGTGGGACTAAAATTGAGATACCATTATGATTAACCAATTGTGTAATTTACATATTTTGTTTGACCACCTAAAATTACATTGTCAATAAATTGGTGGATGATATGGATGATATAGAAGAAATGCGTTGAATAAACATTTTATTAGAAAAGATTAAGAGACCCTACTCCCATATGGAATGTCTTCATCACTGAGATACAATTATTCATCCAAGTCAAATGCTACCGAGCAATATAATATACCCACTTCTTACCAAGATCGCAATTCCTCTAAAAGAGAGATGTCATGTAATCCTGTGTATTGTTTAAATAAAATTTGCATAAATTGTATTTAGTTTCAAATTATGATAATGCCCCCGATACTCATTATTTTTAATTATGACATTTGTACATGTATCAATTCTTATCCATAGGGGCTTTGTGGTGTCATTCCCACTTGACAATTTAACAAAAATATTTTTCTAATTCGTATTAATGGAATATTATACGAGGTATAGCTTGTCTTGGATCCCATGACCAAATTGAAATAACACAACTTCCTATAAATAGTCATATAATTATTTTTCTTTCTTTCAGAATAAATAAATTTATATAACACTTTTTGTGTATTCTTCCTCAAAAATGTATATTGATATTTGTTCAAATTGATAGTTAGTAAATTTGAACATTGGCCATGAAGGCTTGGGTAAAATAGATAAGGTTATGAATTACATTAAAAAATTATTCATTTTATGATTCCTAAGTCAAGTCCCAATATAGTCGCATAAAACCATACAACAAGAAAACGAGAAGGACAATACCTTGCCCTCACTAAGGAGCACTAAGGATCTCTCAGTAGTTGGTCAATTACGTTGATTGATAATTTCTTCCTTCCTTCCCATATGGGAGTGGTTAACCTAGTTTTAAGATGAACTTGGAATTTGGAGAAGTGGTTTCATTAGTGAAATATGAGACACTATCTAGTTGAATTGCATCCAAATATATA
>JASDQU010736513.1:114943-131230 GCA_032191745.1 Picea mariana
GTGTTTCACAACTGTTGAGGAGGGGGTATGCCAAGGTATACCATGATGCTATGAGAGAGATGGCGAGGGGGACAAAAAATGGTTGAGATGACCCCCACTAGACCAATGCCTTATTGGATTTAAATTTCTTAGACCCAGAAAAGTCCTCTAACCCATAAATAAGTTACCAGTCAGGATGGTAGTTGGGAAGTCCTCCTCAAGAGTTAATCAGGAGATGGGAAGAGTACCCATATAAAATACTTCTTGAACTGACCACAAGCTAGGGATTCAGACCCAAACAATCGTGTTCAAGAAGGAAAGAAAAGAAAGGAACTCGTGGGCAGAGGGGATTGCGATAAGAGAAGAGTGCATCCATCTCCCTGGTTCGAGAGAGAACTGAAAGACAAGCTCATTTTGGGTGAAAGAAGTTGCTGACAATGTTTTCCGTCCAAGATGATAAACGAGATTGCAAAGAAGAATTGCAGACCCCCTTTCTTGGTAGAGAGAAAAATGTTTTTCCAAGTTATGTGGGAGGAGGAGAGAACCTCTGTCGCTAAGTGTCCCTGAACAAGAATAAAGAGTCTCTCTCAGAGCGTCATGTTGTAGCTTGTGGGTGGCCAGTGGTAAATCCATTCAAGAGTGGTTGTGTCTATGGTTGGGTGGAAATGAGAACCCCTCTTAACAGTTTCTTCATGAATTCTAGGTCCCTGATAAGTAATTTTTTTCTTTGTATACTAAAATTGAAATGATGGTTGAATGTATGTGTCTATGACAAAAGTTTGTATTGTATGATTAAAGTAGGAATGCTTATGGTTTTTCCATGAATCCATGCTTTCAAATGGTTTCTACTTGCTTCAACTTAGCACATAGAGAGCTATGAGACGTAGGTCTGTAACTGAGTCTAAGAAAAAGTTAACGGTTCTTGTACTGGTCGAGAAATACCTTTCTCTATTTTAGAACTTAAGTCTAGTGAATGGAAGGTGCTTCCTTCAAACTAGTCGTTGGTGTGACCAAGGGCTCATGACCATGTCCCTAACTAAATCATGTTGAATAAGTGGGCGTGTAGCCCCGAGACTCATTAGAAAACCCATATGACCGATCCCTTGGAACCCTTTGCTAAGTACGAAAAGAGATAAGCTATTTTGGCTTCGGAACTCCGAGAGTTTGGAGCTCCAGAATGCTATGACCTTACAACCGCCAAAACCCCCAAATATTGGAGTCACGAAGTGATGTGAGTCATAGATACGAGGGTATTCGAAAGCCTCCCCGACTGTAGGATCTACGTCACGGTCATTCTGGCATTGACTACTTCGGGA
Source organism: Picea mariana (assembly GCA_032191745.1). NCBI lineage: Eukaryota > Viridiplantae > Streptophyta > Pinopsida > Pinales > Pinaceae > Picea > Picea mariana. Next base: position 116,239 of record JASDQU010736513.1, read on the forward strand.
GAACGAAGGTGGCATAATGCCAAAACCCTCGAATGCCGGAGTTATGAGGTAACTCAAAACATTGATTCGAGGACCCTCGAGGTCCTTCCTAGCCGTTAGATCCAAGTTGTGGTCAGTCTGGCTTGACCAGTTCGGAAGAAAGGGAGTTTCAAATGGGTAAAACCCCCGAACATCGAAGTTGCGAAGCAACGAAGGCCGTAGATCTATGGATATACGTGGACACATATCGACCCTGAGATCTAAGTGGAATTGGAAGGATGTTAGTCCATAGTGACATGGAATGCTAATGTCACCCATGGTGATGTGGAACCACATCTGAAGTGCCATGTGTCACCATGATTTGTGCTTTTCACAAACCCTATGTGCCCATTAGAACATGACATGTTTCACCCACTGATGGGGCGACATGTCACCTCTGCCCTACCACGTGTCAGCCCCCTGGCACATATACTCTTGTATTATTAGCGGGTGGACTACTTGAGACCCACCTGCCCTTACCTCTACATTTAATACACCACCACATGTAAGGGTGGACCCTTCGAGAGTCCGGGACTTTGAATCCAGAGGTTTGGGGGCGTAGTATCATAGATAAGTTGAAAGGGTCGAAGGGCAGAGACACGTGGAAAGTCTTCGGGATCCTTCACGAGTTCTATATTTCGAGACTTCGTAGGATAGGCGTAGAAGTGAAAAAGGGGCGTTCAATGTCGAAGTGCCAAATGTTGAATTTTCCCTTAAGCTTATGTGTTAAACGAGGAAGAAGCTCCACTGTTGGATTTGATGGTGGATGGATTTCCACCATAGATGTGGGGATGATAGGGGAATCTCCGACACTTCGGGATAACTTGGGATGGTACACATGAGATAGATCTATGTGGGTGCCATGTGGCCCTTGACTAATAACTCCCAAAGAGTTTTGGATGGGTGTATCTCCCAATCCAAAGTTCATATTTGAGCAGGGTAGTAGTTGGTATATAGATCTTGATGAGAATAAGAGGACGAAGATCCCCGGGAAAGGATTCGAGATGAATAAGGAAAGTGAAATTTTTATGCCCCATCCTTAAAAAGGGTACTTAGGGGTCAAGTGTGTTACAATAGGGATAAGTTAGAATTATATGCTAATTTCACTAACCCCAATAATCTAGAAAATAAAGAAAAATCAAAGTCCATAACTAAATCTAAATGTGATCTGAACATGTGGACTTTATTCTTTGATGGATCCAAGTCTCTTTAAAGTGCAGGTGTTGGTTGCATACTGAAATACCCTAATGGAAATAAAATTTTGATTGTATGCATACTTGAGTTCCAATGCACAAATAATATTGTTGAGTATGAAGCTCTTCTACAAGGATTGAAAAAGGTCGTAGATATGAAAGCCAAGAAAATAAAGGTATTCAGTGACTCAAAAATTGTGATCAAATAGGTAAGAAACACTATTCATTTCCTTTCAAGTCACCTCAAACATTACTAGCAAGAGGTATGGGAATTTATTAAGGACTTTGATGCATTTGATATCAGTCTTTCTCCTGTCCTCGAGGTGTAGGACAGTCGGTGACGGAGTGTGTTGTCAAGCCACTCCGTATTGAAAAGTCACCGGTTCAAAACCCGTGGGGAAGAAAAATCCAACCATGTTGAGGGTTGGTGTGGCTCAGGCCGGGTGCGATCCCCGGGTGATTTTGATGGCTTAGATGCTCCTGAGTCGCGGTTTCTCAAGCCAAAGGTTAATCCCAATGCCAAAAAGGTTTGGACCAATTAACAAACAAAAAAAAAATATCAGTCTTTCTCCTCATTCATTAAATTATGATGTCGATTTAGTAGATAATGTTGCATCTAGATTAATTCCATCAGAAAGAATAATGCATGATACTTTTTATGTGGAATTATTGTACATGCCTTCAATACCTGACAACATAACCAACTGGAGAGTCTTTGATGATGACCAATGTTGAGGAAAATATATGAAATGATCTTACTCAAGCATTTTCAGATCTTACTTGGCTAAATAAAGATAGACAGGAATATCACCCTATGTTTATAGCCATCAAAAATTGTTTCCTAATCCACAAGTATTGGTTACAAGGGCTTAGGCTGATTCTTTTATAAATGAAAGATTGCTGAAAAATTCAATGTTTATGTAATTTTCTGAATATAAGAGATGCATAAATAAATGTAGAGACAGAAGTAAAAATACCAAGTCAATAATCAACACAGATGAGACATAAAGCAATCGCCTATTTCATTCCAATTTATTGAAGAATCATTCTCTTTACAAAATTCCCTGAGGAAGTTTGGACCAAAGTCAAACTTAGATGTCCTCAATGAAAACCATATAAAAGGACTTCTGACAGAAAGTAAAAAACTAAACTTCAAAAGCTGGATGAACTTGCCACATATTGTTTCCCACTCGACTCTCTGAAAAGAAAGTGTCTGAATGATGTAATTTAGCCTTGAATCTTGTTGTGTACACTAGGACCCTTAGTATGCTTTCTCCTTCGATTCTCCTCTTGTTCTTCCTTCTCTTTTTTCCTTTAAGCAATCAGAATCAGTTGAAGTAGTTAAACTACCTCTTTAGCTAAGTTAACTAAAACTCAACCAACTTTTTAGTTTAGGGGGGAAATTAATAAAATAATAATAAGGGTCTTTAATAAATAATAACTAGTAGGTGGGACCCCTTGTGACTCCCTTTAGTTTCTTTAACAAGCATAAACACAACTAGTTAATCAATCAAATAAATCTCTCCTTGTGGCTCCCATCATCATTCTCATAATTTGAAAATTAATATCAATGATATTTGAAACCATACCCAAAAATATAATGTCCAACATATCCAAAAAATAGTGTGTTGTCCAAACCTTCAGAAGTCCACTGTTCTAAAAAATCAGTAAATAAAAACACTCAAAAACCATATTTTCCATTATGGGAGGCAATTTTGCCCTTGTTGTTGTTGTCTCCCTTTGATTTCTCCGAATTTTCCTTAGGTTGTGTGGAGCCTTTAGGCCTAATCTCACTGATAACATGAGAGAAATCATCTCTCAAATGCATGTGAGATGAAGCAGATTTGGTAGAGTCATTTGAGGGAGAGGAGGGGGCAACAACAAATTTTCCTTTATCAGCTGCATGGTGGGCTTTGGATTTTAACCTCTTGCTTGTGTGGGAAGACTTCACTGGTGAGTGTGCAGGGGCAGCTTGGAAAATTTGGTTAACAGGTGGAGGAGGAGAAGGTAGAGACAAATTGGGCCAGCGATGATGTTGGGAGAATGTCGGGTAGAAAATCTCTTGTCATTCGTCATTTTCAGGGACTTCAAGTTGTAATGAGACATGAGGGGGAAATGGGATACTAGGGACATGCGGGGCTTGCAAAGGAGGCCTTTCTGGCCTAGGTTGGACCACTCCTTATCCAATCCAGTTAAAAAATCCATCTTGGAATAGTTGGCTCAACTCTTGTGAGTCTGCATCAAAACATATAGAAAACCTTGGCCCTCTAGGGCCCCTATTGCAATTTCTTCTTCCCCTATTACCCCGACCATGAATACCTCTGCTGAAAAAGCTCATTCCTATATTGATTACGTATTATCAACTAGTTTCTTCAACAAACCATACATGACATCTCTTTAAATATGAAACAATGTTTGGCTCAACAACACTTCAGACTCATGCAATCCAATCCATAAAAATCATTTAATACTTGTCAATGAGCAGGGGTGAATACGGGTTCTGGGATATATGAGGGATTTTATTGAGCAAAAAGTGGTAAAATGAAGGGGGATAGATCATGATCACTGCTCAACAAATCATCAAACAATCAACTGTATTGTAATAACAAAACATATCACTATAACTCATCTCCGTGCCATCCTTCAACTGCTATAATACATAGTTTTCATTTAACTATAATTTAATTTTAAGAACAGGGAGTGAATAGTGAATCTGGGAAGGTGAGGGGACTTGTAATGTGTGGAAAAGTGATATAATGGAAGGGAAATAACAAAATTGTTCATAAAACAAATCAAGTAATCAATAAAAGTAACTATGTACTCAATACAAAACATACCAACACCAATTCAATAATTATTGTGTATCAAAATTGTTCACTGTTCCACATTCAAATTCTTCAAAACTTCTCAATTAACACAATCTGCAATCATACTCATAATAAAAACAACTTTCAACAATCCTGTTAAGAGAATGCTTGGTGTCTAATTTCTTTCCTTTCATTTTAAGAATCGAAAGAAAACACACAACAAAATTGTTCCACTCTAACCATAATACATCACTATAAAAATATCATATATTGTCCATCAATTCACAATCGGCCAAATAAAACATATGCACAGGTCCCTTTCCAAATTGAACACACTTCTAAAACATGCCTGATTTCATACACTCATCATATCAACCAATAAATTTTTTCAATGAAACCATAGTCAATATAAAACCCGAGCTTCATCATTGTCGATGCAATTATTTACAACATGCACGATGCTTCCATAATAGATACACAATGAACATAAAAAAATAAACACAGTTATCAATTCCATATTTTGCTATGATCTTGATCAGGACTAGTGAAACACACAGTAGTCTCCAACTTGCAATTAACACCATGCTGTAAGAACACAATGATCGAAGGTATAACAAGAAGAGACAACCCTTGACTACATATTATTACTCATTCCCAATCACAAATTTTCAACCAATTTAATCAAATAAAGATGAGATAGGTACTCGATTCCACTATGATAACCACCCCACTTTACAACCAATCTTTGACAACCGAAAATATGCCCGACAGGAGTAAGAACAGTTGGGGATTTTTAAAATCGGGCTCTGTCACAACAAATATAAATAGGTAATAAAGAATGCACTCATTCATCAATAGCACAAAGAACTGGAGGTCCTAAAAACATATATACCATAGGCAAAGACCCTTCGATACAAGCATAGTAGAAACCACAGGGTTTCTTATAAATCCCGGTCTGGGCAATGGAACAACAGTTAGCCACAGAGGAAACAATGACGCATAGAGTGGAAAACTGATGCACATAGTGCATCTTGCATTTGTAGAGGAGAATCAAATGTCCACTGGATAGTGACAATTACCCAGAACACACAGAGGTATAACCTCTTTCTATTTCTTAAGAGTCGAATCGTTTGACAACAATTCCAGTGATGATGCATAACCTGAGGCATAACTTATATCACCCAACAACCATATAGCATATATATTGACATAATGGCCACCCTAAGACTGAATTTCGAGATATATTTGATGCCACGACCATGTGAATACGCCCACGACCATGACTCTAGAAAATGTACAACAACCAAACGATAGTCCGAACACGACTGGACAAGGTTACCCTCATAATTGTGAGGAAGAAACTAGAAAGAATAGACAGAGCGAAACCCTCCACCAAAAACACAGAGCGATAATACCCATATTCATTTAAAAATCCACATAGACCCACCACGATTTTAACCAACATAGCAACCAACGAATACACAACTCAACTAATTCTTTATTTGCAAATCAAACAATTACATAGTCATTCTAGAGGGACAAACCACTCATTTACACAGTTGCAATTCTCAGGAAAACACACAAACCCAAGCATTACTGAGCCATTGTTTTCTCATACACATAGCGTAATTCATGGATGGGGTGAAAAAGAACCATACCTGTAACTGAGAGCTTACAAGGGCTAGTTGGCCGAGCATTTTCTTCCCAAGCATGAATTGCGGAGCTTAACCACCAACAAACCAAAATGAAACAAGAACCATACTAGAGTGATGGCCTGATGGGGGGAGTATCGAGTGACGTCCATTTACTGCACGTCTCTTCCATCTCCTCTTCTATTCAATTCCGAAGTACAAGAGAGCCAACACTCACCATATCATTTAACCATGTCATTAATTTCGAAACCATTGAAATCTATGACCACATTCCTTTCCAAATGCGTCACCCAAAACATTCACGTTAGCCCTTGCCAAGTCCTTATGTCATACCATATGCATTTCCATATCATATGTGCCCACAATAACTCAATTGAAAATCACATATCCACTAACCATCCATCTAATAGTTAGTACTAACACTAACATGCTTTACATTTTAAATTGCAAATAACTTCTAACATAACATGAACATAGGCCCTTTCTTTTAGGATTTTTTTTCATAAGTTTCTTCCCTTTGTTTTGGTTATGTCATTACTAACATATTTCTTGTGCATGTGTAGCTAGGTAATAAATCATGGTGACATGATTAAACATAGAAACTATAAATATATGCCAATCATAACATAAAAATAAAGCTTTAAATAGAAGAACATCCCATAAAATGCATCATCCATTTGTTACGATATCCAAAATGAAACCATGACTGCACTGTCAACCATATAGGACCCTGTAAGCAACATCACAACAACAACATAAAATTTGTGATGTGACTATCTCCGAGCCTCCAGTCTACAAGGGGGTCCCAACTACTAGTATTATATTATTAGCATATTTTAAATAATATGGCTTTAGCAATACTTCGCGGTCGAAATTCCTCGTTGTGATTTTAATTGTCAACAACCAACATATCATAACTTTATTACATATTGAAGATAACTTCAAAGACTTTGTCATATACGAGGTCCAACATGACTAAGATATGGATTCCGATTCTCCCAAATCAACAAGTCAAACATCGGGGAGTAAGAACCACTCCAATTAATAAAATCCCCAAAAATGTGGTAAGGCTTGAAAAACTTTATGATATTCAAGAAAAATTCAAGAAAGTAATAAACTACAAAGCTAACAGTTCAACTATGTAGTTTGGAGTATTAAATATGGGAACAAACATGTACCATAGAATATCAACCTTGGTAAGAATTGTTTACCAGCTGAAAAGCAATCCTTTATCAAGTTATTTAAAGAATATAAAGACATTTTTTCTTGGACATATGATGACCTCAAGACATATGATACAAATATCATCCAACATATCATTCCTATGAATCCTCAAATAAATCCTTTTCATCAAAAGTTGAGAAAGATGCATCCAAACTTAGAACCTCAAGTGAAGGATGAACTAATTAAGTTGTTGGTAGCAAGAATAATCTTTCCATTCAGACATACCCAATGGATTGCCAACCTTGTGCCTATAAGGAAAAATAATGGAAACATAGGATTGTGTGTTGATTTTAGAAACTTGAATAAGTCTTTAGAAAAAGACAAGTATTGTGTGCCACCCACGGAATAAATCTTACAATGTGTCTCTGGTTTTGAAATTCTCTCATTATTATATGGCTTTTCTAGTTACAATCAAGTTCTAGTTTCCCACGATAAGTAGTTGAAAATTTTTTTTTGAACAAAATGGGGAACCTATGTCTACAAGAAAATGCCATTTGGACTCATAAATGTAGGGGTAACTTTTCAGAGAGCCATGGAAATTTCATTCAGAGGACTAATGGGTGACTATGTAGTAGTATATCTGGATGATGTCACTATCTTCTCCAAGGACAAAAAAGATCATATATCCCATCTAAGGAAGATCTTTAATTTTATGCAGAAGGTATGGCATTTCATTGGATCCAAAGAAATTTGTTTTTGTAGTCAATGAAGGAAATTTATTGGAATTTATTATATCTAAATATGGTATGATGATATAACTTGAAAGAACTAAATCCATATCAAGACTCATTTTCCCCATAACAAGAAATCCATGCAATCAATTAAGGCAAAAATGGATTTTGTAAGAAAGTTTGTCCCAAGTTTTGTTGAAACTATCACACCTCTTCATGATATGATAAAGACAATTGGAGATTTCAAATGGGGGCCTAAGGAGAAATAATCATTTATAAAGATCAAGGAAGAGATAGCTCAGGCCCCTGCATTGATGATCCCATATTTTTGGAAAGATTTCATACTCTACACCTTTGCTTCCAACAATGCATTTACAATTGTCCTCACACAGAAGAATAATGAAGGGAATGAATTCCCAATTACTTTTATGAGTTATGTGCTGCAAGGAGCAGAATTGGATTATCCAGAAGTAGATAAAAAAGGCTATGAATTTTTTAAGGCTATCAAACATTGTATACCCTACTTACTCATATCTAAGACCAAAGTGATAGTACCTTACCATGTTGTGAGAAACCTCTTGGTGCAAAGGGATTTGGGAGACAAAAAATATAATTGGATGACAAACTTAAAAGAGTATGATCTAGACATAAGACCTGCTAATATTGTGAAAGGACAAGGACTTTTCAAGTTGGAAATTGAATGAACATAAGATAAATGAGATGAAGATGACCTCTATGAGGATTAAAGTCTATTAGAAAAGGAATTTTGCTACGTTCCTTCCAAAATTAATTGATGGTATTATGAAATGAAATATTATTTGACTCATGGTTCATCTCCATAATATATGGAACCAAAAAAGAAAATATCCCTTAGGATCAAATTATCTCAATATCACCTTTGTAAGGGGATATTACTCAAGAATAGTTATGATGGTGTTTTCCTGAGATGTTTGGAAAAGGAAGATGCAGAAAAGGCCCTTTTTGAACTACATGATGGCCCAGCTGGAGGACACTTTGGAGGAGACACGAAAAAACACAAAATCCTTATGGTAGGTTACTATTTTCCTACTTTATTTAGGTATTCACATGCATATGAAAGAATATGTCAAGAATTCCAAAAGTCAACTGCAAGAGAAAATAAGCTTAATTTTCATCTACAATTACTTTCAATTGAACGCCCATTTCAACAATGGGGTTTGGATGTGATTGGAGAAATAAACCCTAACACTTCTCAGTTGCACAAGTACATATTGACTACCACAGATTATTTAACCAGATGGAGTTAAGTAATTCCTCTCAAAGTTGTGAATGAAAATGAGGTGATATTTTTCCTTGATTCTTACATTGTGACTAGATTTGGTGTCCCAGAATCCTTACTATTTGATAATGCCAAATATTTATCTTCATTGAAATTTATTGAATATGCACTTGAAAAGAACATTAAAATAAAATATTCAATTAATTATTATTCTGATGGTAATAGGATAGCAGAATCCACTAATAAAAATATAATCAAAATTTTGAAAAGGAATGTAACATAACACTAGATAAACTGACATCTATCCCTCCCCAATGCCCTGTGGACTGACAGAGTGACACCTAAGGCTTCCCTAGGAAATTATTCTTTCTTCCTAGTATATGGACATGAGGTTATCTTTCCTACTCACACTTTCTTACCCTCCCTGCAACTAGCTCAATAAATCCAAGACAAGGAATTCCCAGTAATGCAACAAATGTTGAACATGCTCCTTAAATTAGAGGAAGAAAGAGAGAAAACTAAAAAGAATCTATTACACCACCAAGAACGTATCAAAATATGGTTTGATAAAACATCTATGGGAAACAAATATTTTCAAGAAGGTGATCTAGTTCTTAAATGGCATAAGGCCAATGAGATGAAAGGAAAACACACCAAGTTCCAAAAATTCTGGCTAGGCCCATATCAAATCCATGAAAAGATTGGGCCAGGAACTAATAGACTCAAGGCATTGGAGGGAGACATGGAGGAGCTCCCTGTCAAAGGTAAAATTCTCAAAATATACTTCGCCTAATCATCTTGAGTGATGTATCCTTGTACATACTAGGTTTCCTTATTATTTACATTTTGAATAATGTTTTTGCTTTTCAGTTTTTCTATTGTTTTCTAATTTAAGTTGATTCTTTGTTTTTTTTTAAAATGTCTCTACTAATCATTAACCACTATCCATGCAAATTTTTGGCAGTAATTTGATACTATATAACATAATTTGAGCTTATCTTCTATGTGAGTTTCTCTTCAAGTATCTAGAACTGAGAAGGTTTCCCTGCACCATTATAGAATCTTAAAAAAAATAGACAATGGTTATATTGAAGGGGAATAACTAGTTCATATTTGTTTCAAATAGAAACCATTAGATTATTAACCTCAACTATCCATACCTCTGACAAGATGCCTACAGTTGTGTGATCTCTCTCATATAGAGCCTATTGATTTTCATAGGGCTAAGGGAAGGTAACAATCACATATGTATTCTGAATAATTCTTGTGATATTTTCCCCAATTTATATGATTGTAAAGATCATTCAAGTATCTTCTCAAATTATACCCATAAGGACAAGATACTGACTGAGGCTATCATATCAAAGCAACTCTTGTATAACCCTGCTTCCTAAAACACCCATGTTGCAACACCAATATATATATATATATATAAAGAAAAAACAATGGTGTGGGAAGTGAAAGTAAACCCATCGAGGCTATGGAAAATTGTTGGCAGCGGGGCTATGCTTGTATGATACCTAGGAAACTTCATTGGGGCTATGAACGCTTGTTGGAAATGAAGTGATGCTGGGAAAAGAGAGACAAGAAACACACATCAATCTATAAATAGTCAGGATCAATCCTTTGTGGTGTATTATTATCCTCAAATATATGTGTATGAATTAAATTGATAAACTAATCCCTTAACATTTCACAAGAATAATTCAAGAGATCATCTTAATTGTTCTACTTTCTCATCTCTCAGAAAAGGGTTGATGAAGTGGGATCCATGGTGCAGGAAGGGTTGTAAACATTTCATATGGAAACAAAATGAAAGAATATAATCTAGAGGTATATCTAAGATCATAGATAATTGGTTCTTCTTAGTAGTTTCCATTTGTTGTACTTGAGGATGAGATCCTAGAATTTTATCAGAATATTCAAAAGAGTTGTATTCACCTGATGGTTGCTCGTCTGATGGTGTTCCCTTACAATGAAGAAAAGTATTGGTGCGTCAAACATCTCAACCAAAGTACTGCTACAATTCTAAGAAAACAAAAAATTTTGATTGCATCTTTAAGACCAGAGGATATTGGACTCTGATATCACCTCCTAGGGCCTGCAATTTCCTTGAACGAGCCATTTTTGAGAAAATTTGGGAGAGAAAATAAAAATTTCAAGGAATTAATGGAGGATTGGTGGTGAGGAGAAGAAAGGAAGCTCAAGTAGGGCCAACACCTAATCCCGACCCAAGAGCTCAAAAGGCCTTACAAAATTCTAATTTCCATGATATGCAGACTTTATGGGGATGAGAAAAGCACCCATTTTTAGATGGAGTGGATTCCAATGGCCAACACTGTAATAAATACAAGGAAAATATTTAATTGGGTGGACATATTGGCCTTCACCATTTTCTAGAACTCCAAGAATTCTTTGGGTATGAAGAAGCCCAATTTTTATATGTCTTCATACCTCATTGATGTTGTATGCTCTTCTATACATTTTCCTACTTTTGGGTGGAACTGGGACTCTATTTAACCACATGTCCATATATATTGTTCTGAACTATGGGATGTGAACTAAAAAAGGAACATCTATGATATTTGTGACTATTTCCTAGCTCCCATGTATAACATAAGGTTTGGATATTCACCCTTTATAATTTCAAAGGAAGCCATGGATTCCCTAAAAGGTATTGCACACTGGTATATAGGAAAATAGTATACCTACATCTTAGTTTTTGGTAACTCTCAAGCCCCTCATCTTCTGCCTAAATAGGTCCCTGATATATTTTTGATAAGGGAAATTTTATACCAGACAATGGGGACTGGTATAACATATTTTTTTTCATGTAGCAACAAAATTGTTTCGCCCATGTTCCCTGTAAATATAGGAAGGTATAGATTATTGAATGATCCTCATACTAGGAACGAAGTTGAAGCCCTGCAAGATTTATGTTTGCGTAAAGGAGAGCCTAAAGGATGTGACCCATAAATATTAGAAATAAATCATGTCTAATCAGTTGGCCTTATTTACCATGTAATCCATGTAGTAAATTATGCAGAAGAGGTCTTCAAGGGGGTCCTATTCTTTGAAGAATTGTTGAGAAGGTTACTAGATGAGGTGTCCAGGGAAAATATTGTAAGGGATGAATAAGAGAAGAGAAAAATAACCTAGGAAAAATTCCTCTTACTCCTAGAGAAGGAACAAGAAAAGTTAGAGGAAAAGGAACAAGAGGACAAAAGGAAAGCAGAAGAAAGACACCAAAAGACAATAAAAGTTGAAGATGAATATCAAAAGAAACAAGCAAAGAAAGGAAATATGAAATATGATCACAAGAAGAGTTCCAAGATAGATGAGAAAAAGAAAAAGGAATATGCATTAAAGAAGTTGGCTGATGAGGGAAGACGAAGAAAGAAAAGGAAGAAAAATCCCAGGAAGATGCACTATAAAAAAATGGATGAAGGAGAGAGACAAAGACTAGAAGCAGAAGCAGAAGCAAGGAAAAAGAAAGAAGAGGAAGAAAAACAAAAGGTTGTTAAAGCTAAATTCAAAAATAAAATTGATGAGGATGTAGAGAAAGAAAGATAGAAGAAATTAGGTGAATCCTAGAATAGTCCAAAAACTCCAAATGTGGGCATAGTTGACACCCGCCCACAAGAATGTACTCCCCTTATGTCCATACTAGGTAATTTTTTCTTCTACTATCAATTATTAATGTTAGATGGAGTTGTAGTATCAATATGGGATTACTAATACAAAAATAAAACAAAGGGCATAGAAAAAAGGTCAAATAAAACAAAGATAGGGGAAACTACTATCAGTTAGGGATAAACCAAAAGAATTATTGAGTGGAAGGCCCAAGGAAAATGCCATTCAAATAGCCTATGCACTTAATTCATTTGTAGGGGAAACTTTTGTGACTATGTATGACTTGATTTCTTGCTTAGAAACATCATAAACTAAGATTTCAAAGTTGGAGAACACAATGAACACACAAAAGGATGACATAAGTGTTGAATTTGAAAAGGCAGTGAGGACTATAAAGAATATCCACAAAGAAGAAATGGAGAAGCTTTTACAAACATAGAGAGATGAAATGAGTGAAAATTTTGAGAAGAGATCCCACACAAAATAAAATTTACATAGAGAAGAATTGGATGCCCTTAGGTAGCAGCACTCGAAGGAAGTAGATCAAATGAAGAAAAATTATACACAAGAATTAAATAGTCTACAAGTAGAACAAGTGGAGAGGAGAACGTTTATTGCACAATTGGAACACAATGTATAGGGGTTGGAGAAAGATAAAGAAAGGATTGAGAGGGATCTTGAAGAACACTCACCCTAGAATCCCTAAGGGAAAAAACTACAATTATTAATGATCAACTAAAGTCATAACAAAGAAATTGTTTTTTCATATTGAACGACATCCAAAGGAATAGAGATGACTAGTTAAGGCTTGAGGATCAAATTGAAGAAATAAGGGGAAAATATCAAAAGGCTAATGATTCCTTCGATAGAATTGTATATTGGCAAGGAATATACAAGAATCCACAAGATACCCTGCCACTATACACCAATAGATAGAGGATAAAAGATCAAGTCTTTTTCAATATTTGGAAGCCTCTACTAGAAGATATCCAAGGTATTCATAAAACGGTGATAAAGGAATATGAAGGGTTGTGGAATGCCTTCGATGAGCTCCTTGAAGAATTCATAATGAAAACCATGCCTGATATCGATGAGGAAACCCCAACTGAATTGAGAGTAGCTGAAGTACAAGAAAAAAGGGAAACTGATCAAGAAGATATCGAGAATATTACAAAAGTTAATAAATAAGTTTTGAATGAATACTTGATGAAGCCCATCAAGATGATTACATTGGCTAAAAATTTCATCAAGAAGATAGAGAAGGAAATTAATCTCGAAGTCACAACCAAAATTTGTGATGGAGAACTAAATTAGGAAAAAATGTAGTTGAGAAAGCTAGAGAAGATAATGGAAGCCTATGTTAGAATATAATGGTTGTGATCATTTTACCATTGGCAATATTGCTATTGTCACCCAACCATAGGCTGAAGCCACCCTCTGAGCACCTTAACCTTGACAGAAAATCATTCCGGAAGTAAACCCTAGGCTAGATAGCCAAACAGAGGGTAGTGCTCCTTTCCCCAAGGATAGTGCACCAACAAGAGTTGATCAAATAGTCCAAACCCTAACCAAGAGATAGTCCAAGCCAAATGTGATATTCTAGCTGCAGCAACTGCAATGGCATCTCTCCTCCAAACCTGTGCACAAAACTGGGCACTGCAGTGCGCATAAGTGCTGCTCTGCAATTCTGAGACTGCCCTGCTAGAATGAAGACTGGCCTCCTGTATTTATAGTAATTCTGGCTAACTGCTTGGGCCAACTTCTCATTCTGAGTATCTGTCTATTCAATATATATTATTTCTCCTGGCTGAATTCTTCTCTTGGAGGCTAATAACCTAATACAAGTTATCTTCTTGAGCCGACATGTCTTCTAGGGTTATTAGCTAACTCATCAGGGTTTCTTCTGCTTCCCGGAGTATTCTATTCTCATCAGGTTTACACAAAGAGGTAAATACCTCCCACATCTACCATAATATCAACACTCCCTCCTAGCTAGGGAGGTATTACAGGTAATGGTCTTGAGCACAAAACACACCATTCACCCGGTAGAATAAACATAATTGTATAGACTATATCATGACTAGATCATGAGGACCATCATCACCATCAGTGTCATCAGTTGCATCATCTCTCGGAACCATACTCTATCTGAGTAATCAGACATGATGCTCACTCCACAGAGTGACACAAGAACCATTTTTTTTAATCTAGAGAATAAATGTTCTGAACCATTTTCTGTCTGGGAAATCTCTGTTCATTGATCATCCATCTAGTTGATAATCATTTTCAACACTGCTGATAGTCTTCAAGTCATTTGGAACAATATCATTCAATAGAACACAACTGTGTCTATCCATAGTAGTACACAGCTACAATCTAGTGGTATACTGCCACACCAATTATCACACAGATACTTGATCAAACAGTGGAACACATCCACCATGGTCTTCATAACAGTCATCTGATATCAACCTGCACATAAACAATGTTATGATATAAACTGAATCATTTGGGCCATTCTTCCACTCACATTTGT
>JASDQU010736513.1:139526-150894 GCA_032191745.1 Picea mariana
CTTTCATCTTGGACAGAAAATTTACCAAAATTTCTGCTTATCTGCTCATCTGTGGAGATATGTATTGGAGAACCACTTTCTCCTTTCTAGACTTCATCACGAATAATGTAATTCTTGATTTAAAATGTACTTTGGTCTGGAACACTTGTTTTCTCTGAAGGGTTCATGTAGCTCTGATCAATAAAGTATATCATTGTTGGAAAACTGGAACATGTCCATGTGGCACTTCTTCTGTCATCATGAGATCTTTGTCATGGATTGGAAATCCATCATCCCGATCTTCTCAGTAATTATTCTGATACAATATCTCTATTTATAGAAAATCTTCCCCACGCTTCTTCTATACATTGGAGGTTCTCCACCAAGTTATCTTCTTTCATATGCATACAAGGGTCTCTTTCTGGTATGCTTCAAAGTATTGAGGTTGCTCTTCATACGCTCTTTGTTCAATTGCTCTGGAGAATAGCTTTTGCATTCAACTGATGTCAATTGTAGATGATATAATGGCTCATGTAGAGGTATGCCTAGTTTACAAGAAATCATCATAGTCTTCTCCCTCCATGTGGGAGAACCTCTAGTTTTGGATCTCGCAATGCTTACATTCATAAGTCTTTCCTACATTTTTCTTCATCACAACTTTCAGTTCCTCTACTTGATTTCTTTTAGTGAGTTCATATCAGGATGGTAATCTTGTGATTCTCGATACAATGACTGGTTGTTCTGGCTCTTCTTTCCTTCTTGGAATCTTCATGTTCTTCCTTATGTTTCTCTTTATCTCTTGGGTCCATGGAGTTTTCTATAGATTCCAACTTCTTCCTTTCATCATAGGATCATGTATGTGGATGGAAAAAAATGGATACTTTAAGGCTTCTCTTCGAAGAAGTCTTCTTCTATGGTTGAACTGAACACATACATCTTTTCATGTTTGCTACCATGGATATATACTTCATCATCTTTGGATCATAGGATTATCTCTCTCCTAATCCTTGCTTCATGTATGAATGCATGCTCTTCTTTTTGGTGATATATAATTGGCTCCCTCCATCTAGGAGAGTCCATGATTCCGTCTGCATCCTTACTCCCTTCTGCAAAGTGTTATAATTCTTTCTCCAATTTCCTCTTGATTGCTGACTTCCTTCCGTCTTTGCTTCTTCTAAGTCTCTTCAGGATTGATTCTGATTTTTTCTTATCTTGTAATAGCTTCCACATGATTTGTTTGATGTATTTCATCCTTTCATGTGTATTATCTGACTTGTATAATGATAGCAATCCTTATCTTGTTGTTCTTCCATAAGTATAGTTCTTCTTGGAACATATTATCTTCTAAGAGATATATATACAAGATATGCAAACAAGATATGTACAAGAACTAAGAAGAGTATTGTTACCTTCAGAAGAAGAAGTCTCTTTCATCCTGCTTAGTCTTCTTTGTAGGTTCCTTTTCTTCGACAACTGATGCTTCATGTTTCTCCTTCCTTTTCTTTATCTTGGGACAATGATTCTTGTAGTGACCATACTTTCGACAGTTGAAGCATTGTATTTTTGAAATATATTTATCTTGATTTGTCTTCCTCCTTGAACCAAGCTTACTTTTGTTCCTAAAATTCTTGAATCTTGCTGTGAAGGCTTGATCATCGTACTTAGTTTTGGGTTTCTCTTTTGCACTGATCCTGGATTCTTCTTGAGCACAACAAGTCCAAAGTTCTTCAAATGTAGGATACTCCTTTCTTGTGTTCATGCTTGCGGAAAATTCATCTCACGTCTAGGGAAGACCATTGATTACTATGTTTACCAATTCCTTTGAAATGATCTATTCAATGGTTTGTAGTTGATCTCTTAACTAGGATATCCTCACAAAGTATGATGTTATGTTATCATCATCATTCATCTTCATTTGTTAGGGCATTGTACATATTCTTCGATGCGTCAATATGGGAGATGTAGGGTATCAAGTGGTATTTTATAGAGTCCACTATGATACTCATGGTATTGATGTCACCGTCTTTGAACTTCTCCATAACTACAACGTTCTGTGATTCCTTCTCTTTTCCTTCTTCAAACTCTGGTTCCACGATCTTTCCTTTCACGATATCCAGCACTTTATTCTTGGCAAGGATGAGGTCAATCCTTGTATTCCATGCTCTAAAGTTAGAATCTCCATCTAACTTGTTTTCTGACTTCATAGAGTAGGTCATGGATTCTTTGACTTGTTCAACCCTAGATTTGACCAAAAACTCAAACTTGACGTCTTGACTTGCTGAGAGTACTAGGAGATGCGCTAGGCTAGGGAACACTGATATATCCAGAAATTAGGTCAATCTCTTCACTTAAGGTGCCTCAATGAGAGGATTAGGGTTTCTGCAACTGCACCTGCTAGTAACCCTAGCTGCAGTGCTTTGGTGACTTCTCTTGCTAGAAACCCTAGCAACAGTTCTTCAACAATCTTCATATCCTTATGGCTATGTTTCCTTCCAGTGGTTAGACTGAATGAAGGAGGTGTGGGCCCATAAACTATTAGAATATAATGGATGTACTCATTTTACCATTGATAATATCGCTATTGTCACCGAACCATAGGCCGAAGCCACCCTCTGAGCACCTTAACCTTGACAGAGAATCACTTTGGAAGCAAACCCTAGGCTAGATATCCAAACAAAGGGTAGCGCTCCTTTCCCCAAGGATAACGCACCAACAAGAGCTGATCAGATAGTCCAAACCCTAACCAAGAGATAGTCCAAGACAAACGTGATCTGCTAGCTACAACAACTGTAATGGCATCTCTCCTCGAAACCTGCACACAAAACTGGGCACTGCAGTGCGCACAAGTGCTGCTCTGCAATTCTGAGACTGCCCTACCAGAATGAAGACTGGCCACCTATATTTATAGTAATTCTGGCTAACTGCCTGGTCTGACTTCTCATTCTGGGTATCTATTTGATTAGTATATATTGTTTCTTCTGGCCGACTTCTTCTCTTGGAGGCTAATAACCTAATACAAGTTATCTTCTTGAGCTGACATGTCTTCTAGGGTTATTATCCAACTCATTAGGGTTTCTTCTGCTTCCTGGAGTATTCTATTCTCATCAGGTTTACACATGGAGGTAAATACCTCCTGCAGCTACCATAATATGAACAACCTACACACTCTGGAAGGAATATCAGGACCAAATGGAAGCATAGAGTGTCTCATGATTGTTTTGATTTTGTAACTAATCCATTTTTATTTTTGTACTTTCTCACTTGTTGTAATATGAATATGGAATATGAAGAGACAAATCCTAAATGTCCCCTGACAACATGCAATTTTGAAATGCAAACACTCCCTCTTGTTTTATAAAAGAAGGGAATGAAAATGAGAAAGGGATTTTGATCTATGATGTATCATAACAATATTTTTATTGTGTGATTAATAGAGCAAGATAAATTATTAGAAACTTCCAGATAGATATTTTCATATGAGACTTTTCTTTATGTATATGTCTATTGTATGGATGTTATGGAGCATAGTTATAGGAGTTTCTTA
Organism: Picea mariana; assembly: GCA_032191745.1. Taxonomy (NCBI): domain Eukaryota; kingdom Viridiplantae; phylum Streptophyta; class Pinopsida; order Pinales; family Pinaceae; genus Picea; species Picea mariana. The sequence continues at coordinate 143,050 of JASDQU010736513.1, forward strand.
TTTACTATGTTCTATATATTTATATTGTCTGAATTTCCTTATGAGTATAGCAATAATCTAATAAGTAGGCCAAGAAATTAATTGTTAGTCTACTGATTTCACTACTATATTAATACATTATTTGCATATGTGAACTTATTCTTTTGCAGATAGTAATATTCTTTATTATACTCAATTTCAATAAATCACTCTTGATCAGGATAGGTTAGAGTAGCATAGAATTGCATTTAGAATAGCCTTAGAAAGTATATGTTAGATTTAAATTTAGATTTTAATTCATTTGAGAACATTATGTTCTCATATTCATATTAGATAATTTTTTGTGTGGCAACCAAGCCAACATACTTGTTAGGAACTCTATGCCAAACAATAGTGGGTTTAATCGGGACCATCTATCAGGTGTTCTCCCTTACATGCTTGACAGGCCATTCAGACCTATCAACAGAAGGGTAGAGATAATGGAAGTATTTACACATAGTATTATAGTCGGAAGACCATTACTGAGGAGTTGTCCAATAATGATATTGGATCAAGTGTTCCTAAGAAGAAGAAAAAGAGACACTCACATAGTTATTTGAAAGAAAAATTCAAGAAGGCTAAGTCACCTACCTTTGGTGGATCATATGATGTGCTTATAAGCATGTACTGGTTAGTTTTTCATAAGGAAAAAATGAATTTTTATGATAAGACCTTAGAGTGTGAATATACAGAAGGTAACATGAGGGTGTTGCAAGGAATTCAGAAGCCAGTTTCAATTAGACAAATATCATCACTGCAACTTTATAAATTCATTCAAAAAGGGTGTCCTTTGTATGCAATAAAAGTACTCAACACAACAGAAAGAAAGTAGATGAAGGTTGAGAATCACCCAGTGTTGTGGGAGTTTAAGGATTTAGTCCTAGAGGAGGTTCTTGGACTTCCTATTAAGAGATATCTCAAATTTTCAATAGATCTTGTGCCTGGAGCAGTACCAACATCAAAAGTACCCTACAACATGTGTACACATGAAATGATGGAATTGAAAGTGTAGTTGAAGGAGATGATGGATAAAGGGTATATTAGGTCGAGTGTATCCTTGTGGGGAGCACCAACACTATTCACGAAAAATAAGGATGGTGCATTTTGGTTGTATATTGATTCAAACAGTTGAATAACATGACCATCAAGAAAAAGTACCCATTTCTGTGAATTGCTGATATTTTTATCATCTCGGAGGAGCTACAGTTTTCTCTAATATTGACTTGAGATCTGGAGATCACTAAGTCAGGTTTAAATATGAAGAGATCCACAAGACAAATTTTATAATGAGGTATGGACACAATGAGATTTTGGTTGTGCCATTTGGGCTTACTAATGCACTATCTACATTCATGTGCCTAATGAATAATGTTCTCAACAAATATTTGGATAAGTTTTTCATGCAGTTTGTTGATGATATTTTGGTGTATTCCAAGACTAAGGAAGAGCACGAAGAAAATATAAGGATGGTGTTAAAAGTGCTAAGATATTACTAGCTATACGCAAAATATAGTAAGCATGATTTATTTCAGAAAGAGATCCAATATTTGTGCCACACAATATAAATAGAAGGAGTGGTGGTAGATCGCAAGAAGATAAGGGAAATCATGGATTGTGTTATAGAAAACAAATTCCTATGGCTATGATTCAGGGAAAAAGCATAGCGGTACCCTAAATAACCACTCTTAGACTCAAATAAAGAACTCAATTAAAATTAACTACTTTGCAATAACTAACTTTCAAAATAAAGAGAAGAGAAAAAACCTAGATTTTGATGTTTGATGTCGATCCTGCTTGAAGACTTTCTCTCCAGAAATATTTCACAATGATCCTTTGAGACCTCCTGCAAACAAAGAGACAAGCAACTGCAAATAGGTATTTATATAATAACTAACTAAACATTATAATTTCAAATTTCATAATAACTTTAAATCAATATATAGATAATCTATCAACATCATGAATCAACAAATGAAATTGGATGAGAAAAAGAGATGTTTTATTATGAATAACATAAATGTTGGTTACAACCTATAATTGCTCCATCATGGTCCTGAAACTGGGCTCCAAGTTCCCACACCCAAGGCTAGAGATTAAAAAAAATACCTCCAATACTTTTGTTCAAAGAGGTACAAGGAAGGAAAAGGATTTCTTCCTGACAAGATCGGGAGAACACAACTTATGAAAACAAGGGTTTTCATATGGCAAGGAAAATATTATATGCAAGGGGAAAAGGTGACTTGTAGGAATATAATGAAAATGTCAGCATGAGGATGCATTTCTCTATTCTGTTTTTCCTCCACCCCAAGGCTCTAATTTATACTCCTTTTTTACAGTTAGAGTAGTTATGGACGGGCTACAAGAGGTCAGGAACCTGAGGAACCCATCAACTATGTCCGAAATGTCAGGATTTATTATTATTATTATTAGACAAATTAATATGTACATGGGTTTCTAATTAGCAAGGGGTGTACATACATGAGTTTCTTTAAGGAGAGTCATGTACATAAAGAAATATGTTTTTTTTTCAAGTATTTTTTGGGAGGAAAATGGGGATTTTGGTCCTGCAAGCAGGGAAAATGATGTAACTAAGGCCAATGAGTCATCATAACCATATATGGTGTCAAGTGACACTATAACATATTCCCCCTAATGTGTGAGGTCGGAAGAGCAATTGATGGCCGAAATACATTACAAAATAGTCATGATATTGTGGAGGGGCCTTGGTAGGAGTAGTTGAAAACCAATTTTAGAATAGTACCTACAATAGAAATGAGTAAGATAATCTCTTCCCAAGTTGGGCATGCTCAGAAGTGATGTAAGAATGGCCACCAAATCAATTACACTATGGGTCCATGAGTAATGAAATCATAATTTATTTCCATGGCCACGAAAATGTACACAGTGGATCCATGTGATAAAAGTATCAATCATGGCCACACGGAAAATACACAGTGGATCCATGCAAATGTAGATAATATCCACAAATAGATACAAAATGGAGCTATATCTCAGAATCAAATAGAGGATATCTTGAGCCAATGGATGAACAAACTGATCCTTTTCAAGTACCAATGTCTAAGAGGATTTTACAATCAATACAAGTTGGGTAGGAGCAAAAAAGAGGGGAGTACTTCACTTGAGGTCTTAAAAACAACTGGTCATGGTACGAGTCCCTACTATGTGAATATATGTGTTGAAGTCGAACATAGTGAGACACCTTTTGATTACCTATCATTGATTTATATTTTTTAAAAACATGAGACAACCTACTGATAATGATAATGGGAATCAAGGTACCTAGTACAATCTAACAAGTGTGAATAAAGGAGATGATGTCGAATACCTGATAGAATCTACCGATCAGAGGATATTGATGTATTTCCACTATTAATAGCCAGGGAACCTACCACTAATGATTGCAATCCATAAGGTACTAAAAATGATTGTAGATCCCTGTCCCAGAGCAAGATGTGTTGAAGTCGATAGGAAGAGATATGATGGAAGGAAGGAATTAAGGAATCTTCCTCCATCCAGCATGAGGAGTAGCAGAAGGAAAAATATTTGGAAGAACTTGGATGAAAATATTGAAAGGACCAAACCGAGGTATGATTTTGGCATGTACTAAATGAAATAGCACATGAAAAAGAATCTATGAATAATATCTAATGATCGAAACTACTGACAAAGATGAGGAATCCACAAATGGGGTCAAATGGAAACCAAGGTACTGCATGAATCCCTATGTGTGATAATGATTGTTGATGTCAAACATAATGGAAATTGCTTAGTCAACTACCAATGATGGTTTGTCATCCACTGAGCACAAGGTCACCTATCAATGATGTAAACAGGCCCAAGGTGCAACTCTAGGTCATACTCTCAAAGCAATCTGTTGTAGTCTATAAGAGCAGACCCATTAGCAAGAAGTCAATGGGGACCTTCTATACTAGCATGAGTGAGATACAAAGATACTTTATAAACTGAGAAATACTTGAAATAAGGGAAGGATGGATTGGAAAGTCAAGGATTCTACAGAGTGGCTGACACAGGTTGATTTCCCTTGAACATAAACACAACACAAAATGTGATTTGGGAAACATTGACTATAAACTGGGATACATATGCAACATAGGAGGCATCAACAAACTCTCCATATGACTAGAAGAATAACCAGTCGAAGGAGATTGTGCTAAAAAATGAGAAAACAGGCCTCTTAAAGCCATACTAAACCCAATAATGAGGTAAAGACTCATAAGATTGTGTTATATTCAAGGAAGACACAAGTAGATACCTTATAAAAAATGAGATTCATTCCCATCCATATTTTTTTCTTTTTTTCTTTTTCATATTATAAATCCTGAAAAGGAATAAAAGAATTCTATAGTACAATGGAGAAAATGAGCATCGTGGATGAGCAAACTAGTTATGTGCGCAAGGAACATACCTATGCTCAATGCAAGGAAATGTGTGCCAGATATGGATGTTCGAGGGAATTTTCCTCTAGGGATAAAAGGTGTCAAGTCGTAAAGGATAGTATTGCAAGGCTGGTAACTTTTTGAGAATGCATATAAAAGTGGCTATATGACAACAAGATGAAGTTGGCATTAGGCCCCAAAAGCATGAGTGATCACTATGGAATGAAAGTACAAATTAGCACAACAAATTTTTTTAAAGCCCTACAAGTTATTGGCCAGCAAAATATGAGGAGAATACATGAAGCTTCAACGCAAAGTCATGGTAGAACTAAATAGGGCTTTCAAGCCTACAAAAAAATTGTAGCATGGGTGCCAAAATGGGTAGTGAGGTACTAACTAGAACACCCATGAAGAGGTAAGCTCTATCATCCATAAACAACACCTTTAGAGTATCTTGAGGGTGTAATTCCACAATGAATGGGGTTGAACCTATGGTAGATATGTGATCGGTATGGATAAATGCATTATGCAAGTGGAATGAAACCTACCCTATATKCTAGTAAGGAGCATAATACCTACCGAAGAAGTTGAAAAACACCACCAGATGTAACAACACCTGTTAGAAAGAGACATATCTCATGGAAAAATGCATAAAAAACCTCTCCAAAGCATTTTCATTAGTTGAAATGACATAAAAAATTTCAAAGGGGGTAGAAAACTATGTAAAAAGTGGAAAAAATGGGTTGAAATAGGTGAAAAACACATTTTTACCATATCATTTGAATATTTACCACTTGGAAAGCACTTGGAGACCTTTTTACCTTTCAAACTTTTGAGGGTTAGTACGAAGTGGACAGAGCTTAAAATTTGAAACCGCTTGGACCAGGTAAGAGACCATTCCTTCCTCCTCATTTTCATGCATTTATTTTTTATTTTAATTTTTTTTTAGTAATTTTTGAGTTTTTAAGTTATTTTTTAAAGTAGACGACCATGTATGAATCCTTCGTTTACATGGGTCATGTACATGAATATATGTATGCATTCCCCGATAGTAATAGTAGCATATGTATGTGACTGTCCTAACAGTAAGCCACGTATATCTTCGTAAAATTTCATAAATAAAAAATTTAGCTCAATATTTTGAAAAACATTTGCAAGATGGTGATTGAATGGAAGGAAAGAGAGCATGGGAAGTTGATAATGTGGTCATGGATGACATGGAGGCTGAAGAATCCCTCCAATTATGTGGACTTTACAATTTCTTCTGTTGCAATGGGATTAAGGCACAACAAAGATTGCTTGAAACATTTATCGATTATTGGGACCTTAACGCTGATGCATTCATGATTAACAAGAAATCTTTGAAGATTGAGACCGAGGATATATACTTCCTTACTGGGCTATCCCATTGAGGTGACGTAGTCAATTTGAAAGGAAATATATCCATTGGTCTTACGATCAATGTATACATTGCGATTTATTGCTTGGTTGAGACAGAGAAGGTTTGGATCCAACTCCCAATAAAACAATTAGAGAGCCTCAACCTTAAAATCATTTTTTTGACGATTTCTTGGATGACATGATATGCATCATTACATAAAGCTTCAATAATGATGATTTTATATTTATTTGAGCGTTTGAGACCTGTTATATATGATTGGAGAACTTCATTGTTGATGTGCCTGAAGGCTCAATTGACAGGCTACAAACAAGGAAATATGAAGAACTTCAGCTTTGGAAGCCTCCTGTGCACATTTTTGTTTGAGAGAGTACCTATGATGAGCATATCATGCCATCCAAGCAATCTACAAGAAAATTCCATTTGGACTCATCAATGTATTGGCAAATTTTCAAAGATCCATGGACATTTCATTTAGAGGACTAATGGGTGACTATGTAGTAGTATATCTAGATGATGTCACTATATTCTCCAAGGACAAAAAATATCATATATGCCATCTAAGGAAGATCTTTAATTTTATGCAGAAGGTATGGCATTTCACTAAATCCAAAGAAATTTGTTTTTGCAGTCAAAGAAGGCAATTTTTTGGGATTTATTGTATCTAAAAATCGTATGATGATAGAACTTGAAAGAACTAAATCCATATCAAAGATTCATTTTCCCCATAACAAGAAATCCATGCAATCATTTAAGAGGAAAATGGATTTTGTAAGAAGGTTGTCCCAAGTTTTGTCAAAACTATCAAACCTCTTCACGATATGATAAAGAAAAATGAATTTTTCAAATGGGGGCCTAAGGAGAAAGAATCATTTATAAATATCAAGGAAGAGATAGCTCAAGCCCTTTCATTGATGAGCCCATATTTTTGCAAAGATTTCATACTCTACACATTTTCTTCCGACAATGCATTTACCATTGTCCTCACACAGAAGAATAATGAAGGCAATGAATTCCCAATTACTTTTATGAGTTATGTGTTGCAAGGAGAAGAACTGGATTATCCAAAAGTAGATAAGAAAGCCTATGAATTTTTTAATCCTATCAAACATTTTATACCCTACTTAATCAATTCTAAGACCAAAGTTATAGTACCTTACCCTGTTGTGAGAAACATCTTGGTGCAGAGAGATTTGGGAGACAAAAGAGATAATTGGATGACAACCTTACAAGAGTATGATCTAGACATAAGGCCTACTAATATTGTGAAAGGACAAGGACTCTGTAAGTTGGAAATTGAATCAACAAAAGATAAATGAGATGAAGATGAACTCTATGAGGATTAGAGTCTATTAGAAAAGGAATTTTGCTACATTCCTTCCAACATTAATCGATGGTATTATGAAATGAAATATTATTTGACTCATGGTTCATCTCCATAATATATGGAACCAAAAAAGAAAAATATCCCTTAGGCTCAAATTATCTCAATACCACCTTGCTTAGGGGATATTATTCAAGAATAATTATGATGGTGTTTTCTTGATATGTTTGGAAAAGGAAGATGCAGAAAAGGCCCTTTTTGAACTACATGATGGCCCAACTGGAGGACACTTTGGAGGAGACACAACATAACAAGAAATCCTTATGGTATGTTACTATTGGCCTACTTTATTCAGGGATTCATATGCATATGAAATAATATGTCAAGAATTCCAAAGTCATCTACAAGAAAAAATAAGATTTCTTTTCCTCTACAACTAGTTTCAATTGAACGCCCATTTCAACAATGGGTTTTGGATGTGATTGGAGAAATCAACCCTAACTCTTCTTAGTTGCACAAGTACATATTTACTACCACAGATTATTTAACCAGATGGAGTTAATTAATTCCTCTCAAAGTTGTGAATGAAAATCAGGTGATATTTTTTCTTGATTCTTACATTGTGACTAGATTTGGTGTCCCAGAATCCTTACTATTTGACAATGCCAAATATTTATCTTCATTAA
>JASDQU010736514.1:0-12322 GCA_032191745.1 Picea mariana
TACGCATGGAACACAATGTTTGACTGCCATTTCTTCGACATGTCATTGGTGTACCACAAGGTAGCAAACCTAGCAGCCAATGGATCTGATGGTTCAATCTCTGAAAAGGTGGCTCCTTCAAGCATTTTCCAAACGACAAATGAAATCAACACAATCATCCAACTAAGGTGGAATTAGTATCCCTAATCCTGAGCTTCACGACAGTATTTCTCGAGTTCATTGACAAGGTAACTCACCCAATTCATCTACATGCCCTCCACACATTTTCCTACAAGGTCCACCACAAACCGGTGACCTATGTGGGGCGGTTCTTTCTTACGAGCTTTCCAGCTATGAGTTGGCAAGCGAGGTGCACTGCACCATCTTGGATAGAGGCTACCTTGTAACCTCACTTTCCATTTTTGAATTCTTCGTAATACTTCTTGATGTGTTGTGTCAGGGAGCGGTCTGAGGCCTTCCCTAGATAAAACTATTGAGAGTCAAGTCCCTTCATGCTTAATCTTGTGATCAAGTGGATCAGCATCGGATCCACAGTAATATTTTGGTTGAGCCACAGGTATCCACCATGATAGCATGACAAGAGGAGTTTAACGCAAGATTTAACTTCTTGGTGACAACCAAAATGGGGAATCTTCATCACATTTAGCATAGAGGACTACGCGAGCTCCTTAATCCATGGCTGGGAGACCAGGCGAAGCTTCTTCCCAGTTTTCTTCGTCAAGTATATGTGGGGTGTGAGCATAATGTAGATCTTTCTATCTCCAAGGTTGAGGTCATTGTTCTTCAGTAGTGGGATCTGTCCTAACTGACTCCCAACTACACGTATTCCTTTTAGGATGTACACGGTGATCAGAGTGTACTCATAGTCTCATGGGATGTTGTTGTGGTTAACCGCACTAGCCAACGGTGGAATGCACTATGGTAAGATCGATGGGATCTTCTTCGCATTAGCCAGATCACCGCAATACTTACTTCGCTGCTCATTGGCAGGGTTGACATGGCCCGAATGACGTCTAGTCAATGGGGAAGCCTGCAGTCCCCTAGTCAACAATGTCTGGAAACCTTCAGATAATTGTCTGTCATCCATTATCTTCGTGAGGATCTCCTCGACAGACTTCTCTAAGTCAGTAGGTTCACCTGACATTCTCACTGTTAAACAGGAAGGTCGAGGTAGGCGAATGGATAGGCAGGGTAGAAAAATGGATGGCGATGTCTAACTTCTGATAACACAACTCAATTCACATACGATTCTCTTCTTGGCTCATTTATTCATAGGTGGAAAAAAGAGGTCCCTGCACAATGACCAATGGGTTAAATAAGATACCGTCGTAACGGATTCCTTCAACGAGAAGGAATGCTTCCATCAATGTGAATCTGTCTATTATGGCATAGTCTCAACATCCAAAACCTCATAAATGCATTTTCTAGCCATTCTGGAGCATCGTTCTAATGGTCAGGGCACCTCCAATGGTCATATAACTTCACCAGGGCAAAGTCCCATTTTACGTGGTTCTGTTGTTCCGGTGAGGTTCAAATACCACGAACCTGCCTCCTGCGAGGTTCCAGTCTGTGAAGTCTTCTATCTGTTCTCTGTAGTTTTTCTAACTTGGCTTTCTTTTTATTGAGATTCCTTTCCTTATTTCATGTGATCTAATTTTCTCTAACTATTTCTGAATTCCTCTTTCCATTCTTATTCTTATCCTCTCCTAGCATAGTGAATTCGCACTGATGATGTGCTCTCAAAGGGTTCAAAGTTAATATCCCTTCTCTTATTAATTCCAGGGTGGGTATTCTTCTTTCTTACATGGATAGGTCCCTCAAACCTTCTTGCATTCTTTAAACCTCGGCATTTAATTCTCTTGCCCTTTGTTGCTTCGACTTATCTTTTCATTCTTCTATTAGTCAGTCTATTTTTCTAACTATGAAATCCCTTAGTTCTTGATTTTTCATTTCTATAGCTTCTTCCTATGCTTTCCTTCTGATCTGATCCTTCTCAATCCAAGTCTTTCCTAACAAAAGTTGGAAATGGGTGTTTTTCTCAACAAACTTAATGACTTCAAATTCCTCTTTAGTCGATGTTCCATGGATAATAATAGGTACATTAGTAACTCTTCCACATAGGGTTATCATCTTTCCTTTAAACAAGCCTATCCTTCCCAATGAAGGTACCACAGCAGTCTTTCCAAAAATTTCCCAAGTGTCTTCTGTCATAATATTCACTTGTGTCTCCTCATCCAAGACACAGTCTATGTCGAAGTCTTATATTCTTGTACTTATATGATGTTTTACTTTCAGGATCTCTGGTAAGATGACATCTTTGTGATCATTCTTTGTTTCTTTCAACTGTGATAACATTGTCTGAGCTTTCTCTGATTCTTTCTCTTTATGATTCTCTAACTTTATCTTAGTCTCTTGACTTTCTTTTTCTTGTCTCATGTTCATCCTTTCAACTTTAGAAATCATCCTTGGACAATCCTCAACCTTATGACCAACAATTTTACAACAAAGAAAAATAGGACCTGTACCAAGGCATTCCTTAGAAATGTGTCTCGGTCTTCTGCAGTCATAACATAGTGTCAATCCTCTCTTTATCTTGTATGTTCCCCAACCTCTCCTGTACTACACACTGGGCTCACAGTGTTGGACCTTTAATCTACAAAAATTCTTTCTAGGTTCCTGCATCCACTTATTAGTCCAAAAACTTCTTCTATGCATAGGAATAACATATCTTTCTTCATTTCTATTAGATTTACTTAGATCAACTCTTTCTTCCAACTGCGCCCTAACTTTCAGACTAGGACAGAATCTATTAAACATACTTAAATTCCTTCTTTTGAAACAAAAAATTTCACTTATCTTACTCTTATCAAAGAACAAAGCTTTACCTCTTTTAAGATCTTGCCTCTTTTCTTCAGATCAGATTTATTTCTTAGCACAAAGCTTCACAAGTCGAGTAGAGTAATGCGCACTATAGCAGCATATCTACGCACAGAACTTCTCTTTTCTTTACTTCATTTCCTAGCAATCATAGTTTCATGTCTCGGCAATGGAACCATTTGTTGGCACAGGGGAATACCCGGGTTTCAACGCTTCAACAATGCACCAACAAAACCCTAACTATTGTCCCTTTCAGCAACACCTGCGAGCAAGAGAAGTCTCAGCCGAGGTAGAATAAGGGGGGTTTACAGGACTCAGATGTCTATAACCGAGCTGGGACATAGTTCTGTGATAATAACACTTCGCAGAGTATTCTAGCAACACTTAGAAGGTGATATGCATTAGTTCATTATATTTAATAACATCATAGAACAAACCCTAAGATAGATCGACGTAGTAACAATAAATATTAAGCACTTCAATCATTTAGCACATAACATTGAGTTAGATCTAACAGTCATTCATTCTTAACACCAATAAAGCATTAAGCATCAACAAATCTATCTAACATACATAATAAGAAAAGCACTGAGAAGATTCATAACATAAACAACACAGCACAAAGCACACCAAAGACACAAGATATACATGGTTCACCCTAGTGTGGGGCTACATCCACCAACTGCTTCATCTTATTTATTATTCTTCAATATCTTACATTCATCTGCTCCTGTGCACTAAGCCACAGAGCCAAGTTTCGCATCAGACAGGAGCTTTGTGCACTACGCACCAGATCCTCCCTCCCAAGACTAATTCAAGGCACAGAGCCAACTTCTCTATTGAGCACAAATCCTTACATACGCATTATGTTTCACAAAGCAACTCAGAACCACTTGCACTTAGCTACTTTGTTCTTAAATATCTTCTTTCTTTTTTTTTCTACCATACATTCTTACACTTATTTATACTTTTACAATTCCTTACAAAAAGACCTAAACATGGGAGAACCCATGGGCCGACATCCCATAACCCATTACAAAAACCCTAAGGGATCCCTTTCTGGGTCCACATAGCCTACAAAATAAGTGATATCCATGATCTCCACTCTGCTTGGGTGGTCCATCTTCAACGAGCCTGTCGAAGTCCAAAAGTGGTCCAAACCTAACCAAGGTTTCCTCAAAACTTGGTTGAGGGCCAACAGAGAAGTTCTTTGATCTACATGATGTCCTACACACACAAAAGGTACAAATTGCATCTTTATATTTAGAACCTAATCAATTTCTGTGGTATCGATGGCTTTGTTCTCGCAAATCACTTGTCACTTAGACAATTTTCATGGAAGAAATGATAGCACACTATGAGGATACAAGGAGAAACAAATTCTTCATCCAATTGATAAATCTCAACCAAAAGGGTTTAGTTTTGAAAAACAATGAGAAATTCCAAAGATTGAATATAAAGGTAACAGATATTCCAGATGAGAACCTGATTGATGTATTCATAGGAAATTTAAAGGATAACATTCAACATGAGGTTCCTCTTTGGGAACTCAAATCATTGGAGAATGCGTTCAGGGTGGCAAGAAATGTTGAAAGTAAAAATATGGCTATGGCTACTAGAAGGACCACTCCTAACATCTATCGAGAGAATAATGTTCCTTCTTCTAAACCACCTCAACATACAAGGTTGACACCTCAACAATTGGAGGAAAGAAAAGAAAAAAATTTATGATTTAATTTTGAAAACAAGTACAGTAAGGAACATAAGTGTGGTGAGAAGAAATTATTCTACGAAGATTGTGAAGAGGAAGAAGAACAAGAACCATCTCAAGATGAAAACGTAGAAGAGATTTCATCTAAAGAGTTGAATCTCACCATATCATGTAATGCATTGGCTGGAATTAGCACTACTCAAACCCTCAAGATCGAAGGATATATCAAAAATAAAAAGGTAATAGTCCTAATTGATTATGTTAGTACTCATAATTTCATTCACTATAAATTAGCCAAAGCTTTCAATTTCTTTATATATCCAGCGCCATAGTTTCAAGTAATGATTGCGAATGGAGGAACTATCAATTTCTCAGAAAAATTCCATAAGATCAATCTTACTATGGGGGAATATGTAATGAATGTTCCAATTATTTCTATACCCATGGGTGGTGTTGATGATGTACTAGGAGTCCAATGGTTACAATCATTGGGAACAATGGCTTTTAATTTCCAAGAACTTTTCATGAAATTTTTATTGGAAGGAAAGGAGATTGAGTTAAGGGGAATCACAGGGAAACCCAGTAAGGTGATAATGGCATGAAAAAATTATTGAAAAATTGGCATCATGGTGTAATTGTACAAATATTCTCTCTACATGTTCAAACATATAATCCATCTATTCCCTAGATCTCCAATGGATCATTGATAAGAATTACAAAGTATTTGAAGATATTCCCAGAGGTCTTCCACCCACTCATGACCATGATCATGATATTCACTTCATTACTTGGATTTTTCCTCCTAACATCAAGCCTTACAGATACCCTTATGCCCAGAAGAGTTAAATTGAGCTTATGGTTGAAGAAATGTTATAGGTTGGCATTATTATACCTAGCCAAATTTCTTACTCTGCACCGATGGTAATGGCACTCAAGAAAGAGAGTGCATGGCGTATGTGTCCAAATTATAGAGAGTTCAAAAAGATCACCATTAAAGATAAATTTCCCAATCCCGTCATTGATGAATTGTTGGATGAACTGCCTAGAGAAATATACTTCACAAAGTTGGATCTTCGTTCAAGGTATCATCAGATTAGAATGAAGGAAGTATATATCCCAAAAAAAAAAAATTGAACTCATGAAGGCCATTATGAATTTTTTGTCATGCCTTTTGGCCTTACAAATGCACCTTCCACATTCCAAGGGTTGATGAATTCCATTTTCAATCCCTTCCTTGGAAAATTTGTGTTAGTATTTTTTGATGATATACAAATCTATAGCAAGTATTGGGAGGATCATGTTCGACATGTTGATAGGGTTCTACAGCTACTAAATGAGAAACAGTTATATTCCAAACCATCCAAATGTTTATTTCGAGTGAAGGAGGTAGAGCATTTGGGTCATATTGTATCTCATGAAGGTTTCAAGGTAGACCCTAACAATATTAAGGCCATGATGGATTGGACGATTCCCAAAACATTGAAGAATCTTAGAGGATATTTGGGTTTGTCAGGTTACTACCACAAGTTTGTTCGAAACTATGGAAGAATAGAAACACCTTTAACGGCATTAACTAAGCATGCATTTTCATGGACTCCAGAGGAAACTCAACCTTTTGAACAACTTAAAGAGGCAATGTGCAAATCTCATGTATTGAAGACACCAGACTTCACAAAAACCTTTATTGTGGAATGTGATGCTTCAAGAAATGGCATTGGTGTTGTTCTAATGCAAGAAGGAAGGCCCCTTTCTTTGGAAATTCAGACACTCAAGGGAAAGGACTTACACAAACCCATTTATGAGAAGGAAATAATGGAAATACTACATGCATTGAATCAATGGAACCCTTACCTAATAGGTAGGTACTTCAAGGTCAAAACAAATCATGACAGTCTTAAATACTTCTTGGAACAAAGACTATCTTCAGAAGAACAACAAAAATGGGTGACCAAGATGTTGGGTTATGATTTTGAAATCATCTACAAAAAAGGGAAGAAAAATGTTGTGGCAGATGCACTCTTGAGGAAGGATGAAGATGTTGAGGCCTTTCTCTGTGTTATCTCGATCATCCAACCTGATTGGATAAAAAAAGCAAGGGATGAATGGAAGAATGACGAAAAAGTGTGGATTCTCATTCAAAGGTTTCATCAGGATTCCAGTGCATCGGACACATTTACATGGAAAAATGATTCACTATGGTACAAAAATCACGTATATTTATGTAAGAACTCCAAAATCAAACAAAATATACTTTGGGAATTGCACACATCTTCGATAGGAGGGAACTCAAGATTTTTGAAAACCTATCACAGGATCAAGAAGGAATTTTTTGGGGATGGCCTTAAAACTGATGTTCAAAGGTTTGTGGCAGAATATTTGATTTTCCAACAAAACAAGGTGGAAACAATTAAGACCCCAAGAATTTTACAACCATTATCTATCCCAAGTCAATGTTGGGAGGATCTTTCGATGGATTTCATCACAAAGTTACTAAATTCTAAAGGAAATAATGTCATCATGGTGATTGTTGATAGACTAACCAAGTACACACACTTTTGTGCACTCTCTCATCCTTTCAAAGCCAGTATAGTTACCACTGCATTAATGGAGACAGTTCAAAAGATATATGGAATCCCAAAGATTATTGTAAGTGATAGAGATCCCATCTTCGCTGGACTTTTTTGGACAGAATTATTTTCTTATTTGGGTACTCAATTGTCTCATAGCTCATCTTATCATCCTCAATATGATGGACAAAATGAAATAGTGAACAAACTTTTGGAAGGCTACCTTCATTGCCTTGTCTCTGATAAACAAACACAATGGTTCAAGTGGTTACCCTTGGTATAATGGTGGTATAACACTTCCTTTAATACCACAACAAATATGACACCATGTATGGTGCTCTATGGATATCACCCACTGTCCATCACTTTTTCTCTAAAATAAAAATATATTTTTCAATCAATGGAATATCACATCGAGCATCAACAACAAGTTTTCCAACTCTTAAAGGACAACCTCACCATGGCACAAAATCGCATGAAACAACAAGCAAATCAGCATCATAGTGAAAGAAGTTTTGGAGTAGGGGATTGGGTATTTTTAAGACTACAACCATACAATCAGATGTCCCTCAAGCAAGCTAATAAGGATAATAAATTATCACCAAGTATTATGGCCCTTATAAGGTGTTGCAAAATATTGGTACTACGTCATACAAAATGGATTTGCATGCATCTTTGCAAGTATACCCAAGTTTCCATGTTTCATGCTTAAAGAAGGTTATAGGTGACAAGATCCTAGTTCAAACTTTATTTCCAAAACTTGAAAAGGAAGGAAAAAACATATTGGAACCTAGAGCTATCATTGACACAAGAATTCGCCAGCTGAGGAATAGATCCATTTCAGAGTATCTCATTAAGTGGAAGAAACTATGTTGAAGATTTTGCTTGGGAAGATGAGTTTTTTATACAGAAGCATTCATAATTACTCAAGTGTTGCAGAAAACACTTGTCTGAAGGGGAGGGGCATGTTAAGCCCTAAATAGTGGCACATTACCCCTTAATTGGGGAATATTATATTAGTATTGTTATTTTTTTTTATGTCAGATTGGGTCCATTAGTTGTAATTGTACCTCCTAGTCTCTTATATATACCAAGAAGACATTTTCATTTGGAATCATATTGTATTTTTGAATTCATATGATGTATAAGGAGGTTTCCCCCTCGAAGAGGCTTTTTATTTGAATTTCTCTCTTTGTCAAGGCATTGAGTACTTATTCTGAGGTTTTTATGTTATTTTTATATTTATTTCCTAACATTTTTTCTTTTCTATCATTTTTTCCCTTACATGATCACAAGTTAAAACAAAAATTTGTCATGGATGTGGGGTCACTATGTCTCTTGTCTGCATGGATTTTTTGTCGAGGTTTTGCAGAGTAGAGGGGTCTCTTTCGCAGGTTCACTATGTTTATTTTCCGTGCGGATTTGGTGTTGTCGAGGGTTTGCAGGTTGGTTGACAGGTCTCTCTATCATGGGGTCTATTGTGGGAATGTTTTAATGGGTGTCGTAGGTCAATTGTTATAACATATGTTATATGTTATATGTTATATGTTATAACATGTAACATTGTGTTATATGTTATAATGTTATAACATATAATGTATGTTAGAACATTATATGTTATAACATATATAACATATATGTTTTATATGTTATTAAATATATAACACAAACCCCTAAATGTCCTCACCCACTAACCTTGAGGTTAATGCACAGTCATGGTGGTCTCTCACGACACTTTAGTGGTAATGGAAATTTGAAAAAACAAGGTTCCTTTGAGTTGGAAGGATTATATGGGAACTTGCACAATGAATTTAAATATGGTGTAAAAATATGAAATGCATAAATTTGAATGGTGCTCATATTACACTCTTGGGCCAAATATGTGATTTCATGGTTTCCTGGGTGGTTTGGCACCATGTGAAAATTATACAATCCCTAAAAGCATCGTTTAGGCCTCGAGTCATTCATTTTTATCATTGTAAAATCACTAGGGTCACAAGAAATTACATCATTCACACATAAAACCTTATAATGGCACTCATATGACCCATATAGGTCAAAGATTCCCTTTACAAGACATGTGTGGTACTGTAAAATATGCATGGTCCATTATCTTTAGAAGCATGTTTTGTCCTTTGAATATTTCTAGCACCCCAAGAACCTATTTTAGTTTGAAAAACCTCATAATGGAAAAAGAATTTCATTAAGGGTTAAGACATAATTACATAACTAATATAATTCCTCACACCTAACCCTTATAACTCTTATTCAACCTAACTCGGAGTACTTATAAGCTCCATGACCTTAACCCTTATAAGCATAAAACATAACCCATATCACATATAAACATATAGGCCTATATCCCTATCACTCATAGGCCTATATCCCTGTCGCCCATAGAAATTTAACCTCTAGTATTTATAATACATATTTAACCCATAACACTTCACCTTTATTATTAAATTTAATTCCCAATTATTTTAAGCCCTTATTCCAAAATATCTAAAACAGCTATATCCCTTAACCCCTAATACTTATCCCCTATGACCCCTAAATACTAGTGTATATAACCATTAATTCTTAACACCTATATCCATATCCATAATTACCACCTATAAATTCTTCCTCTAAACCCTCGTAACCCTTTACTAATTATTAAATATAGGACATATAACTCGTATCACCCTTATCTTGTATATCCTCATATGTAACTCTTATTCCCTACAACCCTTAACCCCAATAATGATTATCACCCTTACCTTCACAACTCATAGTCATGATAAGCATATTAACTATAACACCTATAGCCATAACCCCTAACACATATAACTGCTAACCTCTATAAACCCCATCACCAACGCATAACTTGTATAATTCCTTTAGCCTACAATCCCTTTGACTCTAAATAATTTTAACCCTTAAATATTCACTTTAAATTATATATTCTCTAACTCTTATAATGTTTCCACTATAAACCTTATATTATGTATCTCCTATATCACATATAACACTTATACCCCTATATAACTGCTATCACTGGCAATTTTTGTGACATTTATCATTCTTTACCCTAAAGGCATATACTCCCTAGTTTGTTAAACCCTTCACCACACATAAATAATTAATTCAACCCTAATTACACATATTAACTAAATTAAATTAGTCACCACATATATTATCCATATAGCCAAAATTATCTCTATAACCCCTAACCTTTATAAACCATGTAACCCCTAACCCATTTATACCCTAAGACCTATACCCAATAAACTCTAATTTCTAACCCTTATAATTAATAATATAATCCATAATTCGTATAACACCTAAAATACCTAACACATATAACTATTAACACATAGCCTTTAACCCATAAGACTTAAATTACCTAACCCCTAACCCTTATAGCACTTAACCATTGCAAACCCTAATCCATATAACCCTTAATATCATATCTCCTAATTCATAAACCCTAACACTAATAACCTCTTACACCTAACCCCTAATTTGAATATACCCTAACACTTATAACTCTTACCCATATAATTCTTAAACCTTGTAAGCATTAACTCATATTATCATTAATTCTTAGAACATATATATTCATGAACCCCTAACCTATATAACATATATAAACCTTATTCATTATGACCTTAACCACAAAACCATAGAACTCATCTCTTCCCTAATGTTTAATATGATATCTCAATTAAATAAATCTTATAACCCCTAACTCATAATTATGACCCATTTTGTCCCCATAACAGAATCCCTACACCTTGTAAATGTTAGAACCCCTAAACCCTATAAAACCTGATCTTCAATCACAAACACACACAACCCATAATCTCCAATCCCAATAACCCTTAACTCCCAACTTCTAATCCCTATAACTTATAATCCTTAATTGACAAAACCTATATACATGTGTAATTTTCACCCATTTGGATATGACCCTTAACCTCTATAATCTCTTATTCCACAACACTACAACCCATAACCACTATAGTCCCTCACAAATAACCCTTAATCTCTAATCAATTTAACTGTTATCACCCCCAACCATAATGACCCTTAATGTAAGCAAAGAAACATTATGACCCCTAATGCTTATAAGTCTTAAACCTTATCATCACTTAAACACTATAGCCCTTATAACCTTCGACACCCATAACCCTTTAACACTTATCACCCCTAAAATGTATATGTCATAGCACCAATAAATATTAACTCTTATATTCCTTAAACCTTATAACACCTAATCCATTTAATTCATTTAACCCCTAACAACTCTTCCATATAACCCCTAATCCAATCAATTCTAACCCTTAATATGTGTAACCCCTACATGTTAACCTTTATAATCTCTAACACATACAAGCCATATAATATATGTAACATCTAACACCTATTATCACTTAATTGTATAAACCATATAACCCTTACACCGTATAATTTCACTCCCTTAATTCATAATAATTGTAATAATTAACCCTTTAAATGTTATATCTCATGTAAATTGTATATCTTATAACACCTAAAAATGTTATATTTCATGTAAACCATATTATATCTTACAACACCTAAAAATAATTCTTCACACCTAACTTATATAACCTTTAATATTACCCATGACCCTAATATTACGTATAAACTATAATATAACCCCTTACCAGTAGATGCCCTAAAATTTATAGCCAATTACCCTTATAACCATAACCTCTTTAATATAGAACCACCTAACCTTAACCCCTGAGCCCTCAACCCTAACATCTATCACATATAATCTCCAAATCTAATAAATTACCCTTATAACCATAATCTCTTTAATATAGAACCCCCTAACTATCATACCCTAACCCTTAACCCCTAAGGCCCCCAACCCGAAACATTTATCACCTCCAATTCTAATAACCCATATCATTCATATTATCTTAAAGCTTATTTTAATGCCTAACTCCAAACCCTAACACCTAAAACCTATAATAATTTTCTCATACTCCCTAATGCATATTTATGAGAAACCTTAAAATCCCTCTCAACCTTAAACTTTAACCCCAAAGTACGATAACCCATAATACTTATAATCCCTAAGCCTAAAACATCATAACTCATAACCCATGTATCCCCTAACCTATAATTTGTTATCCTTGTAAACCCCATAATTGAT
>JASDQU010736514.1:12422-30485 GCA_032191745.1 Picea mariana
TCCAATAGTGATTTATGTTTAAAAACCCCTAACCCCTTAATACATAACCCTAAACCTATAAACTCTACTCCCTAAAACCCCATTAACCTCTAAATCCAGCTAGGACCTAAACCTACCTTAACCCCTAAACCTTTAACCATTAATCCCTAATATTGCCTTATTAACCCTTAAACTGCTAAAATATTAACCCCTAACCCCTTATACCATGTACCCCAAAACCATAAACACATTAACCCCTAAACCATACCCTAAACCCTAATTAAAATCTACATCTTATGTCTACTTCTTCTCTTCTTAACTTACACTCAATTTGTTCATGTATACGTAGAATATATCCATAAAGAAAAAAGAATACATCATTTTTCTTCTACATTTAACATATAAACATATACGAAAAAAATATGCAATATAAAGACATATAATGAATAACTTACCAAGGGACAATATTCATGCCTACCTTCAAGATGTTCATACTCACTACAATGTTTTTTAGTTGTTTTTATTAAAAATGCCCTTCTATTATAGCCCCTACATTTTTTGCAAAAGAAATAAAATTTTCTATCACCCAAATCCTCGACCAATGCAGATCTCAAGTCTCGGCCTTGTCCTCTTGGAGGATTTTTATGTGACATTTTTCCTTACCAAACTTTCAGTGATGATTATCTTAAAAAATCAACTTCATTAGTTTAACTATTTGTTATGCAATTAACAAAATAAACTAAAAATTGTATTATGACCTAAAAATATCCCTTATAACCTCTACAAATCATCACTAGTATAGCAACAATGTCGAACGTCTTTAATATTTCAACTTTTTTAATTATGTATCGCACTTTCGTCGAACTTCCGATGAATGTCGACCAGAGAGACGTTGCTTAAGGAACAAAAATATGTACTTCGCCAAACATCGGTACATACATCATTGACCTAGTCAACCATTGAATATCCAACGATCATTAACCTGGTCAAATTTCGGATATACGAAGATAGTATCTTTCATTGGATATGCAACACACGTTGGGGCTTTTTTAAAAAGACTACAAAAAATGCAACTAAAATCCGACAGTGCGGTCGATTTTATCCATACTAACGGAGTATGGCGTCGTTTTTTCCACCCATATGTAGTAGTGGATAGTTCGTTGGAAATTTATCTCCGAGTTATTTTATTTAAGTTGTAAAAACTTTATTTATTGCCTTGGGTACTTATAGTTTCAAAAATTTGAACTCCTAAAAACGTTGTTTAGGGCCTCAAAAATCCCCTACAAGTTAAAGACCTTCAAAATCCAAAACATTTCATAGAAAATTGATTGTTTTTACTGTTATAATATTATTTTAGTCTACACTATTGATCTCAAAAATGGGTGAAATATGAGCGGTTGATCCTCTAATCCTTTCCCAAGCCCATGGATCAATCCCCACAGTCTATCACTAACTCGAAGCAATCTAGATCGTTGATCCAAGCTCCATCGGTGATCGACAATTGACGTTTTCCTTTCAATGCATGCCACACTCTACCAAAATTGTCGACCCGACCATCCTCCATCATCCCCTTCCTTTGGCAACTAACTTGCAAGAAATAACTAAATCATTTGACTCGACTATTAGCCATTATCCCTTTCCTTTGACAACCAACTTGCAAGACATTGCTAAACCAGTTGACAGGACCATCAACCATTTCTTGGATGACGTGGAAACCAAGTTAACATTGCATGACACGTGGGTGTTGACATGAAAACATAGCTGACATGGTGTGACACCTAGAAGCTAACGTGGCATGACACGTGGATATTGATGTGGCATGACATGTCACCACCTATTTTCTTCATCGACGATCAGAAACTTCTCTTGGCATACAAAATCACCTCACCAATTTTGCCAACCCAACCATCGGCCATCGGCGATGTTCGTTGGAGGAAGAAACACTTCACCAAACTTGTTGATCCAAACATCAGTCTGCTCCCCTTTCCAAACTATCGAAAATGAATCTTGACCACTTATTTGATCCACCTTCTAATCTGACAAAAATGAATCTCAACCGTCAATTTGATCCACTTTCCAAACTATCAAAAATGAATCTTGACCATCAATTTGATTCGTTTTCCAGCCGAATATTAATCTCGACTATTAATTTAATCCACTTTCCAAACTATCAAAAATGAATCTCAACCATCGATTTAATCCATTTTCCAAATTAGTGAAAATGAATCTCGACTGTTGATTTGATTCATTTTCCAAACTACCAAAAATGAATCTCGACCATCGATTTGATCCACTTTCCAAACTGTTAAAAAAAAATCCTAGCCATCAATCTATTTTATTTTACCAACTGACGAAAACTTATAATTGTTTTTTATTGTTCTATGATGAAATTGGGTCGTTGATTTCGAAATCAAGTGCAATCTCAGTCGTCGATCCATCAAAATTTGCCCAATTCTATAGAGACCATTAAAACATGAATTTCAACCTTCCAAGTAGAATTTTAACTCTGCAACTCTACAGATTGATGCTCTGTATCATCTCTTCAGCAATTTTGAGGCATTTAAAATTTGAATTTGCTCACCAATTTGCGGATTTCTCTCTAATTTTATTTTTTTCCCCCAAATTCGTCACATATTGAAATATGTAACAAGGAATTTACCCAAATTCGCATTGGTTTTTGGACCATATGGGTCTAGTGTTGAACCATAAGCTCTGATACCAATCTATAACATTCCCCATCCTAGTTGAGGTCCATTACATGTGTAAATAATCATAAAAATGAATTTTTTCTGCTAACTAAATTCTTGTAGCTTACCCGCTAGGAATTACACACAAATTTAACCAGTGTCTAATACCATTAATTAAATGCATCTATAGCATGCTAAAATGACATGAATGTGGTTTAAATAACTCAACATAGCATCATATAAATCCTTATTAAACATAGAGTGAATACACAATCATTAAGCCCATAAATATAACACATTAAACCGATAAAACACTTATTTTTTAAATCAGTTGTGCAACCAACTGCTTGGGATGGATGTTCCACCCAACCATAGACTTTTTTTCCAAATCTCAACAACAAGTCACCCCCGATCTAGGCTAGAAATCCACAAAAGAGGGTGGTCTCTCATTTTCCACTCAAATCTCTGAAAATCCTACAACCCACTGGTATTCTCCTACATCTATATCGATTTTCCACTAGCCCTGTTCCCCTCTACCTTCCCAACCCAAGGAATGTACCTATTCATTTCTCTGAATCCATTAGGTGTTCCATTAATTTATTAGGGTCTCTCTGGCATACGTAACTAGGAATATCACTATTGGGAAACTCAAGGGAGCTCACTATTATGAAAACTACCAAGAAAAATGCAACAATTGCTTGTTGTTACAGTGCAACTCACACAGGAGTTCACTCTTTAGGCTTGACAACCTGGATATTCAGTATTTTGCTCCAAATACACTCTAAAAATTTCCCTCCATGGTTTCTCCAGCTCCAATCCTCTTCTATGTTGTATTCTACTTGTTGTTCATGCCAAAACATGACTCTCTAAAATAGTTGTAGCTACCCATATGAATTTCCTCTCTTTGACTTACTTTCTTGACTTGCACTCTTCCCCAAACTGATTATACTCATCCCCCATGCTCGTAATAACTATGGGATGTGACTTCTCACACCCGCCCTCTTACATGCACTCAATCATTGTGCTCTTCTATACTCAAGGGAAAATTAGAAGTTTAATACATGATGAGAATAAAATTCAAGAATGTGGATTAAATTAATAGACATGGTTAATCCTTCCTTGGACCCCTCTTAGACACTCCTATACATTCCCCTCTCTTGTGGATTAATCAGCCCCCATCTCTCTCCATATCCCCTAGCAACTAGCATCACATTTTATTATTAAAATTTAGAAATACAATTTGCATATACATCGTTTGGCCACAGCCATACATTGTATCTACATTAAGCATTAATTAAATTGGGGATTATAGCAGGGATGTTATAGCTAACATTGGACATGGATAGAATATCTTCTTCTTCTTGCATGAATCCACTTGTCCATTAAAGGTAGTGTTTTTGATATGTATGGAAATTGCATCATTGATACCAAAAACTTCCAATTATCCATGATGAGTCTACAAACTTTCATATCTCGAAACAACACAACATTGTATCAACATAAGAAAAAACCAAGTAGCTCATGTTACTTCTAAGTTATCAAATATCAAGAAAATTCTTACAAAAACATTCCATAATTACCTCTATTGCGCTTGGCCAAATCATCACTAGTTAGTATGGAAAATAGTAAGGATATTGAGGTATAGATGGAAAAAGGAAAGCCAAGAAGGTGGATAAGGGTGGTAAATAGGAGTCAAAAAGATGCCAAAAAAATTCTCCATCATCTACCCCTTGTTGAAGGTGTTGCATGTCCCTTGTGCAACTGATTAAGTTGAATCAGGGAGCCTAGCATGTATATTACTTAAATTAAATATTATGTGACCAAAATGTGTAGCCTCATAGTAGTCCAATCTCTTTTCAACATGTGCCCTAGTTGGAATTAGATAAAAATTTAATGGTTGGCAATGGCTATTCATATCTCGAAATCAAACTCGAAGTACTTTCTTCCCCATTGCAAAATTCCCTATTGTTTCCATTGGACTTGATTAAAAATCAATGATGAAAAATCTCACAATTGAACATCCCCAATACAAGGGATGGGATTCCTTCTGCAATCTGACCCCAATAAAAAGTTGAATAGGTATAGTTCATGTAATAAGTTTTGCTTGTTGGTGGGTTTTTTGTGGATAATACCCAAATCATAAATTTATTCCTTACCTTTCCATTGTTGAATCTCGGTCTTTAAGGACACAACAACATATGTGTTTGTAATGATGCCATCTTGAATAGTCTTTATCATTTACTGGATAGTGTCTCCTTCTAAGTTCTAATTATTTGAAAATTCAATATTGGGCTCCTCTTATTGTATGGCATCCAAAAGGATATTTAAATTAGGCTTCCCTCTAGGTGCCCTATACATAAATGTAACTTTGAGTAGCCTACTTCTAATTTTCTTGTTTTTTTTCCTTTAACTTCTTATTTTCCTTGACCAACTCAACATACATGGGCTTATGTGGCCAAAACTACTTGGAAAAAATAGAAATGGAGATAGACTTACCTTGTTTCCTTTTATGTGTGTTGGAGGAACTTTCAATATGTTTTCACTTGTCAATAGGCGGAGGGATAGATACCTCAACATGAACCCTTGTCATTTTTTTAATTTTTATTTTTATGTAGGACACAATCACTTTCGAAGGATAAATGATGAAGTTCATGGAGCACTCCCTTGTTCCAGTACTTTTTTACCTTACTATCTTTGTAGATGAATTTCTACCATATCCTTGCTCTTAAACCACCTTTGTCCAACTCGTTGAATTCTTGTAGCCCATGCAATGGATTCCTCTTAGACATGTATGAGTAACCCCCTTATGTTAGCACTCTCTCCATCAAATGTTTGTACAAACTCCATAGCCACCTATTGATCAAAACCCTGAAGTCACTTGAAATAGATGAACCATAATGTTTGTGCAAATAGATATGTTTCCTCTGGCTCGTGTTTGTTAACACTACTACCCATAGTTTCCAACTTACATAGGATTGATGCATAGAACACCAAAAACTTAGTTTGTGTATGAAAACAAACTCAAAGTAGATAGAAATGGAAGTGTTGGTTCAAACTTGAATTGCATTGAAATGTTAATGATGATTGAAATTGGTAAAGGGACTATCAAATTCAGAAATTATGATCTTGATTTGAAACTTAGGAGATGTGAATAAATGGTAGATATGTTGTTGATTCAAATCACATCACATGCTTGAGATAGTTTATGATGGATGAAAGTGTATCGGACTTAATAAATCAAGTAACCATCATGTAATAATATGGTCAAGTTAATGGGAATAGGAAGATGTAGAATATCATACCTTTACTCAAAATATGTGTTAGAGGGTGATATTGCAAGGGAATAATAATAAGATCAAGGAGCCCACATATATAATGATTAGACTAATTTTGCAAAATGCTTCTAATAAAATTGAAAAAATTGAAAGAATCCATTACATTACCTAGGATTTTACCTATGTTGAACTTGTGAAGTTGGTGTTGATGTATGTGGATTTCTATGTAGCTACAGAAATCAGATTGTCTAATGAGGAGGAAGAGCTCCATTGCTTTAATAAACAATGTGAATCTTTGTAGCATCTACATTTTTTAATTCGAGAAATATTTTTGTATATTAAAATTGAAAATATAGAATCTACAATAGGAAAGCAATCTGGTAGCAAGACTGTAAAAAAAGTAGAACTAGATTTAGTTTCTACAATTGATTTAATAGCTATCCAAAGAACTTGAAGAACGATATATGAACTGGAACTGAGTATGTCAATGTTGTACTAGGATTCTATAGCAAGTAGAATGACGAGAGTAGGATCCATAGTAGCCAGCAACAAAACTCGTGATGGATTGGTATCATGAAAACTCCTAAAAATATTTATTCAATAACAACTGAAACTCGAAATGAGATTTATTGCTTATTTTTTCTTGTAAACCTTGTTTGTCCATAATCTAGTTTTCAAACAATATTTTTCCAAATGTGCCCACAGGATTTTCACAGTTAAAAATTTTATCCTCGAGGAATTCCCACCAATGACTAGTTTTCAAGCATTCCACGGTCTAATGGTGCCTAAAACAAGTTTTCACCATCGAGTAGATCATCATTGTAAGTGGGTTGAGTTACTTTATTGTGTGGATTAGGAGTGGGTGAGGCATAAAGTTATGGAGACCTTTGTGGAGGAAAGAAGTGGGATAAAGTTTTGATTTGTTAGTAGTGGTTACATGAATGATATTTTTATGAAACCTTGAGGAAAACTCTGTGTCTTTAATGTCAACCACATAAGCAAAGGAAACTTCATTGACTTCAACATGTGAAGAAAATGTATTAGCATACCATAGTTCTGCAACAATAGAGAATATTTAGGTCTTTTTCAAGGACTCTTGTGTAGAAATGGTACTATTAATGAACAGTTCCAAAGTCGAATAAGAATTATGGATCATTGTCTCTCTTGATTTCGTAGCACTGTTTCTTGACTTATGTAGCACTAGTCTTGAATTTTGTAGCACTTGTGTTTATTTTTGTAGCATTGCCTCTTGACCTTTGTAAAAAATTTCTTGACTTGATCTTCAAATCTAATTCTTCATTTGTCTTGTACTATGTCCATTAGCAAATTTTACCAAGCGTGTTTGTGTTGTTGGTCAACAACTTGATTTCTTTCATAGCAAGCTCCTAGGAACTTGAAATTCAGACATGGTTCGTTCAAGGACTTATCATCACATGATATTGCACCTTATTTTTTTTGTATGTCCCATTTTCGTAAAAATAGTCTTAAATCACTCCTTCACGGATTCACCTTCTTAATCCATTTTGTGACTTGCAAAAAAACTAGCACTTGTCAGCGAATAAAAGGTGAGATTATGGAATAAGAGAGGTGTACAAACTTTATGTAAATAGTGCATATACAACAAATCTAAAAGGGAAACATAAAGTAATTTTCATTTTTTAACTAGAGAGTGGTAGCCATCCTAGACTACCCGACATTGTTCAGTGTTTTACTGATAAATTTTTAGTTTGGTGGATTAAAGTGATTCCAAATCCAATTTTAAGTGGATTCATATGGTTATATCTAGTATAAATAGTTTTTAATTTCTCTTTAAATGATATGTCAAATCTAATGAGGAATAACCTGCATGGAAGAGTTATTTTTTGTTTCCAACTTTGAAGTGACCCTTTTTTATACATTTTTTGTGTCCAATGTCAGATTGGCATGATTCCATTGGGGGATGAAAGTATATTAATATACCTATATCCACTAGAAACATGGTTTACAAATATTTTGAATTGATATGTCAAAAATGTTGATGAAGAGTCTAGGAGGTAGAGTTTTAGCGGTGCTCATTTTAGGATAGGAAGTTACTAATTTGGGCATAAATTTTTCGTACAATATCAAAATGAATATATTCAAGTTGAATTGGAAACTATCCTAACTCTATTTTTATTAAGTTCATCGATTCAACCTGCTATAAGAATATGATAAACAACCTGTTTCTCCTAAAGTGTGATCTGGTTATGTGATATTTTTTTGCGAGTGTATATTTCATAGTGTAATTCTTCCCTATACCAAAATATCATTGACCTAGATCACAAATTGTAACATATGAATAAATCATTGTAATCTAAATTCTATGTGCATGCCCGGAACTCAAGAATTGTGATTTGCAAAACTATGGGAAGTCCTCCAAATTTCATGAATTTAATAATGTATCACATACCTACTTGAAATTGATAGAAATAACTTCCCTTTTTCTCCTTATCCACTAGAATCCTCTTTCACTAATGATTTATTCCTCTTACCAATTTTCTACAAGGAGATTAGTACTATGGGTGGCTCTTACTACACCACGAAAATCTTTTGTATTTATAACTTAAGTCATGCAATGACCTAATTTAAATGCAAAAAACTACATATGATATCCCACGAGGAGGGTATTGCACAATTCCTCCTTTTTGATCCCCATATCATGGGTTGTCCTAAAGACTAGTGAAAGAAATAATATTGTTCCTTTGACATCTCCCTGACTACGGTGCCAAAATGTTGGTCTATTTAATTACCTTGTTGTTGTGCAACAAGAGAAATCAAAGAAATTGTGCATTGAATTGTCAACCTGGGGTCCAAACACTTGCGTGATGTCGTGAAATATATATGCAATCTCTGGGGTCTTTACTCAATTCAAAATAATTCTCACCTACAACCTTGGTGATGGTGTAAGGCCCATATCTAAGTGGTTTTATCTTCTTGTGGGGGCCTGTGAAGTGCTCTTTTTTAAAATGCAACCACACATTATCACCAACCCGAAACTTGTGTGGAACTCAATGTTGGTCATGTTGTTACTTGTACTTGGCATTGGATTTCTCTAGGATATCATGGACTTGTTGTTGGATGTATTCGATCCATTCAACAAATTTGGTTGATATATCTCCTCATTCTATGTATGGGAGGACTCTTCCTATGTAGATGCAATGGGCGTAGTTATGTCAATTGGGACAAATGGATGGAACCCCAAGCACACCTGCAAAGGGTTGTGGCCAATAGAGCTATGGAGGCATTTGTTGTAGCTATTTTGAACATATGGAGGGCTCTCATCCCACGTATTTGGATGCTTGGAATTGTACATGTGTAGGATATGCACAATAATCTTGTTGACCACCTTTATTTACTCATCTGTTTTGGGATAGAATTCAGTTGATTTGGTTAGCTTAGTGTTCATCAAATAACATAGGATTGACTAGAAGGTACTTAGGAACCTATTATCCCTATCTGAATTAATGGTCTGTGGTAGCCCAAAATTCATCCAAACATGCTCAAAGAATATCTTAGCAGTGGTTTTTGTTGTGATATGTTTCTTGCATGGTGCCAAAATGACCATCATAGAGAACTTATCAATGACCACAAATATATGATCATTACCATTGTTGGTGGAGGGAAAATCTGACATGTAATCCATGGAGACTGAAACCTAGGGATTGTATGGGGTAAGTAGAGTGTACAACCCCTGCTTCTTAATGGTAGGTTTAGCAACGGCACATGCAAAACATGATTTGATATACTTGTTGACGTTTTATCGAAGTTTTGGCCAATAGAAATACTTTTGAAGTACTACTAATGTCTTATCCACATCAAAGTTCCCTACCACCTGACAATAATGTGCCTCCCAAATTATCTTTGCATGCTCACTTGAAGGAACACAAAGATGGCCTAGATAGCACAAAAGTGCATATTGGAGGTGAAAGTTTGGAACTTGTTTACCTACACCCAGTGTCTGATATGTACCAAAAAAATTAGGGTCTCTACCATACAGTTGAGGCCACCTAAACATCATATACCTGCAAGAGTTAAGAACTATGGTTAGTATCATAATCAGGGGTCGAATGAGGCAATATGAAATACGGTTTTTGCTACCCTTATTGTACTTAATGTTCAAGTAGAATTTTTGCAAGTATATGGAATACTTTTGATGACAATCATTCTGTAACTTTCCTTGTGTTTGCATGAATTGCAGGCCCTTGTGATTACTATGTATGATCATTCCCTTTCCCATAATATAATTCTTCCATTGTCGGTATGCCTTCATAATGGAGTACATATCCTTGTCATAGGTGGGATACATGTCAACAACATCATAGAGTGGCTTGCTTTGATACACCATTGGATGTCCATACTGAGTGAGGACTACATTGATAGTATAGTTAGAGGCATTTGTCTCAATATCGAAAGGATTTTGCAGGTTTGGAAAAGTTAGGATTGGTATCGCGCAAAGATGTTGTTTTATATCCTTAAATTATTTTTGTGGTCACTCATACCAGGAAAACTTCGCTTTGGCTCCACCCTTGGTTACTTGGCTTAAGGGCCAAGAAATATGAGAGAACCCCAACATGAACCTATGGTAGAAGTTGGCAAGGCCCAAGAAACCACAGAGATTTGTTAGAGTTGTTGGGGTTGGATAATCGTAAATGAATTGGATATTGGTTAGGTCCACATGCACCCCATGTTCATCCATGATGTATCCTAGATATTGAATTATTTGCATGCCAAATGAGAATTTTTCAATATTGGCATATAAATTTTGTTTCCACAGAGTGCTCAGTATCTACTAAATTTGTTGCAAATGTTCTACCTGAGTTAGTTGAAGATGAGGATGTCATCCAAATATACGACCATAAAATATTTTGTGAATAGCCACAATATATCATCCATCATCCTCATGAATGTTTCTATATCATTGGTCAATCCAAAAGGAATAACCAAATACTCAAAAAGGATTTCTTTAGACTTGAATGTGCTCTTCCATACACCAATTTGTTCAATAGGGACCTAGTGGTAGACTGAATTCAAATCAATCATACTAAAGAACTTGATACCCTTAAGTTGATCAAGAAGATCATCAATGTAAGGGATTGGTTATCAGTTCTTGATAGTGATATTTTTTAGGGCTATATTATCAATACAAAGTCTCCATGTCTAATCCTTCTTCCACACCAATACAATTGGGCTCCCGCAAGGTGAGGAGCTTGATAGAATGTGGCCATTTTGGATGATCTAGTGAATTTGAAATTTTATTTCCTCATTCTCTAGAAGAGAGTGTATGTATATTAGGGCATTAGGTAAAGGAGCACTAGGTATCAACTCAATTGAACGTTTGACTTGGTACTGCAGAGGCACCCCCACAAGTGAAGCGAAGATATCTCTATATTCCTCTACAATCTTGTCCACCTACTTATATTGTGTAGAGAGGCCCATGTTGAGGCGGTGGTAGTCACAATGACCTTTTTGTTCACCTTTTGACTGAACCATGTAGATGAAAAAAAATTGGGTTGAGATATTACCTTTTAGCACCACTTTTTCAAAATCATTGAAATTGTATTAGTCAAAACTACCTCTAGTACCCTGCAGAGTTCGCCTTTCAAAGTAACAATGATAATATGAGGCCTGGAATCATAAAAAAACATGACATTTCATAATATAGGGATGTCCTAAAAGAACATCACAAAATTCAAGTGGGTCAACATCACACAACGCCTCATCTTTGAAGGGATTTATGCTCTAGGACATGCAACATTGCTAGCTAATGTGAAGGTTTCATCCCTGGCTCAACCAACCGATGGTGTATGGTTTGGGGTGTCACATTGTTGGCAGCTTCAATCTAATGACCTCGATCAAGATCGGGTTCTTTTGGCTACCATTGTCAACAATGAAATGTAGTGGACTCCCCTTCATCCACATCTGTGAATGGAAGAGGCACTCCCCCTCCTCAAGTTCCTCTGAATCTTATCATTGGATATTTGCATTTGCAATGGTAGCACTAGATTCTTCATCAATGATTTTCTTTCCCTTTTCATGTTCTAAATCAAATTTTGAGCCAGAGTTCAAATCTTTTTAATTTATCTATACCAACAATGATTATTTTGAGCAATAATCATCAATGTTATGCCATGGGATTTTCTGGAACTCACACCACTTTCCAATGTATTTCTTCAAGTGCCTATTACCCATCTTTGATTATGGCTTGGATTAGTTGTCTTAAGTTTGGTTACCCTTTATCTATCCTTTGTTTTGTGAGTTAGGGCCAAATTTACCATGCTTCTATTACAACAAATTTGCAAACTCAAACTCTTGCTTATTCCTTTTCTTAAATGTATGCTTGATTTTGACAACATATCGATAAGAAACTCCTAGTGAGGAGATGTCCAAGAAATCCATATCTGTTTGGATGTACATGTGCATGACATTGTGGTACTTCAAAACTAGGTGCTACTCAGAGTTGTTGATACCCATATTTGAGTGCAAGGTATGGAGTATGTTGGTGTACTCTTACATCATCTGGTCTCTCCTGACGCAGAGTTTTCCATCTCATGTACTTGTCATCATAGTTTCCAATAGGGTATAATTCCTCCTTGAGGGCAACAACAAAATCTACCCAAGTGGGTTCTATCCTAAATGGTGTAGACTCATCTCCATCATGTCTCTCCTAGTACCTTTCCTACCAATCTTTGTAATGGGAAAGGGCCTTAAGGAGTGCAAAGGTGATATTTTCGATGTTTGAAATTTTTTGAACAAAGTAATAACCTTCTAACAGACTTAACCATTTCTTCAAAGCATATCCATCTATATTTCCTTCAAATAAAGGAATTTCAAAGTTAACTTGTACCTTGAAGGGTATTCCACCTCTAAAATGGTTACTCATGGAAGGTGTCTTAGCTGTCGTTGGTAGTTATCAAAGGATTTGAGAAAAAAAATTCATCATCTTGTTCCTCTATCGCATGAGGGATTCCTTGAGCAACAATTTGATAGGATATCCTAATTCTCCATATCTTTTTTCATCTTCCATGGGAGGCCACTTAGGCCAGTGAGAGTGGTCTTTTCAAAGAGAAATGAGTTTGATATCCAAATCTCTATACCCTGACCTCATCAGGGACATGCACCGAGAAATGACAAAGAGCATATTGCTTTGATAACATTGATCTGAATTGTATAGAGAAAGAAATGAAAGGTAGGAATATGAATGGAGACACACACAACAATATTGTAGAGAGCACAGTAATATAGTGAGAACCAAGTTCTATTAAAAAATGAAATAGGAAAAGATTGTGAAATGTGAAGCAATACAAACTAGCTAGATTGGTGGTAGATTATCTCTGAAGAGAGAGAGGCGTCGACTATTCTCATTCACAAGAAGATAATTACAGGAGGCCAAAATCCTAAGAGGAAAAACCCCTAAATATACAAAACCCTAACCCTAGGAGATGAAGTGGCCAAAAGGAATGCAGGCCCCGAGGAGTCTAGTTGATACACCAACTTCTCAAGGCTACAACTTCTGCATACAAACTCTGTTTGGGGTGCACAATATCTCGTTGGAAATATCTTGATGAGAAGAAAAAAATTGGTCAAGGTTAGGCATGTTATGGAAACTCTTATCCATCTTAGGGCCAAAAATAATTGTTTGGGGTCTCAAAAACATGTTGGAATTTTGGGACCTGAAAAACTAGAGAAAAAATGCCAAGATGGGGAACCGTTGTGATTTAGTGGAAGATGTGGGTGGCCACTAATATCCACCTAGATCACTATGTGTCTTGATATATCCTTCATGGGAATGTTATTGATAAACTTTCTCCTCATAAAGTATCTCCATTTACATCATATCCACCTTGTATGTTGAACCATCATAGAATATCAACTCCCTAATTTATTTAGTCTATATAACCTAGTTGCATTTGTTCCACTCCTTACAACTAGTCAAGTCACCCCAATGCATGCCAACACCCATATGTGAAAAACCATTTACTAGTTTATTTCTTTCTTTACAAGTATGCATAAATATTCAAACTTAAAAGGTATGCTAAAGCCTTAATTTATCTTCCATTAGCCTTAGTAATCTACATTTTATTAATTTTTTTGAATGTATATAGTCTTTGATGGTGAGATTTAATTTATTAACATCTAATTTAGATCCCCCTCCATCAACAAATACTTTTCCAATATCAACCATGATAGTAATACCATTACAAAAAAGGCGTTGCAATAGAAAAATTATTTATGGTATCACTAATATTTTGAGCATAAAAATCCATTGGTTTACCTCTCTAAAGTCTAAGGTTTCTCAAATTATGGCATGTCTTAGGTTACCTTGTGAGGTACCATCAAAATTCAATCTAGAAAAGGATTATGGGGGAGGTGACCAATTTTCATAAACAATCTCCTAGGTGTTACAATGTTCTACTTGGTTGATGATATTTATATCTTATATTTCAATTTTACCCTGCTCTTTTCACACACCTAGTAATTCCTCCTCTTTCAATTTTTCTGATAAGATGGTTTCACAAATATTTAAGTAATGTTAGATATCAATGCTATGTTTTTATTACAATGCTCTTTCATTCATTTCTATACATGCATTCCAAGTGACCATCCTTGAGATTATAACACATATTATTGTGCCACTTTTATAGTTGAAATCTCCATAAGCTATTTCTTGAGTAAGAAGATTATAACTTTATTCTAAGACTAATGATATGCATTTTGAGGTGCATGATTTCCTAAAACTACATTCTATTAGGAATTGTAATAAGAGATGAACATCTATTTCTACTATTGTATAGGGCATAACACATCTAGCTATTGAATAAACAATGATTAAAAACAACACGGAACTAGTCATAATTTCTTAGTAACGTAGACTTAAAAGGAAGTTTTCTCTGAAAACACTCAAAATTCTTTAATGAAAATCTATAACGTAGACTTAAAAGGAAGTTTTCTCTAAAAACACTCAAAATTCTTTAATGAAAATCTAAATCTATAATAGAAAGAGAAATACAATATCCATATAAGAAAATAGTACTTGAATAATAATTCTCTTAAAACAATTAGATACTTTTAAACCTAAAAACTAAACTAAACTAAGTACAATCAACTATACATATAAGGATTTAGTTAAAGAATATGGAAAGCATATAGTACAAATACTTAAAGATGATTTTCTATAGGAATATCCATTTCTAATGAAACATTAAGACTATCAACTATGCATATAAAGATTTAGTTAAAGAATATGGAAAACATGTGTGTATATAGTACAAATAATTCAAGATGATTTTATATACGAATATTCATTTCGAATGAAACATTAAGACTATTAGAATGGAAAGGACGAGAGAGGTGAACGGAATGGTTGGTGTTATGAACCCTTGGAACAAGAGCATGTATTATGTCCGGTACTATGAAATCCTTGATAAAAGAAAAACCCTATTGGTGTGGTAGTAGCGCCATGACTTCCTTGACATGTTTGACAAATATCAGACTTTGATTTTGGTCGAAAAGACTGGTAGTGGCAAGACCACACAAAGAAAAGGAGCAGGTTCAGTGTTCACATCCCTCACCCATCACAGGAAGGCACTGGCACTTTTCATAATCCTTGATTACGATAAGTGAAATAACTACATCAGGGGAATCGTGATGGATGTCTTGCATGACCACAGTCACGGTACTCCCCTCTGCAAGGTGATCTTCAGGCACGCAATCTATTACATGCATCAGAATGAGCTCTTTGTAGCGGTCGAGGGTTTTTACTTAGGCGAGTTTGTTTACTGCGGAAATATTTAGGGAGGCTCCAAAACGCTATTTGGACAGAGAGAACCAGCCATTCGAGGTTGGATCAAAGTCGAGGAGAGACTGCGGGCGCGGAAAGATCTGAACCCTAGTCGTCATCGTCACCTGGATCTAGAGTACAGGTGCCTCTCAACTATCGAAGGCCTCAGGGATCTTCAAACCTCGGGGGATCTTCAGCCCTCGCTCTGTTACGGGAATCACGTTACGAGTGACACAAGATTGAAACTTTCTTCTGAATATCGCGTCGAGGCTAGCTCCGAGACTGTGGCAGGATTCCCCGTTTTTATAAAGACCATTATCGGATCTTCTCTCTGCTTGCATGATTAGGATTCAGACTTTGTTTTTTAGCTCAAAACCCAAATCCACCAAGCTACAGGTATTTTTCCTTGCTTTCAACGACTAATATTTGAAGGACGATAGCTTTTGGATTGCTCTCTGCTACAGGGTTATGGGAATCTAAAGAACGAAACCATTTGTCCCACTTCTTGTCTGTGTGGAGGAGCGCCATCCTCCACTCATCTAATATCTTACAAGCATGTCATGAAAACAGGGATTTCCGCTCCTTTGGGGTCCAAGGCTGAAACTTTCGGAGAAAAGGATCTTTTTGGCTCTGCCTTCATTGTGGAGCAATCTGCAGAACCTCCAACACCATATGTCGAAGATCCCCACATCTACGGCTCTGCTTTTATCTACCAGGAAAAAGCCCTCATCTGTCACTTCAATGGAATATGGCCCTCAGCCTCTGCGCTAAGAGAATGGGTAAACAAGACTTGGTAATGAGGTCATGAGTTTTTCTTTTGCTCCAAAGGGTTCTTCATTATCAACTTTTCCACATAAGCAGACTGCCAACGCGTGCTAGAGAAAGGTCCGTGGTTCTGGGCCCGATTTGGTCTTTCCATGCAAAGATGGTTCTCTGACTTCAACCCGCTGACTATGACTGCCATGACTACACCGGTCTGGATAAGACTCCCCAATCTACCTCTGCATTTTTATACTCCAGCTTTTTTACTTACCCTAGGCAATGTGTTGGGTAAGTTTATCAATATTGACACAGACCGGATAACGATAGGATTCTCATCTTTTTCTCGCATATGCATTGAAATCGACCTCAGTCAAGGGCTTCCAGATAGGATTCTTATAGATTGGGATGAGAATGATCATTACACGCAGATGGTCGATTATGAGAACACCGCCTTTAGGTGTCGCTTCTGTCAGCAAACAAGGCACCTCCAAGAAACTTGTCCTTTATCCCCAACCCCATCCTCATCCCCTGGAGCATGAAAAATGGCTAATGGTTGGAAATGCCCTAAAAATCGCAAAAGTCACTAGAACTCTTCATCTGACAACATGCAGCATCACAAAGTTGCACCAACTACTTCTCCTTCTACATCAGCATCGCAGTCTCCAAAAAATGCATAGCAACCAACTGCAGATCCAAAACACCAGCCTTTGGCTTCAACACAAAATCTCGAAGCTTCATAAATCTTGATTCTTATTCCCGCAGTTCATCCTTTGCACCCCCTCCTCGAAAAGGATGAATCAAATGACATAGTCATGGCCACATCCCTACTCTCAGGGACTCAGAAACGTTGTCATGAATCGGATAATTCAAACAGTGATAGAGAATCATCCTTAGCTTCAGTATCGCAAGATTCTAGCATTTCCTCAGACCACCTGGATTTGGTGGCGAAGGTTGTTGAGCCTATCATTTCGTCTTGTTGGATTAATGTTCGTAAAAAAAAGGCAGAAAGGATCATCTCCGGCCAACATAATGATCCGGCCCTTTCGCCTTATCTTGTATGTTTCATCTTGCTATACCCATGCATTCCTTGTGACTCTCTTTTATCACATGCTAGTCTATAGTCTCTTGGGGTCTTTTGCTATCAACAAGTCGATGTATCACTTTGTACTTTTCATGAATTAAATAGAAGGATTCTCATCTTTTTTATTTACCAAAAAAAACTATTATTAGAATGGATATTATAGGAATATCCATTTTTAATGTAACACTAATACTATTTGAATGGACATTATAGGAATATTTATTTCTATTGAAACACTAAGACTGTTAGAATGTCCACTAAGACTATTAGAATGGACATTCAAGAGAGAGGGAAAAATTGGTTATTCACATTTGTCATATATTGTGAAGATGATGATACTTTTCTCTAATTAATATGTATTTTCATACTAATTAAATAATAAATTGGATTCTTGAGTATTTTTCACTATATAAAAAGAACAAGAATATTTTATTAGAGCTATAAGTCATTCATGGAGATTTTAATATTATTAATAGTCTTTTA
>JASDQU010736514.1:54320-72800 GCA_032191745.1 Picea mariana
TAGTGATTTATGTTTAAAAACCCCTAACCCCTTAATACATAACCCTAAACCTATAAACTCTACTCCCTAAAACCCCATTAACCTCTAAATCCAGCTAGGACCTAAACCTACCTTAACCCCTAAACCTTTAACCATTAATCCCTAATATTGCCTTATTAACCCTTAAACTGTTAAAATATTAACCCCTAACCCCTTACACCATGTACCCCAAAACCATAAACACATTAACCACTAAACCATACCCTAAACCTTAATTAAAATCTACATCTTATGTCTACTTCTTCTCTTCTTAACTTACTCTCAATTTGTTCATGTATACGTAGAATATATCCATAAAGAAAAAAGAATACATCATTTTTCTTCTACATTTAACATATAAACGTATACAAAAAAATATGCAATATAAATACATATAATGAATAACTTACCAAGGGACAATATTCATGCCTACCTTCAAGATGTTCATACTCACTACAATGTTTTTTAGTTGTTTTTATTAAAAGTTCCCTTCTATTATAGCCCCTACATTTTTTGCAAAAGAAATAACATTTTCAATCACCCAAATCCTCGACCAATGCAGATCTCAAGTCTCGGCCTTGTCCTCCTGGAGGATTGTTATGTGAAATTTTTCCTTACCAAACTTTCAGTGATGATTATCTTAAAAAATCAACTTCATTAGTTTAATTATTTGTAATGCAATTAACAAAATAAAATAAAAATTGTATTCTGACCTAAAAATATCCCTTATAACCTCTGCAAACCGTCACTAGTATAGCAACAATGTCGAAGGTATTTAATATTTCAACTTTTTTAATTATGTATCGCACTTTCGTCGGACTTCCAATGAATGTTGACCAGAGAGACATTGCTTAACGAACAAAAATATGTACTTTGTCAAACATCGGTACATACATCATTGACCTGGTCAACCATCAAATATCCGACGATCATTAACCTAGTCAAATTTTGGATATACGATGATAGTCTCTTTCGTCGGATATGCGACACACGTCAGGGATTTTTTAAAAAGAATACAAAAAATGCAACTAAAATCTGACAGTACGGTCGATTTTATCCATACTGACAGAGTATGGCCTCGTTTTTTCCACCCATATGTAGTAGTGGATAGTTCGTTGGAAATTTATCTCTGAGTTATTTTATTTAAGTTGTAAAAAATTTATTTATTGCCTTGGGTACTTATAGTTTCAAAAATTTGAACTCCTAAAAACGTTGTTTAGGGCCTCAAAAATCCCCTACAAGTTAAAGACCTTCAAAATCCAAAACATTTCGTAGAAAATTGACTTCTTTTACTGTTATAACATTATTTTAGTCTACACTATTGATCTCAAAAATGGGTGAAATATGAGCGTTGATCCTCCAATCCTTTCCCAATCCCATGGATCAATCCCCACAATCTATCACTAACTTGAATCAATCTAGATCGTTGATCCAAGATCCATTGGTGATCGGCAATCGACGTTTTCCTTTCAATGCATGCCACACTCTACCAAAATTGTCGACCCGACCATCCGCCATCATCCCCTTCCTTTGGAAACTAACTTGCAAGAAATAACTAAATCATTTGACCCGACCATTAGCCATTAGCCCTTTCCTTTGACAACCGACTTGCAAGACATTACTAAACTAGTTGACAGGACCATCGACCATTTCTTGGATGACGTGGAAACCAAGTTAACATGGCATGACACATGGGTGTTGACATGAAAACATAGCTGACATGGTGTGACACCTAGAAGCTAACGTGGCATGACATGTGGATACTGATGTGGCATGACATGTCACCACCTATTTTCTTCATCGACGATCAGAAACTTCTCTTGGCATACAAAATCACCTCACCAATTTTTTCGACCCAACCATCAGCCATCGGCGATGTTCGTTGGAGGAAGAAACACTTCACCAAACTTGTTGACCCAAACATCAGTCTGCTCCCCTTTCCAAAATATCGAAAATGAATCTTGACCACTTATTTGATCCACCTTCTAATCTGTCGAAAATGAATCTCGAGTCAATTTGATCCACTTTCCAAACTGTCATAAATGAATCTTGACCATCAATTTGATCCATTTTCCAGCCAAAAATTAATCTCGACCGTTAATTTAATCCACTTTCCAAACTATCAAAAATGAATCTCAACCATCGATTTAATCCATTTTCCAAATTAGTGAAAATGAATCTCGACTATTGATTTGATTCATTTTCCAAACTGCCAAAAATGAATCTCGACCATCGATTTGATCCACTTTCCAAACTGTTGAAAAAAATCCTAGCCATCAATCTATTTTATTTTACCAACTGACGAAAACTTATATTTTTTTCCGATCGTTCTATGATGAAATTGGGTCGTTGATTTCGAAATCAAGAGCAATCTCGGTCGTCGATCCATCAAAATTTGCCCAATTCTATAGCGACCATTAAAACATGAATTTAAACCTTCCAAGTAGAATTTTAACTCTGCAACTCTACAAATTGATGCTCTGTATCAACTCTTCAGCAATTCTGAGGCATTTAAAATTTGAATTTGCTCACCAATTTGGGGATTTCGCTCTAATTTTATTTTTTTTTCCCCAAATTCATCGCATATTGAAATATGTAACAAGGAATTTACCCAAATTCACATTGGTTTTTGGACCATATGGGTCTAGTGTTGAACCATAAGCTCTGATACCAATCTATAATGTTCCCCATCCCAGCTAAGGTCCATTACATGTGTAAATACTCATAAAAATGAAAATTTTCTACTAACTAAATTCTTGTAGCTTACCCACTAGGAATTACACACAAATTTAACCAATGTCTAATACCATTGATTAAATGCATCTATAGCATGCTAAAACAACATGAACGTGGTTTAAATAACTCAACATAGCATCATATAAATCCTTGTTAAACATAGAGTGAATACACAATCATTAAGCCCATAAATATAACACATTAAGCCGACAAAACACTTATTTTTTAAATCAGTTGTGCAACCAACTGATTGGGATGGATGTTCCACCCAACCATAGAATTTTTTTCCAAATCTCAGCAACAAGTCACCCCCAATCTAGGCTAGCAATCCACAAAAGAGGGTGGTCTCTCATTTTCCACTCAAAGCTCTGAAAATCCTACAACCCACTGGTATTCTCCTACATCTATATCGATTTTCCACCAGCTCTCTTCCCCTCTACCTTCCCAACCCAAGGAATGTTCCTCTTCACTTCTTTGAATCCATTAGGTGTTCAATTAATTTATTAGGGTCTCTCTGGCATACGTAACTAGGAATATCACTATTGGGAAACTCAAGGGAGCTCACTGTTATGAAAACTACCAGGAAAAAAGCAGCAATTACTTGTTGTTACAGTGAAACTCACACAGGAGTTCACTCTTTAGGCTTGACAACCTGGATCTTTAGTATTCTACTCCAAATACACTCTAAAATTTTCCCTCCATGGTTTCTCCAGCTCCAATCCTCTTCTATGTTGTATTCTACTTGTTGTTCATGCCAAAACATGACTCTCTAAAATTGTTGTAGCTACCCATACGAATTTCCTCTCTTTGACTTACTTGCTTGACTTGCATTCTTCCCCAAACTGATTATACTCATCCCCCATGCTCCTAATAACTATGGGATGTGATTTCTCACACCCTCCCTCTTACATGCACTCAATCATTGTGTTCTTCTATACTCAAGGGAAAATTAGAAGTTTAATACATGATGAGAATAAAATTCAAGAATGTGAATTAAATTAATAGACATGGTTAATCCTCCCTTGGACCCCTCTTAGACACTCCTAGACATTCCCCTCTCTTGTGGATTAATCAGCCCCCATATCTTTCCATATCCCCTATCAACTAGCATCACATTTTATTATTAAAATTTAGAAATACAATTTGCATATACATCGTTTGGCCACAGCCATACATTGTATCTACATTAAGCATTAATTAAATTGGGGATTATAGCGGGGATGATATAGCTAACATTGGACATGGATAGAATATCTTCTTCTTCTTGCATGAATCCACTTGTCCATTAAAGGTAGTGTTTTTTATATGTATGGAAATTGCATCATTGATACCAAAAACTTCCAATTATCCATGATGAGGCTGCAAACTTTCATATCTTGAAACAACACAACATTATATCAACATAAGAAGAAAACAAGTAACTCGTGTTACTTCTAAGTTATCAAATATCAAGAATATTCTTACAAAAACATTCCATAATTACCTCTATTGCGCTTGGCCAAATCATCACTAGTTAGTATGGAAAATAGTAAGGATATTGAGGTATAGATGGAAAAAGGAAAGTCAAGAAGGTGGATAAGGGTGGTAAATAGGAGTCAAAAAGATGCCAAAAAATTCTCCATTATCTACCCCTTGTTGAAGGTGTTGCATGTCCCTTGTGCAACTGATTAAGTTGAAATGGGGAGCCTAGCATGTATATTACTTAAATTAAATATTATGTGACCAAAACGTGTAGCCTCGTAGTAGCCCAATATCTTTTCAACATGTGCCCTAGTTGGAATCAGATAAAAATGTTAAT
Organism: Picea mariana; assembly: GCA_032191745.1. Lineage (NCBI taxonomy): Eukaryota > Viridiplantae > Streptophyta > Pinopsida > Pinales > Pinaceae > Picea > Picea mariana. The sequence continues at coordinate 58,873 of JASDQU010736514.1, forward strand.
GGTTGGCAATGGCTATTCATATCTCGAAATCAGACTCGAAGTACTTTCTTCCCCATTGCCAAAGTCCCTATTGTTTCCATTGGACTTGATTAAAAATGAATGATGAAAAATCTCACAATTGAACATCCCCGACACAGGGGATGGGATTCCTTCTGCAATCTGACCCCAATAAAAAGTTGAATAGGTATAGTTCATATAATAAGTTTTTCTTGCTGGTGGGTTTTTTGTGGATAATACCCAAATCATAAATTTTTTCCTTACCTTTCCATTGTTGAATCTTGGTCTTTAAGTACACAACAACATATGTGTTTGTAATGATGTCATCTTGAATAGTATTTATCATTTACTGGATACAGTCTCCTTCTAAGTTCTAATTATTTGAAAATTCAATATTGGGCTCCTCTTACTGTATGGCATCCAAAAGGATATTTAAATTAGGCTTCCCTATAGGTGCCCTATACATAAATGTAACTTTGAGTAGCCTACTTCTAATTTTCTTGTTTTTTTTCCTTTAACTTCTTATTTTCCTTGACCAACTCAACATACGTGGGCTTATGTGGCCAAAACCACTTGGAGAAAATAGAAATGGAGATAGACTTACATTGTTTCCTTTTATGTGTGTTGGAGGCACTTTCAATATGTTTTCACTTGTCAATAGGCGGAGGGATAGATACCTCAACATGAACCGTTGTCATTTTTTTAATTTTTATTTTTATGTAGGACACAATCGCTTTTGAAGGATAAATGATGAACTTCATGGAGCACTCCCTTGTTCCAGTACTTTTTTACCTTACTACCTTTGCAGATGAATTTCTACCATGAATCTTCTACCATTTCCTTGCTCTTAAACCACCTTTGTCCAACTCGTTGAATTCATGTAGCCCATGCAATGGATTCCTCTTAGACATGTATGAGTAACCCCCTTATGTTATCACTCTCTCCATCAAATGTTTGTACAAACTCCATAGCCACCTTTTGATCAAAACCCTGAAGTCACTTGAAATAGATGAACCATAATGTTTGTGCAAATAGATATGTTTCCTCTGGCTCGTGTTTGTTAACACTACTACCCATAGTTTCCAACTTACATAGGATTGATGCATACAACACCAAAAACTTAGTTTGTGTATGAAAACAAACTCAAAGTAGATAGAAATGGAAGTGTTGGTTCAAACTTGAATTGCATTGAAATGGTAATGATGATTGAAATTGGTAAAGGGACTATCAAATTCATGGAAATTATGATCTTGATTTGAAACTTATGAGATGTGAATAAATGGTAGATATGTTGTTGATTCAAATCACATCACATGCTTGAGATAGTTTATGATGGATGAAAGTGTATCAGACTTAATAAATCAGGTAACCATCATGTAATAATATGGTCAAGTTAATGGGAATAGGAAGATGTAGAATATCATACCTTTACTCAAACTATGTGGTAGAGGGTGATATTGCAAGGAAATAATAATAATATCAAGGAGCCAACATAGATAATGATTAGACTAATTTTGCAAAATGCTTCTAATAAAATTGAAAAAATTGAAAGAATCCATTACAATACCTAGGATTTTACCTATGTTGAACTTGTGAAGTTAGTGTTGATGTATGTGGATTTGTATGTAGCTACAGAAATGAGATTGTCTAATGAGGAGGAAGAGCTCCATTGCTTTAATAAACAATGTGAATCTATGTAGCATCTGCATTTTGTAATTGGAGAAATATTTTTGTATATTAAAATTGAAAATATAGAATCTACAATAGGGAAGCAATCTAGTAGCAAGACTGTAAAAAAAATAGAACTAGATTCAGTTTCTACAATTGATTTAATAGCTATTCAAAGAACTTGAAGAACGATATATGAACTGGAACTGAGTATGTGAATGTTGTACTAGGATTCTATAGCAAGTAGAAAATGTGACGAGAGTAGGATCCATAGTATCCAGCAACAAAACTTGTGATGGATTGGTATCATGAAAACTCCTAAAAATATTTATTCAATAACAAATGAAACTAGAAATGAGATTTATTTCTTATTTTTTCTTGTAAACCTTGTTTGTCCATAAGCTAGTTTTCAAACAATATTTTTCCAAATGTGCCCACAGGGTTTTCACAGTTAAAAAATTTATCCTTGAGGAATTCCCACCAATGACTAGTTTTCAAGCATTCCACGGTCTAATGGTGCCTGAAACAAGGTTTCACCATTGATTAGATCATCATTGTAAGTGGGTTGAGTTACTTTATTGTGTGGATTAGGAGTGGGTGAGGCATAAAGTTATGGAGACCTTTGTGGAGGAAAGAAGTGGGATAAAGTTTTGATTTGTTAGTAGTGGTTACATGAATGATATTTTTATGAAACCTTGAGGAAAACTATGTGTCTTTAATGTCAACCACATAAGCAAAGGAAACTTCATTGACTTCAGCATATGAAGAAAATGCATTAGCATACCATAGTTCTGCAACAATAGAAAATATTTAGGTCTTTTTCAAGGAATCTTGTGTAGAAATGGTACTATTAATGAACAGTTCCAAAGTCGAATAAGAATGATGGATCATTGTCTCTCTTGATTTCGTAGCATTGTTTCTTGACTTATGTAGCACTAGTCTTGAATTTTGTAGCACTTGTGTTTATTTTTGTAGCATTGCCTCTTGACCTTTGTAAATAAAAATTGACTTGATCTTCAAATCGAATTCTTCATTTGTCTTGTACTATGTCCATTTGCAAATTTTACCGAGCGTGTTTGTGTTGTTGGTCAACAACTTGAGTTCTTTCATAGCAAGCTCCTAGGAACTTGAAATTCAGACACGGCTCGTTCAAGGACTTATCATCACATGATATTGCACCTTATTTTTTTTGTATGTCCCATTTTTGTAAATATAGTCTTCATAAATCACTCCTTCATGGATTCACCTTCTTAATCCATTTTGTGACTTGCAAAAAAACTAGCACTTGTCAGCAAATAAAAGGTGAGATTATGGAATAAGAGAGGTGTACAAACTTTATGTAAATAGTGCATATACAACAAATCTAAAAAGGAAACATAAAGTAATTTTCATTTTTTAACTAGAGAGTGGTAGCCATCCTAGATTACCAGAAATTGTTCAGTGTTTTACTGATAACTTTTTAGTTTGGTGGATTGGAGTGATTCCAAAGCCAATTTTAAGTGGATTCACATGGTTATATCTAGTATAAATAGTTTTTAATTTCTCTTTAAATGATATGTCAAATCTGATGAGGTATAACCTGCATGGAAGAGTTATTTTTTGTTTCCAACTTTGAAGTGACCCTTTTTTATACATTTTTTGTCTCAAATGTCAAATTGACATGATTCCGTTGGGGGATGAAAGTATATTAATATACCTATATCCACTAGAAACATGTTTTACAAATATTTTGAATTGATATGTCAAAAATGTTGATGAAGAGTCTAGGAGGTAGAGTTTTAGCGGTGCTCATTTTAGGATAGGAAGTTACTAATTTGGGCATAAGTTTTCCGTATGATATCAAAATGAATTTATTCAAGTTGAATCGGAAACTATATTCATAGGGCCATATTCCTTAGAAAAATGTTTTTAAAATGTCTTAATTTGGTCCCTCAAAATACAACTATCCTAACTCTATTTTTAGTAAGTTCATCGATTCAACTTGCTATAAGAATATGATAAACAACCTATTTCTCCTAAAGTGTGATCTGGTTATGTGATATTTTTTTGTGGGTGTATATTTCATAGTGTAATTCTTCCCTATACCAAAATATCATTGACCTAGATCACAAATTGTAACATATGAATAAATCATTGTAATCTAATTTTTATGTGCATGCCCGGAACTCAAGAATTGTGATTTGCAAAACTATGGGAAGTCCTCCAAATTTCATGAATTTAATAATGTATCACATACCTACTTGAAATTGATAGAAATAACTTCCCTTTTTCTCCTTATCCACTAGAATCCTCTTTCACTAATGATTTATTCATCTTACCAATTTTCTATAAGGAGATTAGTACTATGGGTGGCTCTTACTACACCACGAAAATCTTTTGTATTTATAACTTAATTCATGCAATGACCTAATTTAAATGCAAAAAACTACGTATGATATCCCACGAGGAGGGTATTGCACAATTCCTCTTTTTTGATCCCCATATCATGGGTTGTCCTAAAAACTAGTGAAAGAAATAATTTTGTGCCTTTGACATCTCCTTGACAACAGTGCCAAAATTTTGGTCTATTTAATTACCTCGTTGTTGTGCAACAAGAGTAATGTAGTAATGACAATAAATTCTTCGGCCTTCCGGACATTAATGATAATCTTAACGATTCCTGCACGATGAATTACTAGCATTAAAGATTAATAATTGCATATCTAGAAAGAAGTACGAAGGTAGCAGGGATGGCGAAGAGTGACCAAGCATTGTACATTTCGTCCACCCGCCAACCCTCGAAACAGATTCCAAGAAATACCCAAGTATGGAAAGCGGTCGGGCGGGTTACAAAAAAAAAGGTCACAAGATATACCCAGGAGATGTGAGGGGCCAATAGTCAAATTTTATCTTAGTGACATATTTCGGCCATCAAATTGTATCTTAGTGACATATTTCGGCCGTCAATTTGTATATCATAGAATTTCGAGTGTTGTTTGTACGTAGGGGAACAGTGGAAGCGCAATGTTGAGAGGAAAATTTGTATATTGCGGAACTTCGGGTGTTGTATATAAAAGCATGAGACATTCGAAAAAAATACCAAGTAAACATAAAGAGAAAGTAAACGAAATGAAGGGAAATTTGTTTGATAATTTGTAAATCACGAAAGTCTGGGTGTTGTTTGCAAGCGGCGGAACAATGGAAACGCAATGTTGAACCCACCTATGCAGGAACCCGTGATTCAAAAAGTTTGTTCAATATGAAACGAGGAAGCGGTCAATCGGGATGGTGATACAAAGGTAACAATGGAAATCTGAAAACGTGAATCTGCCAAATCCCGCACATAGACATTTTCTGAAAAATGAGTAAGTAGCCAGAGAGGGAAAGCAGAGGGAAAAAAAGAAAGCAGATGGCAATTTTTGGAAGCGGGAATTGTTGTAAGAAATCCCCAATGATGGTCTTAACAGTAACTATGAAGTGCATTAAACATGTTAACAGGTTCTTCAATCAAGGAATAGATACAGCGAATGATGTTTATAGTTTACAGGATCTGTTTGTATAAGAGAAGCGTTGAAAAGTTACAAGAAAATCAATTTTTGGATGTTTAAGTAAATTTTTTGTATTGTTAGCTTCACCGCAAGTATAAAAATGACGAATTTGAATCTTAATGTCCTCTCGTTCATATGATTTGTTCCATTAGACTTCTCATAGTATATTTTCTTTTATTTCAATTTGTTTGCTAATTTGTAGATCGCGGAAGTCCGGGTGTTGTTTGCAGACGGCGGAACAATGGAAATGCAATCTTGAACCCGCCTATTTGGAAACCCACGATCCAAAAAAAATTCTACAATATGAAATGAGGAAGCGGTTGGTCGAGCTGGTGATATAAAGTAAGTGGAAAACTGAATATGTGAATCTGCCAACTTCCGCACCTAGAAATTTTCTGAAAAACGAGTAATACATACTAAATATGTACTTTTATAAAGTATGGACATGAGATTTTATAGAGCATGTATGGATCCCTCATTCCATCCTTAGCCACTTTTTGGATCGCAGTTTCTCGGGATGGTGGGCTCAAAATTGGGCCTCTATTGTTCTGTGTCCTACAAATAGCACCCAAAGTTCCGCGATATACAAATTGATAGGCGGACTTACGGGCTGGATGGCTCAACATTGCACTTTTATTGTTTCGTGTCCTCCAAATAGCACTAGGAGTTCTGTGATATACAAATTGACAGACGGACTCTAGGGTTGGCAGGCTCAAGATTGTGATTGTTATGGATGGTGATCCCTATCAACTATCTAACATTATCTAAAAACATTATTTTCAAATACTAAATTATTAATATTAAATATTGATATTGTACAATTTAATTACATAAAATTATTAAAGGATGTTAAATCTCTTATTGAAAATAAAAATGAAGTAAAAAAAACCAAAGTTTTTTTTTAAATTATATCACTGCAAGTATAACAACGACCAATTTGAAGTTTAAGGGCCTCTTGTTGATATGATAGCTCCATTGGACTTCACACAGTATATATTCATTATTTCAAATTATTCCAGGAGATTAATTTTACCAAGTTCATCGATCAAGGAAAATTGTTAAAACAAGCCACATACTACATTTGCGTCACGGAGGTTATATTAAAGGGAAAAGCATGTCCTCTATAGTTTTGTGTCCTACAAATAGAACCCGGAGTTCTATGATATACAAATTGACAAGCGGACTTGCGGGATGGTTGGCTAAAAAATTGCAATTCTATTGTTCAGTGTCCTCCAAACAACACTTGGAGTTCCGTGATATATGAATTGGCAGACGAAGCATACAACCAAGAACCAAGTAAACTCCAAACATGTCGCAAGCAAGATCCCACGAGGTTCCATAGAACAACATGCATTGACCTTTGCATCAAACAATTTCATATCATTTTTGGACCGAACAATATTATGTGCATGCAATCCCTATAGAAAGATCTAAATATCTCAAGCTGATCTTTCAATCCATGTTGAGTTCCTTTTTTTTCAGTTAGTGCATCGAGAAAAATGCAGATACCATACCATAAATGTATAGTTTGAGACAATTTTTTATTTTATTCGGGCACCCGAAAGAAAATTGCAGAAATCCTGTCATGGCTAAATAGTTGAAAAACAATTGTCGAACTTGGGTACCCAAAAAACGTGCAAGATCCTCCATCAAAGCAACAGCCACCCACCATGTTTTTTTTCTTTTATTTGCACACCGAAACAAATATGCAAAATCCTCACTGGGAGATGCAAGAAAACATCAAAATAACAACATCGATTGCATTTGTAATTAGATTCTCAAGCACTCGAGTCCGACGAACATTCATCTGGGTGTTGAAGAAATATTGCAGAGACACATTGCAAAATTCTTACTGGGAGATGAAAGAAAACATCAAAACAACAACATCGATTGCATTTGTAATTAGATTCTCAAGTACTTGAGTCTAACGAACATTTATCTGGGTGTTGAAGAAATATTATAGAGACACATGAGATATTTTTCGTTTCCTGCCAAAGCTTGATATGATTTATTTTTATTTTTTTTCAGCCGATATGCAATATTGCATTGTCCTCATTTAAGGTAAATCTTTTGTGTATCCGAAATTCGCGCAGCATGTAGACATTGCTTTCCTTTTTCTGTAGGTATGCTTCATATGAAAATTATGCTAACCCAGGAAGCACATATTGTAACAGAGGTTGCCTAATTGTACAATACACGGTTGTGTTGCCCACAGTTCAGATGGAAGCATTGAGTCATTGTCCATATATATATGGACATTTTTCACTGCATTGCAGACAATCAATCGTCTCATCACTTATCAAAGCTGAAGCAGAAGCAGGAGAGTTGCATTTCGCACATATAGGCTCAAAGGGAGTCGAGTACGCATTCGATGCAACCAAAACACCTTCAACCTAGAAACGTGAGCATAGGAATTAATACACTGAACAATATAATACACAACTGCACCCCCCGGCCCAAAAAAAAAACCGCAGAAATTTGGTGAAGGCTATTTGTATGATCAAAGTGAGGATGATTATGTAGATGTATACACACAACAGTTGTAAAGCTAGTTAGTTTCTTCAGATCATGTATTATGTATGCTCGCAACTTTGTGTCGGCACAGGATCCCAACCCTGCGAAGCCAAAGCAAACAAAAGAAAAAAACAAGCACTAAACCAACAATAAAGCATGAACAAGCCCAACTGCAACCCCAAGGCCCCAAAATCGTAAACTTCAACCAAACAAAAACAACCAGCAAACAACGAACCAACGAACAAGCAACAACCATCGAACTAGTAAACAACATATGTATCTCCAACGATTACGAAACTGCAACCGAAGCATAGAAGGAACTGGAAACATATGATGAGCATGCCAATATAAATAAGCAAAAATTCTTACTTGCAAACTGCAAACACTGAAAAACAAAGAAGGAATAGAAAATAAAATTATGGCATGGAAACTTACTCCGAGACGATGAAAGACGGAAGCACAGGTTGAATTGTGAACCAAACAACAACAAGAAGCAGCAATCGATGAACCAGTGAAGAAGAAGCACCCACCGAACCAGTAAACAATGTATGTAGCTTCAACGATGACCAAATTGCATTCTAAGCCTAGAAGAAGTATGAAACATACAATGCCTATTCAACTGGCGGTGGACAACAATATTGTCCAAATTCACTGCAACATTGTATGGAAAATTTCGAGGAAAAATGTACTCCGAGAATCTTATTTAGATAAACATTTAAGGTTGTCGGGTTGTCTAAGGGCCTCGTGGTATGCAAACATTTAAGTTTTCAGACCTGTTTGAGGACCTCGCGTCATGTGAACATTTAAGCTGTCAGGCCTATTCAAGTACCTCAAAAAAAGTGTCAATACATTTCAATACAAATACAAAGGAGTAATAATAATAATAATATCACAAATAAAAAAATAAATCACAATAGAAGGTTATAAACTTTGAAATTATCGATCACTTTAAACCTTGGATATCTAAACATTTCAATATGATTAGTACAAATAAAAAAAGTATCGTACATGATAAAAATTTGGATATGGCAACATATAATTCATTGAGAATAGCGAAGCTGGCAATAAAACCTCAAATCTATCATCCAATCAGATCATAACATATATAGTTTTTTTATTATATAATAAATAATGCTTTTAGTTCTCTATGTCAAACATTAAAAAGTATGCAAAAATTTGTAGTCAAATGACAAACTAATATAAAGTCAATGAATTATCGATCGCTATAATCCCTCTACACTTTCAACATGGACTCAAAAAAATTAGGTGAAACACTTTATGTATTTAAATTATTTTATAAATATTTTATTAAAAAATAATTAAATAATCATTATACTTTATATAAAAAATTAACAAATAAAAATTGAAAATAGAGAAAGAAGAATAAAACAACATAATAAATACTTAAAAGTAAGTTATTGATATTATCTAACTATCTTCAACATCATAAAATACTTTTTTAGTTCTTTCTACTTCAACATCATAAAAATACTTTTTTATTTATTTCTACTTAAACATCATAAAATACAATTTTAGTTCTTTCTACTTGTTTCTTAATTTTTTCATTATTTTAATTTTTTTTTTCACTAATTTATTTTTCCAACTTAAATAAGTAAATTTCAATTTTCTTAAAAGTTTTTTATTTTTTTTAATTTATAATTCTCAATTCAACATTTATCCTAAGTCTTAATTCAACATCTATCCTATTCTTTAATTTTCTTCATTACTTTTTCTTAGTTTTATTTTCATTAGATCTCCCATTTACTCTCTTTCCTTTTCTTCATTATTTTTTCTTCTCTATCATTAGATCTCCAATTTACTTTTTTTCATTTTTTTCATTACTTTTTCTTCCGTCTTTTCATTATATCTCCAATATACTCTTTTTAAAATATGTTTTTATTATGTACATGAATTTTATATATATATATATATATATATATATTAAAACAAATAAATATTGTTTATATTTATAAGTATACAAAACAAATACTCTAGATGGGGTGTTACATAGACATCAATGAACGTGACATCCTCGATGACATCTGCATTATGCAGAGACCTTACACTCTCTCCACGATTGAGAATCCTCCCCATTCTTTCAATGCAAATTGATCGGTTCACTTAGGTTCTGGTTTTGACGGCGGTCATTCTTCAGAGATATAGTTCATTATCCAGGGTGGCGAAGGACACACCATTAATGATCTTAATGACTAGCCCAATCACCATCCTAGGGTCTTTCACCCTCAAGCTCTCCCTATGCAGGCTTAATTTCACTTTGCAGATCATAGTTCTCCTCACGTATGTTTCGCATCGATTAAGTGTTCAGGTATTGCTTCCCCCCTCGCTCTACGGTGAACCCACGATCTATTCTCCTCCATCACCATGCTGCATGAGAAAGGAAAACAAAAACGATCCACTGGAATCTTCTACAATCCCAGAGCACGACGTCATTTTCTCTCCCTCGCCATTCCTCAATCTAGTTCTCTTTCCCCTCTTTCTTCCCCTTATGTTGCGCAATTAGATTCACCTCCCCCGCTAGTTGGCCCTTCCAACCCTCCTCCCTCGGATATTTTAGATAGTTTCCCAATTCAAATGGAGGCCTCGCCACCCATGGATACTCCTTTGTGTTTTCCCCCCTCTAAATCGACATCAAGAGTCAAGTCGTTAAACACTACCCTTCCCACGTCGTCGTCTTCTCCCACTCCCCTAACTTCGAAGGACAGTGCCAGTTCTCACCCACAAGCAATTTTGACCCCCTCTAAAATCCTTATGGATGAACTGCCCCTTATGATTGCACAGCTTCAACGAGATAACGCATAAATGAAATTCAAACAGGAGATCATGGAGAAGCATCTAAACTAGTTTATGGCCTCCTACGTTGCTCCTCCAAGCCCAGAGTTGGATAGTGAGAACTTGTTACAGGCAGTTACAGCACCAGCATAGTTGGGTTCACCCAAGGCAGACACTTCAAGAGACACTCCAGGTTCATAAGAGTGTTGTTGCTTATAGTCATGTCTTTTTTTGTTTATAGCGGTATAGCTATCTATTGTTGGGTTCTATTTTTGTCCAGCCTCGACCTTAGATATTTTAGTTATGTTCTTAGTTTAGTAGGCAAACTCTAGAATGGTATTTTTGAAAATAGTTTTCAAACATTCAAAGCCTACTACAAAGTTGGTTTCCTCTATTAGCAATTGTTGTACCAAGGCTTTCTTGCTATGTTGTAATTTTTACTAATTTCAAGTAATACAAAATATAGCATACAATATAATAATAATCTATTTTTAAGATTACAACCAAGTCAGAAAATAAAAATAAAAATGATTGCACCATTTTTTATTTAAAAATAATAATATTTTTATCTATTTTCTTTCATAATTGTTTTCTACTTTTAAGATATGTAATCAATAAACTTTGAAAAAATAAAATAATTTTAAATATATTTATTGAAATCATTTTCAAAAAATAATTCACAAGAGTTTTGTGAATATATATTTTATTATTATAATAAACAAACTTTGAAAAAATAAAATAGTTTTAAATATATTTATTGAAATCATTTTCAAAGAATAATGGACCTGAGTTACAATATATTTTAAGTTTTGTGAATATATAATTTATTATATTTAAAAAGGAAAATAAATTATATTGATGATGATGATTAACGTCCATTAAGATCGAATTAGTCTATCAGACCTTAAGAGGGTAAGTGATTATTTGTGATTCTTTAGAATTTTGTTTCTATCCTCGAAAAACATTAAGAGAAGTTTTCCAAGATCACCATACTTTTGTTGAGTTAAGATGTTAGGAAGGTTGGTAGTGTGATAAATATTTTGAAAATGAGATCTAATATGGGTATAAGCTAGACAATCTAAGAGAAAGTGTGTTTCATCTTCAACCTTCTTAGTGTCACAAAGGTGACACACTCTTTCATCCTGTGGCGTTTTAGGAATTGACCAACGCTCAGTTTCACTATGGAGCTCGTGAGAATTTGTTCCTATCTTAGCAATGCTTATTTTTTTCTTTACACTTGGCAAAATAGATAGATAATTTTGATCTTATAGATTAGGGTTTATTACATCTTTATAATACCTTGATTTTATTTTTTCCTCTAACTCTTTATCACACCACATTTTCTCTTTAAATTTTGATTTGACGTTTTTTTTAATAGTATCTTTCTTCTGCAAAATGGTTTCTTCCATGATTCTCCAATAGTATACCCAAGACCAGACGTCTTTATGCCATCCTCGCTTGAGTCGATGATGGTTATAACTTGATTTTGAAGCAATTTTATGTAGCCTCTTGTCTTCCATGTTGTTTAACTTGTTCTTATACATTAGGTATCTAGTCATAGCCATGCTCTCAATGGGGGAGAGGCTTGTTTCTAAGAGGAGGATGGGATNTATAGGTTATAAAATTCTTTTGTATTTGCTCTATCTTTCTCTAGGATTAACGAGAGATACTACAACCCCATATTTCACATCCATAAAGAATAACAAGCATAACAAGAGTCTCAAAGAGGAGTTTCTTCTTATCCCAACTCCAAAGATCAGCTAATTTACAATTGTTTTCAAGCCCATAATAAGCTTTCCATCCCCAATAATCCTTTTCTCAATGTTATAATTCCAATTGAGCTTGTGGTGAGTATCAATTCCAAGATATTTCTATGAACTCACTTCCTCCAAGTTGTTGTTGTCATATACAAAGGTATCATAAGAGATATTATTGGATTTAATAATCATGACCTTAGTCTTATCAGTATTAACAGTCATACCCATATTGGAGCAAAAATCCTTGAGGATTCTTAGTTGGTCTTCAAGATCATGGGGACTCCTTTCCATAAGAATGATATCATCGGCATAAAGAAGAAGATTGATGACTATACCAGTGATATTAGGGCCAACACAACCTACTTTTTCCAAGCATTCTTCTAACTTGTCAATGTATATGCCAAAAAGGGTAGGGGACAAGGGACAACCTTGTTTGACTCAGATATTGCAATTAATCTCTTTTGACCAGCCCTCGGTGTTTTTAAACTTAGCAATAATGTTCTCATGCATCCTTATTGCAGCAGCCCTCAACTCAAGAGGCACTTTTATCTCTTCCAACCTGTTCCAAATGTTTTTCCTAGAAACCATGTCAAAAGCTTTTATAAAGTCAACAAAACAACAAAAAATATTAGTTTTAGTATTGTGGAACTCTTCTACAATGATCCTAAAGGTAACAATATGGTCCACAATTGAATGATATCTCCTAAACCCGGCCTGGCCTTTAGCTCTTTTACCGTGACTTTCTAGCCAAAGGCTAATCTTCTTTTCCAAAATAATTCCATAAAGCTTGGCTAAAATCGGGCTAATCACAATGGTCCTACAATTAGAGTGAATGTTTTTATCCCCATTTTTAAAAATAGAAACAATGAGGCTTTGCGTCCAGGGTTTAGGGAAGCCCTGCTTGACTGCTAAATTGAAGAGCTTGTGTATGTGAGGGATAAGGATTGGCCCTCCGATTTTAAAATTTTCAGCTTGGTAGCCTTCAATGTCCTTAGCTTTCCCATTTGCGAGTCGCTTAACCCCGAACTCTATGTCATCTAAAGAAAAAACTTCTTCCTTTGTAGGGACAATAGAAATGGTGTCCATGGCATTAGGGAACTCATAAATACTTTTAAGGTAGGAATTTCAGTCCCTTAAGGGAATCCCATTATTTTCCTTAGTATTGTGTTTTAGAATTTGGCTCTAGAACTTCTTAGGATCCAACTTGTATAGTTGTGAAAGTTCATCTTGCCTTTTATTGATATAGTATATTTTTTTCCTTTTAATGAGGGCTTTGTATGTATTGATCTTATCGAGTTTTAAGGGCTCATTAGAAGCATCCATAATAGATTTCCTAGAAATTTTACATTTTTTATCATACCAAGGGTTGATCGTTCTAATATTCTTTTTATAGAACACCTCGAAAGAGAACTTGAAATAAAATATATATATATATATTAATTTTTGAAATAAAATAATTTTAAATATATTTATTGAAATCATTTAAAGAATAATAGACATGAGTTACAATATATTTTATGAATATATAATTTATTTTATTTAAAAAGAAAAATAAATTATATAAATATAGAATATATATTTTTTAATTTTTGAAAAAGTAAAATATAAAGTTTAATTTAAAAAATAAAATAATTCTACATAAAAGTTTTAGGTGAGTGTAAATTAATTTTATATA